>JAHWGI010000498.1:0-44063 GCA_029379305.1 Frankliniella fusca | reverse complement strand
CGGTCACGGTACAATGTGTGAGCCCCTCAGGCACCTCCACACCAATTTTGAAGTGATTCGGTACATTCGTTACCTTCCAGGATCAAAAAATGCAAAATCGTGTAAATTTCAACCCCTAAGTTTGCACCCCTTTTTCTCCTCAGCCAGGAGGGGCACAACATCCGCTCAGGTGCGCGAAGGAGCGCACATTCAACCTTTACCAGGGTGAAAACGCGCAAACCCCTGCGATCATCGTGTCGGCCGCGAGAGCCACGCGAGTGAGCAGACAAAATGACCGGGGCGGTGTGCTCGTGAGTTTAGATGTGCCATCGAAGCAAAGTCGATCTCAAAAAACATCAATAGCAGCCCGAAAACTTAACAAAACGATGCTACGCAACCAAGAAAGTTTCAAAAAAGACTTGAGGCCTCTGAGAGGTCACCGATGTGGCAGCCAGGCCACTTCATGGCACTCATGTGAAACCACAGAAACGATTCAACAATGAAAAGGGAAAGAACACTGCTCACTCGCGTGGCTCTCGCGGCCGACACGATGATCGCAGGGGTTTGCGCGTTTGCACCCTGGTAAAGGTTGAATGTGCGCTCCTTCGCGCACCTGAGCGGATGTTGTGCCCCTCCTGGCTGAGGAGAAAAAGGGGTGCAAACTTAGGGGTTGAAATTTACACGATTTTGCATTTTTTTGATCCTGGAAGGTAACGAATGTACCGAATCACTTCAAAATTGGTGTGGAGGTGCCTGAGGGGCTCACACATTGTACCGTGACCGCGGCGACCCGCCTCCGCCCCTCCATCCCCTGCGCTGGGGGTTGGAAAGTTAGGGGTTGCAACCCCCACGAAAACGGCTTTACCGTCTGGTCTGCAGTTTGTCACTCCGGGTGTCGATCCAGACGGCTGAAATCAATTGTGCAACGTGATTTTTGACCCTTTTTTGGTCATTTTTGATGATTTTAGTGAAAAATCAAGATTTGGGGTGTCAGTGTTTCGGGGCTGGACACCCCCGGGGGGGGTGCGACGGACATGGGGACACTTTTGTCGTGTCCAGGGGACCTCCTGCTACCGCGCAGAACAGTGGAAAAAAATCCGAAAAAATCACCCCTACTTAGGGGTGGTTTTTTTGTGGCTCCGGAACGGTTCGTCCGACGGGGGTGGCTCCGGTATCAATCGAAAGAGGAGCCAAAACTGAGTCGGTCATGTGAATTTTAAACCTCTGCGACACCTGGAAGGACACTTTTGCCCCGGCGAAAGTGTCAAAAATTGACAGGGTCTTACGCGAGGGGTGGAAAAAAAAATGAAGGGGGTGGATTTGATTGTTGCGACTTTAGGGACGTTTCAACAACACTTTGGACCACCTCTCCTCCAAATTTCAAGTTTCTAGCCCTATTTTTTAAAAAATTATGAGCGGAGAAAAAAGTGGACCGCTAATTTTGCACACCAGTGTACAGTCAAGTGCCCTAATTTCGGACTTGTGCCCTAATTTCGGACAATTTGCAGAGAAGTGCTTATTTCAACCTATCTCGGTCACCTTTTGAGATATTCAAAATCCGGAAACGGCATCGTAAAGTTTGCAGTATAGAGTACCATATTTCGTCAAGTCGGTTGAAGTACCTTTAAAGTTTTACAGCACACAGGAATTTAAAGTTAAAAAAAGCGTATAGAACAATATTGCTGTTGTTAAATAAGCTCCCCCAAAAACCGGGGCTCATGTAGGTGTGAGCTGCCCCATGGGTGGTACTTTAACGAATGAATGTATGGTATTTTGGCTACAGAACTACATAAAAATTTATTTTGTAAGTCAAACCATTTTTTGGTACGGGACGATTTTTGAAAGTGCTACAATTTCGGACACTTTTTCTTATGGGCCAAATACATGGAGATTTTTAGAGTGTGTCCTACAGAAATTTCATGAGAATGTTTTTTGTTTCAAAATTAATTTTAAACAAGATTTGTTTTATAGTTTCCAACGATATCTCTGCTAGTTTAGAAGAAATAGTCGGAAATAGTGTGCTGAAGTTGTTTCCTTTGTAGGGCTATAGAGCCTAAACTAGTAAAGATATCGTTGCAGACCACAAAAACAAAATTATTTAAAATTAAATTTGCAACGAAAAACGTTTCCATAAAATTTCATTCTACAGTGAAACTAGCTATTTAGAGCACGTGTCCGAAGTTAGGGCACTTTCGTCCCTAATTTCGGACACTTTCTCGAAGGCTGCTGTAGCTACACACATTTAGATAGAAATTCGGCATGGGTGTCATCCGACGTGTCCGGAGCCATAGTTTTTCCAATCGCAACAGATTTTTCATATTTCATCATGCCTACACGTAAGAAAGGAAAAACCGCTAAATTCGTCCGAAATTAGGGCACTTGACTGTATTGAAAAAAGCCATAAAAAGTCAAGATGAGAGCAGACGCCAAGCCATTAATGACTTTCTCCAGTTGCGAACAATGGACTGGTCCTCTAAGGTCTCATCCAAAGCATCTCTTCAGTTGAAGGAGGCTAAATACAACAAACCAGATCACCTGCCAGACAAAGAAGATATGGTGAAATTAGCTGGCTATTTTGAAAAAAAGTCATCCTCTGCTATCAAAGCGCTAGAAGAGTGTCCCACTTCTGTGCATTACAATGAGTTGACAGAAGTAACATTAGCTAGGGTAATGGTATTCAACCGTAAAAGGCCAGGTGATCTTCATAGAATGACTGTGGAAACTTACAAGGAAAAAATTGAAGATCACAGGACCCATGCAGACATGTGGAACAGTTTAACAGCCGAAGAAAAAAGTCTTGTGAGTTCTTTGAAGAGAGTGGAAACTCGTGGTAAGAAAAATATGAAGGTGTCAATCCTTTTACTAAGGGCATGCAGGATGCAATAAGCTGCCTACTTAAACACAGCAACATGTTCTATTCCTGACACCAATCATTTCCTTTTTGCTAATGTTGGTTGTGATACTGCTATGAGAGGCTCGGATGCTCTCCGAGAATGTGTAAAGAAAGCAGGCTGTGCACATCCTGAGAGAGTGACTGCCACATGCCTGAGAAAGGTGGCAGCAACACTAGCAAAGGTTGCTGGCCTATCGGAAATCGAGGTAGAGGAACTAGCCGCCTTCCTAGGTCACACACTCCGAACGCATGAGGATTATTACCGCCTCCCACAATCTACTCAGCAAACTGCGAAGGTTGGCAAATACCTGAAGGGATTGTCTAATAGTTCTCATGTTAATGAAGGTGAGGAAGAAGATGATGTGGATAGTGATTTGGAAATGGTTGAACAACCCAGCAATTTAAAGAAGAGATCAGCACCATCAGATTTAGAATCAGACTCATCAGCAACTCCACAGAAAAGGAAGATCTCAAAAAAACGAAGATGGGACACCCCTCAGCGAAAAGCCATAGAAAAACATTTCAGCAATGAAATAAGCCTTGGCACGCCAATCAGCACAAAAAGAGTCTGCTTAAAACCTCTAGGGACTGAAACTAAATCGAAGAAAACAATAAATCCTGCAAACAAAGCATCATAAATAAATGATGAAGAACCCAAGTGTAAGATTTCTATCATGTTTTCATTACACTTTGAAGATGTTCACTGTGTTGTACATATCTTTTACTGTCAAGTGTAATTTTCTATATGATTTATTACTGTGATTGCATATGTTAATGTATTGGTCAAAATATTAACTGGTGTTTGTTGTCTCAAATTGTCGAGTGAACTCAGCCTATTCCGGGCTCCACAATTTGTAGCAATTTAAGACCGACAAGCCAACTTCACGAGTATGGGACCCTAGATTTTTAGCGTGAAGGGTGCATTTTATTTCAATAGGAACGGCAATAACAGTTTTTAAATTTTCAATATGTATTCAAATGAATATGGTCTGAAGTTTCTTTCAAGTCTAATTTGCTATGTATTTTATTGCTATTGCTGTCATTGTATATGTAACTGTATTGGTTTATGCATAAGATGTTCATGTCTCTTAAAATTTACTGCTGTCTCCTCGTCCCCCGGGGGAGGCTGGCAGCCCTGCCTCCCCGGCCCCCGGGCTCGTCTGCGGAGCCAGTCTCGGCAGAGCCGCCAGCCGGAGCAGATCGCTCCCGCCCTGCCTTGCACCTGTCATCCTACGTTATTGCACTTGTACTCTGGACCATTAAAGCAAGGTTTATTAAACTGGCGACGAGTGAACTCATCATACCAGCGGCCTCCCAGGGACTCCGGCTAGCCGGCCGTGCATTTACTTGCAATCGGCAGAAGACTGAGCCAGCCAGCCAGCCCGCAACGAGCCAGCCACTGCAGGTCGCGTCCGAAAACAGTATCCCGGCACGGTAAACAACAACCTCCCGGTGAGTCACATCCATCATGGCCCTAGAGCCACCCAAATTCAACCATCTGAAACCCGAGACGTGAGACGATTTTCTGGAGGATTTTGAACTGTATTGTGACGAGAGAGGAGTTACCGAAAATGCCCAGAAGAGGGGTTAGTTGTGCGGGGCGATTTGAGAGGGCACCTTGAGCAAGCTCAAACAGCGGCTGGCGCCGGCCAAGGTCAGGGATAAAGAGTTCGAAGAGTTGACCAACACTCTCCGGCTCATGATTAGGCCAGCTATTAATTCTTCATTAGGATATGCTGACATCTTGAATTTTCATCTGTTTCCTGTACAGGAGTATTTCGGGTACTGGCTTGGTCAAAAAATTGCAGCCCTCAGCACAGATGAAAAGAGATTCTCAGTGGTTGCAGTGAAGTATGACCCTGCTAGTGACACAGCTGTTATAGAGGTACGTCAGTAATGTCAATGATCTTTAGTGATTTTCTGGTAATCAGGCTTATATTATGTAACACATTTGCTTTCTATTTTCCTACAGTACAATTCCACCGAGGCAGCAACTGCTGCTCTTGGTGCTGGTCTTAAATTAGGTGGTAAAGAATTGATATTTCATCAAATTTTAGAAGACCTGGTGCAGGAGGAACTTTCGTGTACTGTTATTGTTAGTGGCTTCAATACACCTATATTCAAGGTGAACTGTTACATTAGTTTGTCTTTGACACTTTCTTCTTTCTTCCTCCCCTTACTGTGCTGACATAATTTTTATCTCACCATAATCATTTTCTAAACATACTTAAGGAACACGCTCTAGGAGTAGGAATTTCCTCTGAAGCTTTCCAGTGTGATTCGTTTTCGAAGGAAGACACATCGGTCACAGTTGTGGTGAGTAGATGAAAAACGTTGTGTGCCATTACTGACTTAGTTTATTTTTAATTTTTTATAATGTTACAAGTACTTGCCTGAATTAATGAGAGAACCACAATTGTTACATATTGCTAAGTACTGTTATATGACATCTTTTCTAGTTTAAGGACATTCATTCTGCTACAACATTCACCCAGTATGCTGAAATATTCCCCATGGTGTACCATGAGAAAGGGTTAGAGTGCATTCAACTTCGTGCAGAAATTCCATCTGACATAGTGCCTGGTAGTCTGGGTGACAATCAGGATACTACTGCAGCAGTGGAGAAAAATTCTATGGCTGCTACTAAAAAGGTGAAAGTGGAGTCCCTCCCCCAAAATATACACATTGTAAGTACTTCTTACTGGAAGGCAGTCACAGACAAGGGGTAAACCACTCGAAATTTTCGTGTACAATGATTATATGATTATGCAGAGTATACTGAATATTTTGATTATATTCGATTATGGAGATTATCATGATTATAAGTGATTATGCTGATTATCAGAGATTATATTGATTATCGGTGATTATATTGATTATCAGTGATTATTTGTGATTATCATTGATTATATTGATTATCAGAGATTATTTGTGATTATTAGGATTTTTTCAGGAGAAAATTAGGACAGGGAAAAAATTTGCCTTTCAAAATTTAGAGTAAATATAATCATATGTCTCCTTGTCAAGTAGCATGTGATTCAGGTGGCGGTCAGGGGCATTAACTGTGGCAATGTAGTTCCGAATGGAGAAGAAGCCATGAATATGGTGCTTGTCGAGCTTGGCGCTGTGGCCTGCTTTGGGTACAGTTCATTAGCAATGTCACAGACAGTAATACCACTGTGAAAAATATCTTCGTAAATTTACGACATTTTTTGTAATTTTGATTTACAAAATATGTCGTAAATTTACGACAGCCCATTCTTGCTCGTCCGTCAATTCCAAGTCGATAGGGAGTGCTTGTAAATTTACAATTCCAAATTGTAATTTTACGACTTTTATCATGGAAAATTTTCCCGTAACGCTTACGAGTATTTTTCACAGTGACTCCCCTTTTTTAATAGAGATCTTCAAAACAAAATAAGAAGAGCATTAACTGTCTGTGAGACATGCAGTCAATGAATACTTAATTTTCAGTTCCTATTAAATTTATAGTCACAATTAAAATCTCTTTCAGTCCCCCAATTGTCTGAGTACAGAGAATGTGATGGTAAACCATGGGTAAAGCAGTTAATGATCAGCAGGAATACCACTATTTGCTAAGAGTCCGCTTTTAACTTGAAAGTTGAAAACATTATTACAGAGAATGGTTCACTGAAAACGGGGGAATGATGCATGTCGATCATGAGACGATAACGCGCGTTATTGTGCGGTTTTTGTGAAATATCATTAATGCAAACTTCTGAAATTTATTTTCGATGACACCATCGGAATCCTCGTAAAATTTCCGTTTAAACGAGCACATATGTCATGGGGTTTCGAGCCCGGAAAAAGACACTTACAAGAATGATTGTAGTATGACGTGCCTCGAAACTATGGGCTGGAACACCATGACATGTATGTTCGTTCAAAAGGAAATTTTACTAGGAATCTAATGGTTTCATCCAAAAAGAATTTCAGAAGTTCACCTTAATAATATTTCACAAAAACCTCATAAAAACGTGATCGACATGCATCATTCCCCCATTTACAGTGTTATCAATGTTAAGGACCGGGCAAGTAAATTTTAATGTAAATAGTCCATTCGTAGCGTAGCACTCTGTAACAGTTTGAATTATCTCCTAGTCTCGTCATACAAGTTCGGGCACTTAAAGTTAATTAAGCAGGAAAGCGCAAGCTTTGAAACTATAGGGCCACCTGAGATGAGTGTTTCATGATAAAACATGGGTGATGGGTAATATATTAATAACTTTTCGCATCAAACCAAATCATGACATCATTTGGGCTATTTCCAAAAGTACACTTAAACACACACACAAACACACACAAACATTTTCAAAAAAAAAGAAAAAAAAATCATTGTATAACACCTAAGAGGCGGTACACCAAGTGGCAAGTTGTGCTATAGAGTAGATAGAGCGACAAACTAAACAACAACAACAACAACAACAACAACAACAACAACAACAACAACAACAACAACAACAACAACAACAACAAAACACCAGGTGTGGACAAGCAGAGCAGAGCGGGGAGGGTAGTTTTCTTTCTCCCCAACTATGGCCTGTCGCCACATACTCAAAGCCATAGCAATGGCAAAGGCCCATCTGGTGAAGTGTTGACAGTCACCTTGCAGTGTAGATTTAAAGACTGATTACCACTGATTTTCACTGATTACCACTGATTATCAAAAATATTCTCTGATTGCAGGTGATTATTGCGATTATTGTGATTATCACGATTATTTTGATTATTTTAGATTATTGCGATTATCAAAGATTATTTTGAATATTGTGATTATTTCACTGATTACCAAAGATTACCACATGGGCGTACAATGATTATCTCGAGTGGTTTACCCCTCGGTCACAGATTCCCTTTGTCTTGCCTCTGTTCCTCAGCAAAGTTATTGTGACACCTTGTCCATTTTTGTGTTTGCTTTGCAGGAGTATTTTGAATACTGGTTAGGTGGGGAAACTGCTGCTCTCAGCACCACTGAAGGAAAGAAATTCTCAGTGGTTGGACTACAGTTTGACCCAGCTACTGACACAGCTGTGGTAGAGGTACTGTCTGTGACCTTACTCAACCGAATAAGTTACCTTGTGGAAATTGTGCTTACCTTAAGTAACATACTTTCCGTCTTCTTGTGTCTTACAGTACAATTCCACTGAGGCAGCAGCCGCTGCAGTTGCTGCTGGCCTTTGCTTTGAAAGCATTCAGTTAACACTTGAGCAGATATCAGAGGTCCTGGAGGAGAAACTTTCCTGTACTGTTATTATTAGTGGCTTCAATGGACCTATATTCAAGGTAATCTGCGCATTTTTGCCTTGAAGGTTTTTTTTGCGCCCTCCCCTATTTCAGGCAAAGATGGTTCTGTATTATACTCCGCATCTTCGAATGTAACTGTTTCGTGATTAATTCCATTCACAAATGCACATTCATCCTCATCTCTTTCCTCCTCTCCTACTCCTTCCTCATATTCATCTGGGTGCAGGACGAATACTTCTCCTACCACTGCGTATTTGGGAATTGTAACGCATTTATCCCCAAAGTTTTGCATGACAATGGCTTGTGGTGCCGTCACACAGGGTACTAATCGCGACTGAGCTACTACTCCAACTTGCAGTTTGGAAACTTTATTTCCAAATGCTGGGTTGGACACAAACAACCCTAACTTCGCATCCCCTGGTAGCTGGCTTTGATTTTTGTTTTAGGTACCCATTGTGTCTTCCTCCAAATTTAACAATCCTCCCCGTTTAGCGGTCTTGGCTTCCGCTCTCCCCCTACCCTGGGAATGAGAGTTTCCACCTGAACACGGGTCTTGTTACCATTTGGCAGGTCGTTGGTTCTTTCCCTGACCAACTCATCAGCCACCGTATCTGTTTTAATTTTAGTTTTAACCTCTTTCTCTGTAAAAGGTTTCAACCCAAAACTGTTCTCTGCTCTTATTCTATAAACTACCTTTTCTGCCACATAAGTCCTGGCACTTTTGGATTCATTTAGTGTGAATGATATTTGTACCATGTTAGCACCTTGTCCTTTCATCCTTTATTCTGAGCACGGCATCATACTTGTGCAAGAAGTCTATCCCTATCAAGTGTTCCTTGATGTCCGACTCATATGTCACATGTGTGAACTCTTTGCCAGCTATAGTAAATTTTGTTAGAGCTGCTCCGTATAAATTTGCTTTGTGTGACGTGACTCCTTTGAGCCTGAGTCTTGCAACTGAAAGGTCTCTTGTTCTGGTAATGACAGTGATAACTGCAGCTGTATCAAGAATACAACATTGTATTTTGTCCATCACTGTACATTTTATTACTGGTGCTGTTGTAACAGTTGAACACGCATTACAAGAAACCTCCCGGTGACTCTGCTCGTTCAAACAATCAGGCATCACTGTCACCGGTGGTTGATCTCTCACCTCCACCTCTGCTACCATAATCTCAGAGGTTGTTTCTAGTTTTCCGAACTGTCAGGTATGAAAGGCATCTCCTTGCTGGTGGATGGTCCGTTAGTTTTGTCACTCTGCTGATTATGGAACCATTGCATTTTGGCTTTGTAGAGATCTGGTGGCATGTTGGGCATTTGAAAGCCTACCTTGACATTTGTCATGCCACCGTTATTTCTACATTGCCTAGCATAATGTCCCTTCTTTCCGCAAGAGTGACAAACTATTTCGGCTTGCTGCTGCTTGTAGTTCCAGCAGTTTGCCATCCTGTGCCCCTTTTTTCCACAGTACCTGCAGATCATATCTTGATCTCCTTGGGAAAAACCTCCCAGAGCTCCGCCTCTGGCTCCTCTGGGCCCTGTGGATCCTCTTCCTCGTCGACCTCTACCTCGTTCATTGCTTGAAGATGAGCCGGCTTGTGATGGGAACACCATACTCACTGGTGCTTCCAGTCTGTCGCTAGCTTCCGCTTGCGTCAGTCTGATGCGTTTGCTCGGCGGCTCCTCCACTTCCAGGCTGAGTCCCCTGTTGAGGGTTTTGAGGGCCTCGTCTAATGTAGGTAGCGCTGCATATGCTAGCCTAGCCGCTGCCTTTTTGTCGAGGATTCCCTTGATGAATCTCTCTACTAGGTCTTCCTGTATGTCTTCCTCCTTCATATTTCTGAGGTAAGATCTTCCGAGCCTTTCCACTTGCCGCGCAAACTGCCTGACCGTTTGGTCTCTCTCCTGCACCAATGTGTTGAAGTCTTTCTGCCTGTCCCACATTGATGCTGTTTTGCTGTACATCTTGACCAGCGCTTCATCTAACGTTGCGAATGTTATTTCCGTCCCGTGGTGCTGTAGGTTAACTATAACATCTGTGGCATTCCCTACCAATGCCTGCAACAGCGCTGTTTTTTTGTCCTTCTCGTCCCATTCGTTTGCTTCCGACAACGTGTTGAATTGTACTTAGAAGACGGAGTAGTCAGTCTCTCCGTTGTACTTTGGGACCTCATTGTATTTCTTTATTTTCTGCTGTGGTTTGTTAACAATCGTGTCCAACAGCCTCATGAAAAATTGCGGGTCTTGGTCCTGGCCTCCCCTAGCCTCTCCATCTGCTAGGCGTCTCTGCCTTTCCAAACCCGGCTCCTCCTCTTCCAGGTCAAAGTCCTGGACTCTCTCTCTCCTCCGCCTATTTATGTCGGCCCTTAGGTCGGCAGCAAATTGGCCTTCCTCTACTTCCTGCTCTTCATCATCCCCCTCGTTTTCTGATGCTTGATCCTCGATCCTCCTGTCTCTCTTGTAGAAAACGTCGAAGATGTCTTCTTTCTCGGGCCAGGTGCTTCCTTCCTCGTCCTGCTCCGCGTCCACGTCCGCGTCCTCTGCCGCGTCCGCGTCCACGTCCTCTGCCTCGTCCTCTGCCTCTAGGTGGAGCCGGGGC
The DNA here is from genome assembly GCA_029379305.1 of Frankliniella fusca. Taxonomy (NCBI): domain Eukaryota; kingdom Metazoa; phylum Arthropoda; class Insecta; order Thysanoptera; family Thripidae; genus Frankliniella; species Frankliniella fusca. The sequence goes on along the minus strand of JAHWGI010000498.1, from coordinate 33,327 downwards.
GGCCATGGTTGGGAGAGGGCCGGCGCGGGGCCGGTGACACGGTGCCTCACGGCGTCCCACCTCAAACCAACCTACAATATATCTGGCAAGTTTTTAATTTGGTGACGACATTAAGTTATGATGCAGGCCTTTAGCACACAGTTCTGGAAGCCACTACACATACACATTCACAAGGAACACAGAGGAAGACACAGAGGCAAATCATGAATTTTATCCGTCTCACATTTCCAACACAAACATGGCGCCGAGCGGGCCAGCTGTGAACAACCCGCTTGGCAACCACTAAATCAAACCACCAGGCAAGAATTAAAGGGTTCTAGTTTCAAATTTGCCACACACTTACCATTAAATGAAATAGAAATTAAAAATATTGGGTCAAAACTCTCTGTGAGAGCCCAAATCGTGAATTTTATCCGCCTCACATTTCCAACACAAACATGGCGCTGAGCGGGCCAGCTATAAACAACGCCGGCTTGGTGTACACTCAAACCAACACAAAATATATTTTGCTAGTCTTAGATTAAGTAACTAGGTAAATTGATGTTGCAGGCTTTTAGTAAACAACGGTGCAAGCCTTCACGCATTAACACGGAACTCACGGGTTGTCTTATTTGTATCTTTCAGTGAAAACATGAATTGAGGATTTACTCTGAGGTTGGCGGTATTGTCACAAGCCCCGCCCTCGGCGAAATTACAGTCCCAGCAAACAATCAGGACCCGCGGCGGCTAGCTAGTGGTCACGTCTGAAAGTCTCCTGGTGGTGAACCCTTTTACATGGCGTGAATCTGCAACGATTCAGACGTGACCACTCCGTGCGGTGAAACTTTTGCACATCGAGGTACAAAGCAACAGGCGGCCGTTTTTATTGGTTGTATTTTCGCGCGAAACATTTCTATTGGCTAGAGCATTTTGGTGGGTGTCAATTTTGGCTCGGAACAGGGTGCTCGCCTCGCAATTACCATAGAAACTGACGATGCAAACTAATTTTCTGCAAAAACGTATGGACAGCTTGACATCATACCCATCTCAAAAATTTTCAAATTTTTCGTTGTATTTTTAATTATAATTTTGTACGAATCGCTTGGGCACGATTGGCTGCGGCCATAAGGGGCCATCGTCAAGAAAGGCTCCCCTAACGGGGGCCTAAAAATACATAAATGAAATTTACTTTCACCTTTTACTCATTATCTTTTCCTACGCGGTATGTGGTGGGGGAAAGTAGCACGTCGACCGGGCGTTGCGTGGCGGCCGGCCGCGAGCGCGCCGCTCCGCCCCGCGTGCAGGCAGCGCAGGGCGCAGGCCGCCCAGGCGGGTTCCGTGCGGGCCATAGCGCGCAAACGGTGCGAAATACGGCAAAACGGACAATTTTTTGGTCACTACGTCACCGATGAATCACGAAAAACATTACGATATGTTTTTGAATTTTCAAAATCGCACTGTTATTTAATTACTGTGACGTCACATTCTTTTTCATGTGAAAACTGTCACATTCCTTTTAATATTAATGTCACATTCTTTTGAATGTGACAATAAAATTTAGCCCGCATATTTTGGCCGATTCACATTGAAAAGAATGTGACACTGCATTTTAAACAATGTGACACTTTACACATGAAAAAGAACGTGACGTCTCAGGAATTGAATAACAGTGCGGCCACTCTAAAATTCGTGCATTTAGGCCCTTTGGGCACCACCATGGTGGGTCGCACGGAGGTCCGGTGGTGATTATAACATTCTACTAACCAAAAGTGACCGTTTGAAATCCCGAACGCATTCAGTGCTATATGCTGCACTGCGCTAGTCTGATTGTAATAGTTGTTTGAATTTCGCAACAAAAAAAAACAACAACAACAACAACATTTCAAAGCACATAGCACATATATTTTATGCGCTTTAGAAACTTACAAAAATCCAGTGAAGTTGTTGAGAAAAGTTTTCTCCTCCTCGGGAACAATGACTCTGATTTATGGGAAGTCTGACTGAAAGAAACATAAATAATTCTTATTCGTCCCGAACTCTTTTTCTCACTATGCCCACATTTATAATTACATCCATGAATTCTCTGACGGCATCCCTCTTTGTTCGGTTGGCCCATTCATTGTCCCAGCCATCAATAAATGCAGATGGCTGCGTTACGGGGTAGACTCCATACCTGTTTTAAACATGAAATTTGTAATACATTCATATCTATCAAGTCTATCATCTTTCGTCCTCTGCAAATTATCAATAGAACAATAAGTGCCAAATAAGGGCTACAAAAATACCCTGCATAATTTTCGTCTGGCCTTAACTCGGAGGCATACGCATTGATTGTGCCTCCACATGTGTGGCTAATTCTTCTCATAGTAAACAGCAGTTCCTGTAAGAGACACACATAACATTAATGGCCACAGATAGGTCCTGCAAGGTCCCGCCTGTGTCTAAAAGACCATGTGAAAAACCCGCTACCGTTCCGCGGCCACGGCGCGGCGCGCGGGTACTTACTCGGGCTGAGCCCATGCGGCTCGGCCCTCGCGGTGTTCCGCGAGATATTGGTCCACTACCATTCCGCGGCGCGGCGCGCGGGTACCTACTCGGGCTGAGCCCATGCGGCTCGGCCCGCGGGGTGCCGCGGGACACCGGCCCGCCACCGTTCCGCGTCCACGGCGCGGCGCGCGGGTACTTTACTCTGCTGGACCCAAGCGGCTTGGCCGCGGGGTGCCGCGGGACACCGGCCCGCTACCGTTCCGCGGCGCGGCGCGCGGGTACTTACTCGGGCTGAGCCCATGCGGCTCGGCCCTCGGTGTTCCGCGAGATATTGGCCCACTACCATGGCGCGGCGCGGGGGTACTAGTAGTATAGAATCCCCCTAGTCACCCGCCGCCATTTTGATTCCCCCTAGTCACCTCGGCCCCCGAGTCACCTCTGACTACCCCGAGTCACCCCGGCCCCGAGTCACCCCGGCCCTTCACCTCTGACAGGTCAGGACGTGTAACCCAACCTAAGTTGCGTAATCCAGAGGGGCGTAACCCAGAGGGGCGTAACCTAAACCTAAGTGAAAGGCACTAACCTAAGTCGCCATCTTGGCTTAAGAGGCCCTCGGTACACGGAGTGTCCAGAGATGTCAGGATGGCCGAGTGGTCCAAGGCAGCAGACTTAAGATCAGCGAATCGCGGGTTCGAATCCCGCTCCTGACATTTTACAGCATTTCCATGCGCGCCCAGGAGGCATGCTGTTACGCTCGTTAGAATTTTTAACGGAAAATCCTATCCCCCCCTAGTGGGAGGCCTATACGAAACCGACAATTTTGAGTCACTGTATATTGTAAGCGAACTCATACCACAACGCCACCCTCTTGGCGTTGAGCGCAGCACAAGTGTGCAGAGGGAATGTCGAGTGTTCAACACAGTGAGAACGGACGAACAAGCGTGCCAATTTCTCTAGCTTGGGACAGCCTATCTCTCCCACATCCACAATGCATGCGTCCGGTATCAGCTTGAGGAGCAACTTTTTTTTTCTGCTCGCCCTTGACGCAGAGGAAAGCGTATGGTGCTGTCAGTGAGCGCAGTGTGTCTGCACACTCGCTGTAAGGTACAGTGCCGGAGTTCCACCGCAAGCCATGGATATTGTTTGTGACGTATGCATTCTGCTGCGTCACATCAGCACTAAGGAAGTGTTCAGGATACGGCGGGGCGAATATCACCGTGTGACTCACGTCCCACCTCGCATCGTACACACTAAACTCTTTCACGACATAGTCCGTCCGATCCGCTGCGCAGAGCAGCTGCACATCGACGCCAGCATGAGACATGGTGTTCTACTCTGACAGCCAAACCGAAGTGATGCCATCTCGAGCGCTGCTCCAGCTTTTTATGCAGCGCCGGGTACGCTCGCTCTGCATTCTTATTGGCTATAATTAGCCTCAATCTGATTGGTTAAAAATAAAACACTTGCCGAATGGACCGCGCGGTGGCGCGTGGCAAGTTGTGACCGGTGCGGGAGGCGCTCGGGCTGGACCGCGGCCGCGAGCCGCACCGGGCCATGCCAGGGGCTGAGCCGAGACGGAGCGGCGCAGCGACGCTAGCGCTGCCTAGCGGGCGATGGAGGTACGCCGTGGCACGCCACGGCACGCCACACCGTGCCACACCGTGCCGCACCGCGCCGCGCCGCGCCGGTCCTTCCTTACCCCCACCACACTCGATCCAACTCGAACTGGCTCACCAAGCGTGCGAGAGAGAGCGCCCCGCCATCGTGTCGTCTGCTGTACATGTCTTTTTAAGCCTGGATTAAGCTATAACATCTTTTCATCACGACAAGAAAATGTGTGCGTGTCATCACACACTAGACTCGATTTTTTACGATCAACACACAACGACACCGACGCAAAATTAATGTAAAATAGTCCGGAGTGCCAATAAGCAATTTTCCCGAAAATTCTCCCGCGCGCGTCCCCACCCTGCCGCCCCGAGCGAGCAGGACCCGTGCGCCGCGGCGTCATTCCCGTGTTAGACGCCATGGCTGGAAGACGCCTCGAACAAGACCTCTACCTGTCCGACGAGGACGACAGCATGCCGCCCTTGCAGCTGGAGGACTCCAGCTGCTCCTTTGAGCTGGAGCTGCAGCCCTCGGGCCTCATGTATGATGAGGTAAGTGAAAAATCAGTGTCCTTGTTCGTGGGTCCCTCGCGATCAGCGCGGACTCGCAGACCCCTGCAGCCAGAGGCTGACGCCATGGTGCCGCGGTGACCTGTTGCGTCCTTGTCTCGTAAAAATCTTCCTCGTTCTTAAAGCCTACTTTCCTAAATTCGTGTGAGGTTGCAGGATATTGCCTAAATATCCATTTACTGGGCGCCGGCGTCCTTAAAAGAAGTTTTGGCGCGCACGACGCTTTGTTGCATCATCATCATTTCATTGTGAACTTTTTTAGTTTCATTCATCAAAAGCGTGAATTTTCGCGAGTGATAAGCAGTGTCCTGCAAGCTCAGCCATTCATTCGCAAGTGGGTCCTGTAATCTCACGCGGCGCCAGCCATTCTATCGCGAGGTTAAGTTACGTCCTCGAGGGGAATCCCCTTGCACGAAGTCACGATTCATTTTCTTTCAGCTCTCTCAAGACACGGCCACCCCCGCCGAGGAGCCCCCGGCCCCGGCCGCAGAGCCCCCGGCCCCCGCCCCGACCCCTACCGCCGAGGAGGCCGTGGAGGCCGCGGAGGCCCCGGCCCAGCCCCCCAGCCCGGCCCCATCCCCGGCCCTGCCCCTCCTCTTCGAGGAGGAGGCCTGCGATGGTGTAAGCATCACACCGATGACGACGCTGTAATACTTCTGTAAGTCCATACTCCTTAAGATGTACTTGTTTCAGTTCCCTGTGCCTCTGCCCGCCCCGGCCGCGCCCGCCGCAGCCCCCGCGCCGCCCGTGCCCGCCCCAGCCCCCGCGAGCAGCGAGGCCCCCGTCGCCACCCTGAGCGAGGAGGATGTGAGTATTTTTGCAGCACTTCAAGCAGATCGTCATTGGTGACAAACTGATGATATTCGCATGTTTCAGTGCGACCCGTGTGTGCGGCGACGCTGCCGCCCCCTCGCCGTGGTGGCGGGGGCCCTGCGCCCGCAGAGGGTGGTCAGTATATCTCAGTTTTGCTCTGTTTTTTTGGTCTCTTTCCACCTCTTTGATTTTTTTGTGTCGTCTTGTTGCAGTCGGTGTTCGAGCGCCTGGGGCCGGTGCCCCCACCCCGCCGAGTAAGTACCATAGTTCTGCAAGTTGTTCTTGTGATGTAGGAATGAATTGTAACATATCGTGTGCATTGTTGCAGCCTGCTTTCGACCCCAGGGCCGCTGCCGCCCCGCCCCGCCCGGTGCCCTACTCCACCCCGCGCCTTGTGAGTACTCCCTTCGTCTGAGAGTGTTTTTTTTTAAATCTAAGATTCATTCGGAATCTTACGTCATTGTCATCTATTCCAGACTGCAAAGCAACTGGCCGAGGCTCTCCGGCGCCGTCACTGAATTGATAAATCTTTTTTCATTAATCATGTTTTTTCTTTAAAAAAAGAAAACTAAAAATCATTAAATCATGTGCTCAGTATTTTCTGTTGTTATCCTTTCAATAATCCATCCATACGCAACTTTGATGAGGGGGGGGGGGGAAAAAGTGAGGAAAGATATTGTGCGATTCAATTTGTTTATTTGAAACACTTGGCGAAGCAGAAGTTACACTTACACGAGTCAAGTGATGTGGTTCAAACGATATCACAAGTTCTGTCGACCCAACTTCGGAATCATGACATTTGAAGAAAACTACATGTCCCAGACTCTATATTCTTACTCTTAAACATAAGGACTCACTTTCCCTTTGTGATTTAACAGGATATAGCCATGAGAAATGATATTTACTTTGAATTTCATGTCTCTGACACTTCAGATCAAATTCAACTTATAAAACCAAAGATTTTTGACTTAAATAAAAAAAATTTTGCTGGAATAGATTCAGTTTAACATAGTCTTGGATTTCCAAAAGGATTTGGAAAAGAGAATATCATAAAAGTGTTGGCGTTCAGTCAACACCATGCTCAACAAACAATGTCACAAGTTCCTTCGACCCAACTTCGGAAAAAGTTACTTTTGAATAAAATTACATGTCCCAGACAATGAATTCTTGCTTTAAATCATGGAGACTCACTTTCCCTTTGTGATTGTAAAGGATATAGCCATGAGAAATGATATTTACTTTGAATTTCATGTCTCTGACACTTCAGATCAAATTCAACTTATAAAACCAAAGATTTTTGACTTAAATAAAAAAAATTTTGCTGGAATAGATTCAGTTTAACATAGTCTTGGATTTCCAAAAGGATTTGGAAAAGAGAATATCATAAAAGTGTTGGCGTTCAGTCAACACCATGCTCAACAAACAATGTCACAAGTTCCTTCGACCCAACTTCGGAAAAAGTTACTTTTGAATAAAATTACATGTCCCAGACAATGAATTCTTGCTTTAAATCATGGAGACTCACTTTCCCTTTGTGATTGTAAAGGATATAGCCATGAGAAATGATATTTACTTTGAATTTCATGTCTCTGACACTTCAGATCAAATTCAACTTATAAAACCAAAGATTTTTGACTTAAATAAAAAAATTTTGCTGGAATAGATTCAGTTTAACATAGTCTTGGATTTCCAAAAGGATTTAGGAGTGAGAATATCATAAAAGTGTTGGCGTTCAGTCAACACCATGCTCACAAGTTCTGTCGACCCAACTTCGGAATAATGACATTTGAAGAAAATTACATGTCCCAGACTCCATATTCTTGCTCTTAAACATAAGGACTCACTTTCTCTTTCTGATTTTAATGGATATAGCTGTGGGAAATGATATTTACTTTGAAAATTGTGTCTTTGTCAAGAGTGAGGTTACTTTTTGAGAGATAAGGTACTGTTTGCTTTTTTTTATTCTAATAGATAAACATCCTTTTGTTAGTCAAAACAAAAAAAACGAATAAGCTATCACGTTAACAACAACAAGTTTCTGTTCACTTTCCTAACCTACCAGTTCACAAGTATACTCAAACATAGGCGCAGGGAGATGATAGGGGAGTGATATTTCTTGAAGTTGGGTTAAGGAAATACACATTGCGCAAAGTTCACTTGAATATTTCACAAACTTCACAAAATATGTTCAAACAAAATTCAAAAAATGAATGTTGTTTTCTTTTCTCCGAGTCACTGGTGTACACAAAACTTCAGTGTTGACCTTCCACAGCTGACTTCTGCTCCGCTCGTCAACTGTCCTGAAGTCGAGCGGTGCTGCGCTCCAGTGGCGATTCGTGCAATCTGCACTCCGTGCAGACGACACTGTACGGTGCTGCGCTCCGTGCAGCCGGGCCGTTCCACCACCACCAACCAACCTTACAGCGCCGTGAGGTGGGTTGCCTATCTTCACGGCGCTCTGCCCCGCCGGATCGGTAGATGCATTGCGCCCCGCCCCGCGCCGCCCCGCGCCCCACACCGCCCCGCGCCCCGCCCCGCCCCGCCCGCCCCACACCGCGCCCCGCCCCGCCCGCCCCACATCGCGCCCCGCGCCCCGCCCCGCGCCGCCCCGCCCCGCGCCCCACACCGCCCCGCCCCGCCCGCCCCACACCGCGCCCCGCCCCGCCCGCCCCACATCGCGCCCCGCGCCCCGCCCCGCGCCGCCCCGCCCCGCGCCCCGCGCCGCACCGCCCCACACCGCGCCCCGCACCGCCCCGCGCGCCTCCGCAGCGCTACGATCTGTAGAGCGATACAAGACACGTTCAAACATGTATATGACAAGAGTCGCCAACCAATCACAGCGCACCTTATTATAACCAATCAGAGCGCAGTAGCCCTGAATTATAACCAATAGCGTACAGCGCGAGCAAGTCGCGACTCGTCAGGTGCGCAGCGGCCGCGCACTGCTTATGCACTTTCGTAGTTCCGCCGCACACTATAGGCGGCGTTGTTGTCGCTGACTGCGCCGTATAAAATGAGCCCCCGCGCTCCACAGCGGTATCAGTCAAGTCACTCGATTCGTTCCGTGCACTTCGCTACTACTATGTCGTCGCTAGTTGGAGAGATCTTGGATGAGTGGGATGGAGGGTGTTTTTACACCGATGAGTTGCTGTCCGAAGCCTACTCGGCAGTGCTGCTAGCTCTGCTGGACGCTTGTCCTGCAGACAGGGCCGATCCTCGTATCGTGCCCTTCTTGCTTGTGGGCCATCTTGCCTACGTGCGGGAGCAGAACGGTGCAGACCCGCACGCTGCACTCACCTACCGCATGGCTCTAGCTATGTGTGGTTCAGGCTCCAACGCCCCACCCCGCCCTGCTACACCCCCACCACGCCCCGCTTCACCCCAACCTGGCCCGTCCTCTTGTTCTCCTGGACGGGCCGAGGGTGCCGGCAAGCGTCCCCGAGATGAGGAGGAGGAGGTGGTCACACCAACCATTGAGGTGCTCCAGAGTCGTGAGCGGGAACTCAAACGTTTCAAAACCAAGTTTAGAGAAGAAACGATGCAAATTAGTGGTCTGGGCGACACTTTGCCCTCAGAAGAGGTTATGGAGGGGCTGTTTGACACAGTACTGCAGCGACAGCGGGAGGCTGTCAGTGCTAAGGACGATGACCGCGTCATCGTCGAGATTGAGAACGCTGAGAACGTGGATAACCCGCTCTGGTTCAGTATGCGGCGCGCTGATCAGATCAACGGGCGCGTCGTTCTAGACAAACTGGCGCGAGTTTTGAATTCAAACCAAGCCTTCATGGCCCAAGGACAACTCAAAGTGAGTTACATTCACATCCCCACACCTGAGGCGGGCGGGCGCCGCACTAACAGAGTGGCCAATGAGACCATTGAGCAATGGATTGAGCGGAAAACCGGGGCTAAAGGCTCTATTTACTCCCCAGAAAACAATGACAACATGTGTTTGACGCGATGCGTCGCTGTGCTTATGGCACTGGGTGGTATGCACAAACAAGCGTTCTACAAGCTTAAGCAGCCCAACTCTATAATTCAGAGGGACAGCGCGAAAAAATTGTGCGAAAACGCACACATTGACCCCGACCAGCCCTGTGGCCTAGATGAGGTTAGGAAACTTCAAGACTCACTCCCAGATTACCGCCTCTGCGTTTTTACCGACAAAGAAGGAAAGGAGTGTGTTTTCAAAGGTCCTTACGGGCCTGGGCGCAAAAACTTGTGTCTCCTGCTACACAACAATCACTTCTATGCCATTCTTTACCCCCTGGCTGCCTTTGATCGCCATTTCACTTGTGATCGGTGCGTCGTGTTCTACAACAACAGGGGCGACCACCGCTGCGAAGGCACTTGCTGGCGCTGCTTCGCTCAAGGTCACCATGACGGTCCCCTGAGACGCTGCGGTGACTGCGGTCACCAGTTTGCTGGGGATGAGTGCTTCAACACTCACAAAACAGTCAATATCCCCCACACAGATCGCACCAAGTGCCAGACATTTAAATTCTGCCAGGGTTGCGAAAAAAGCTACTCTATCATGCGGGGGCAAAGACATGTGTGTGGCTTTGTATATTGCTCCTACTGCAAAAATAATGTTGCAGAAAACCACCTCTGCTACATGCAACCCTGGGCGGAGAGGGAAAAGAAAAAAAACTGGAAGTACATCACGGTGTACTACGACATTGAAACAACACAACACACCCCTGTGGAGGGAAAGCCAGACACTTACGAGCACATCCCCAACTTGCTCGTGTCTCAGGCCGTGTGTGAGGAGTGCGCACACATCCCTCATAACGATTATTTCTGCACTGTCTGCCAAACCCGACAACACATTTTCCATAGTCTGGACGACCCTAACCTCAATGTGATGGGTCAGTTCTTCGACTACCTGCAGTCTTTTGGCCCAAAGACCAAAATTTTGCTTGCAGCGCACAATTCCCGCTCATTTGATGGAGTATTTATGGTTCAGGAGGTAGTAAAACGCAAACTCAAATGTGAGATCACACTTCAGGGTGCTAAAATCCTGTGCATGGAGGTAGGCAACTGGAAGTTTATTGATACACTGACATCCGTTTTGTGATACTTTTACTCAATTTTTGCGATAACAGGTGTTTTGCGATTCCCACGCTAATGCGCATGATAACCCCCCAAAAATGTGATAAAAGTATCATATTATTGTGATAAAATCATCACAAAAACTGTAATAAAATAATTTCTGTGATGAATTTATCAGAATAATGTGATACTTTTATCACAATTTTGGGGGTTATCATGCTCTTTAGCGTGGGAATCGCAAAACACAAGTTATCGCATGGGTTTGTGTTAAAAGTATCGCAAAACCAGCCTCAGTGTAGTCTTATGTTTTTGCCTATGCCCCTCTCCGCCATGCCAAAGTCCTTCGGCCTCACAGAGCTCAAAAAGGGCTACTGGCCTTTTATGGCTAACAAGCCCGAGTACTACACTTATGAAGGCCCCCTCCTAGACAAACACTTCTACTGCATCTCCAGTATGAAGCAAAAGGCTGCGGCCGAATTTAACGCCTGGCACGACGAACAGACGTCAAAGGGCTTTGTGTTCAATTTCAGGCGCGAGCTTATAGACTACTGCATCTCAGATGTAACCATTTTGAGACAGGCTTGTCACGCATTTCGCTCACTCTTCGAGCAGACAGCTGGGTTTGACCCGATGTTCAATTGTATGACGCTCAGTAGCGCCTGCATGGCTGCTTTCCGTCGCAATTTCCTCAAGCCCGATACTATAGGTATTGTCCCCCCTGGAGGCTACCACGGCAGAGGGAAACAGAGTCACATTGCCCTCAAGTGGCTGGACTACGAGTCCCACAAACTTGGCAGGGTCATCAGCACCATTTACACCGACAGAGAAATTTCTGTCCTGGGCCGCCGCGTCGACGGCTACGTGGAAGTCCCGAGGCAGGATGGCACTGTAGAAAAAATTATCTACCAGTTTCACGGGTGCTACTGGCACCATTGTCCCACTCACTTCCCTGCCAATGAAGATTCAGGGGAAAATAGGTATGAAAAGACACAGCAGATCACCTCCCTCTTCCGCAGGTCGGGCTACACTGTCATAGAAAAATGGGAGTGTGAGTTCATGTCCGACCTTGCCTCAGACCCTGACACAAAAGCCTACTTCGAGGCACACCCTACCACACGCACACCTCCCCTTGGGCTCCGTGACGCTCTGGCAGGCGGGCGCACGAGTGCCCTAAAGTGGTACTACAAGGCCGATTTGGCCAAAGGGGAAAAAATAAAAATGGTGGACGTAGTGTCGGAGTACCCCAACGCCAATCTCAGGGGCGAGTACCCATATGGCCACCCCACCATCTACCTCGAGGGAGACCCCGCCATGCCACCCCCTGACACATGGAATGGGGTAGTGAAGTGCACGGTCTTGCCACCACGTGACCTCTACCTCCCCGTCCTGCCCTACAAAGCCAAGGGGAAACTCATGTTCCCCCTCTGCAGGACTTGTGTTGAGGAGGACAACACAGAGATGTGCCACCATAACGAACCCAAACAAAGACAACTGACAGACAGTTGGTGTGCCCCTGAGCTGCTACTCGCTCTTAGGGAAAAGGGGTACAAGCTCGTTGCTGTACATAAGGTGTACCAGTACCCTAACACCTCCAAGTACAACCCAGACACTCAGGAGGACGGCCTGCTCTCTGCCTATGTCCGCCGCTTTATGGCCCTCAAAATTCAAGCCAGTGGCTGGCCAGCCGACTGTGACACGGAGGAGAAGAAGGCCCAGTTTGTGAAGGACACCCTCCAACACGATGGGGTAGTTCTGGATCCCACTAAAATGGAGAAAAATCCTGCTCTCCGAGCCCTGAGCAAGCTCATGCTCAATTCTTTCTGGGGCAAATTCGGCGAGAAAACGCTCCGCCCAAAAACAGAGCTCATCTATGACTACGGGAAACTTGTTTCTCTAGTCACTGACCCGGCCAAGGAGGTCACAGGGCTCTTGCCCATAGGAGAGGACTGCCTCCAAATAACTTGGAAGCCTGTAGAAGACTCTGAGGTCAGCCTCCCTACCTCATCCCTCCTACACGCTGCCTACACCACTTGCCACGGTCGTATGCAACTTTACAAGTACCTTGATGTGGTCAAGGAGAGGGCTCTCTACCACGATACTGACAGCGTGGCATTCATCAGCCGCCCTGGCGAGCCAGATCTGCCCCTCGGCACTCACTTGGGAGATTTGACCGATCAGATAGAGGAAGACTACGGCCCGGGGTCCTTTATCACAGAGTTTGTGGCTGGAGGCCCTAAAAATTATGCCTACAAGGTGGCAGTGGGTGGGGACCTCAGTAAAATCAAGGTGTGCATTAAGGTGCGAGGCATCAGCATAAACACCTCATGCGATGACCTTGTCACATTTGACAATCTTAAGGTGATGGTGATGGGAAGCCGTGATAAAATCACGGTACCCATCCCTCACCAAATCGCCCGTCTTCCTGGGTGGAAAATTGTGACTCGCCCCTCCACTAAAAACTGGCAGGCAGTCAACACCAAACGCCGTAGAGTGGATGTAGCCAACACCGTCCCTCACGGCTACAACGGTTGGACCATGGCTGACGAGGAGGACCAGGATCTCCTTGAGGTTCTGGAGGTACTTGGTGACGCCTAAGAGGTAGGCAGTGCGCTGGGGAGATGCAGGCTGGCCCCACCGGCGCAGGGGAGACGCTGGTTAGGCCCCATTGCTCAAAGTTCTCTGTGATTGGTTAAAATAAGCTGTGTTCTGATTGGTTAAAATTATTTTCAAACATGTTCAAACCTGTTTTTTTAATTCATAAATTAATCTATAGACGGCGTTAGTGTCGTTATTTTACCGTATAAATGGAGCAGCTCGAGCCAGAGAGAGCATCATTCCAGCGTGTGCGACAGTCCTGTTCACTTCGCAGCCATGGAAGCCAAGCGCCCTGCTAGTGACAGAGTTGACGAGCCTGCTGCAAAGCGCCGTCCCTCGTTTCCTTTGCGGTACAATGATTTGGTAGTGGATATGGGTGAAGACAGTAGCTTGGATCTGACTCCACCACTAAACCCTCAACCCCAGATGTTTTATCCAAAGGGGTTGGCTGACGCTCCATCTCCAAGCAGTAGTCAGTCAGCACAGCCTGAGCCTCCGATACCACCCAGAGAGGTCCATGCCAAGAATTTCCCCATCATCAAAAATGGGTTGAAATTCTTTAAAATTGGTGTTGACATCAATAATTTCACACCATTTGTGTCCTTGGTGTCTGAGACTACAAACAAGGTCATTCACCTCACCATCAAGGAACTTGAAGACCTAGTGTGCGAAGAAACTTTCATCGCAGTTGTTTCTAATCATGCCACTAAAACATTCAAGCCAGTAATACTTGGTGATGTTGTGGTGTCTATTAAACCATATGCAACTTCTAATAATGTTTGCATTTCAAAAAATAAAACCAATATTTATTTTGCTATGTCATCTTGGAGATTCATTCAACGCATTAAACAAATGCTAAAAAATTATCTCTCCCATTGTGAGACACAGTGTTTTTACTGCACCTCTAATTTTGTGCCTCTACTGACACATGCAAAGAACTTCTGTGTTCCCCTTTCTAAAAAACTGTCTAAATTGCCCGAGAGTGATTTGTTCACAACTCTCAGCAATGCATTTGATGTGCCAAGCATTTTTATTCCTGAAGATATCAAACAGGAATTGCTTGCTTACCATTTGGAGTATCTGAGAGACACTATTCTCGATATGATGCCTGACAAGGTGCTGTTTGTCTAATAAAATAATAAAAAATAAAAAATAAAAAAAAATAAAAAAAAACTAATATAAATTTAAAAATCCCATAAAAAGTAATATAATTTCTGAAAACCCTAAACAATAACTGCGCAGGGAGGAGCAGGCTGGCCCCACCGGCGCAGGGGAGACGCTGGTTAGGCCCCATTGCTATAAAAACACAGAGCCATTGAGGTTGACTATCAGTCATAAAGATGGATCTCAGGTTCCAGCATCCATGCACTGCCCTTGTGGTAGGTGGCACAGGAAGTGGCAAGACTTTCTTTATGAATCGTCTTATTGAAAATAGGAATGAGATGTTCAGCACTAAATTTGAACACATTATTTTCTATTATTCCGAGTGGCAGCCTCTGTACGATACCCTAAAGTCTAATCACGGTGTTGATTTTAGGGAAGAACTCCCTCTGCTTGATGACCACCCGACCGGGCAGGGTCCTAAACTCATTGTTATTGATGATATGATGCACGAGATTAAATCTCACCACAAAGAAATCCTTAAATTTTTTATTAAGGGGTCACATCACAGAAATCTCAGTATATTTTTCCTAAGTCAATGTCTGTTTCCTGATGGGCTGCGTCAAATCAGTCTCAACACACACTACATTGTGCTTTTCAAAACAAGTAGGGACTTGGCTCAAATACGCACTTTCTGTATGCAAGTCGATCCCCAGCACTTTCGTGCACTTCTTGAGGCCTATGAGGACGCTACACGGGCAGGGTACACTTACATTTTGTTCGACTTCAAGCCCAATCAGACAGATCACCTTCGCATGCGCACGCTGATATTCCCCGGTGAATCTACTGTGGTTTACATTCCACGCGCAAAGTATAAAAGGGAGATGATGACCGTACTCTGAATCATTTGTTGACAATGGCTCCTGCCGCAAAGACGCACAAAGCTGTGTTGCAGGTTCTTCAGTCAGCTAAGCCTAAACTTCGTAAAGCGATTCTTGAGAATTCCGATAGAGCTCTTGTATACGCTATCTGTGAGATTTGTGACAATTTGCTGCGTGGCAATATTCCCCTGAGTGACAGTCACAAAGCTAAACTTAAACGACATCGGCATAAAATCAGAGAACTTGCTCAGAGAGGCGAGGGGTGGACTAAGAAAAAAGAACGGCTACAAAAAGGAGGGACATTTCTACCACTACTGCTTAGCACGATAGCCTCCGTGCTTCCCTCTCTATTTCAATGAATCACGTTAAGAAAATGATTCTTGTGCCACACGAAAGTGTGGCTAGACTTCATGACCCCACACCCTCTACCACTGAGACACAGCTCAGTGCCCTGGACAATGAAATGGAACTCATTATGCGCAAAAAATACGCTGATGATTCACTTAAATGGAAATTGTACAACGAGGCACTGCAGCGCTACTTACACTTTAATAATGAGCGAAAGAAGCCCGTACGTATTTCTGTGGAAGATTTTTCTCTCGATGATACCGGGGACACTGCTCTAATTCGTCAGCAGCTCGCTGCCGCCATGCCAAAGACATATAAAGCGGCTGCACTGAGACTTTACGATTATTTGAGTACGACTGGCTCACGAGTCACGTGGGACTCCTCAGGACTCGTATCTCTGGAGGGTACACCAGTAACAAACTCCAACATCATTGATTTAATTTCGGATCTCACTCGTTCACGCAAAAACTTTGAGCCTGTGGGTGTTTCAAACTTTATTAAAACACTGTCTACACTCAACATTCCGTTGGAACTTATTCCTAACGAGAAACGTAGAGTCGCTATTATTCAAGCGCGAAACCAGGACGGCGGTGGCACTGTCGTTCCGATCCGTCGCGTGAGAAATCGCGTGACTAAAATCAAACGCGTGACTAAAGGCCGTGTTAATAAACCTAAACATGCCTGGCAATCTTGGGGACGTGTATCACGAGCCCGCTGACCCTGCGTCTTACGGAACGGCTTGGAAACTCTGGGATGCTACGGGAGAGAAAAAAGAAAAAATTACAAAGTATCTACAGGGTGAGGACGCTTACACTCTTCACAAACCTGCTAGACGCCGCTTTCCTCGTAATGTGACGTATGCAGATAATATAGACGAGAGCTGGCAGACAGACTTGACTGATTTTCAGTCTTTGAAAAAAGATAATGATGGCTTTAGCTATATTTTGTGTGTCATAGATGTTTTCTCAAAATTTGCTTGGGCTGTCCCCATCAAAGATAAATCTGGTCCTTCTATCATTAAGGGGTTTCAAACTATTTTCAAAACAACAGATCGGCGACCTACACGCCTGTTTTCAGACAAAGGAAAAGAATACATCAACAAAACATTTCAGAAATTTTTGAAAGAGAATAACATAACCTATATTCACACCCATAATCCTGACATTAAATGTTCGATTGTGGAGAGGTGGCAGCGCACCATTAAATCAAAATTATTTAAAAGATTCACCTACACTGAAAAATACAGATATGTAGATGGACTGTTGGATGATATTGTGGATGCATACAATCACACCTATCACCGCTCTATTAAGATGCGTCCTGTAGACGTGACACCCGATAGGGTTCTGGAGGTATATAACAACCTGTACCACGGTATGAAACACACAAGTAAGAAAACAAAGTTTAATGTGGGTGATTATGTCCGAATCAGTAGAGAAAAACAAATCTTCGAAAAAGGGTACACCTGGAACTGGAGCGAGGAGATATTTAAAATCGTTCAGGTCATTCCTCATGCGGTGCCGGTGTACCGGCTGGAGGATCTCGATAAGGATCCAATTGAGGGCACGTTTTATGAGATGGAGCTTCAGAAGGTCACCAAGCCCGAGGCGTTCAAAATCGCATATATAGTGCGGTCTAAAGGAACAAAGGGCAAACGACAACATCTCGTCCATTGGAGAGGTTATCCGAAAAAGAGCCGCTCTTGGATCTTCGATAAAGATCTTGTCTAGAAATGGATTTTTACGCGTTTCTCCCAAGTAACGCCAGTCCCAAAGTTTATCCTGACAATACAACCTGTCATTTTAAGACAGAATTGGCTCAGCGCATGGAACTCCATGGCCACTGGCAGGCTGCCCTCATTGAGCTGCACTACCCTAACACAATAGCACAGGTCCTAGAGGGAGAAAATGAAATCACAATAATGTCGGATACGTTTGTTGATACAGTTTCCGTACGTCCTGGCTCATTTAGTTCAACAGACAACTTTGTCACAGGTATAGGAGACGCTCTGAAAATCCTGAAAGAAAGTTATGAGATACAGTATTTCACACTACTACCTGACCAGCGTTGTAAGTTCATGCCACTTACTGCACATGACAACACGAAAGTTCATTTCTCTCCCCGCCTTGCCCTTCAACTGGGGCTCGCTCACGCCGGTCCGTACCCTGCTAATGAGGAAATTTTGGGCGTAAAACCTGTAGATATAAGTTTGGGAGTTCCCTCACAAATGTTTATTTACATGGATGTACTGGAAGAACAGATCATTGGCCATACACGCGCACCGCTGCTCCGCACGGTCCCCGTGGACACCAAGGCACAGTACGGCTCTATGACCGTCGTGCACTTTGATCATCCCATTTATTTCGATCTTCGGACGAAATCTTTCGACACCCTGGAAATCTATATAAAAGACCACGCAGGACGTAACGTACCATTCGACTTTGGAACGTCAACCTTGTTGGTTCATTTTAAACAAGTAGCATGACGCGTCACGATCATATTACGGAGTTTTACCTGCATCAGGCAGGCGGCGGGCAATATTATGCGGGTTCTAGTTACCAGAAAGGACACGGTATTGGTTCATGGCTCGGCGGGCTGTTCCGGACGGTCCTTCCCCTTCTCAAGAGCGGCGCGACCGCTGTGGGGAGGGAGGCTGCCCGGGCCGGCGCACACGTCCTTGCCGATGTAGCCAGTGGTGACACTTTTGCAGACAGCGCTAAGCGACACACGGGGGAAGCAGTTCAGAATCTAAAACGCAAGGCGGCATCCGCAATGAATGGGTCCGGTAGAGCTATAAAAAGGCCAAAGCCTGCACCCAAGCGCCATACCGTAGCTAAAGCTCGAAGTGTTAGGAACTATCCTCCCGACTGTTTTACGTAATGGCTTTCATGCATAGTGCCTCCGTTGAAGCTCTCCCCACAGAGCTTAGTCTGTGGCTCTCTAGCGCAACACAAATGGGAGAGGAGCGATCTCAATGGATTATGGTCAGCCCCTTGGCTAATTTTGATTCAGCGACCACCATAGAGCTAGAAGTAGCTGGGGTGGGTTATGCCTATGCAGACCCCGCACACATGCTGCTCTACACTAAAGAAAAAATCGTGAATGCTGATGGCTCAGACATCACTGATGCTGACAACAGTGACGCCACACTCGTAAATTATGGCATGCACGCCCAATGGTCTCAGGTGGACGCTAGTATAAACGGGACCGTCATCTCTCAATCGAGTATGACTTACCCATGGAGGGCATACGTTGAGGCCTTTCTTAATTATGATAGGGCTGCAAAAGATACACATCTCCAACAGCGTATGTGGCATGAGGACACGCCCGGACACCACGACTCCTTGGATAGCAACCAGAACCTGGGGCTCGCGTGGCGTCGTTCACGCACCAAGCTGAGTCGCGAGTTTGAAATGATGGGCCCACTCCACCTTGATATTTGCAATACGGATCGGCTCCTACTCAATAATTGTACTCTGCGTCTAAAACTCACTCGATCTCGAGATGCATTTGCTCTCATGAGTACGAAAGGCACTGAAAAAATTAAGCTCTTGGACGTCAAACTATTCATTCGGAGGGTTACGATTTCGCCCTCTGTTCTGCTTGCTCATGCCCAAGCCCTAGAAAAATCACCTGCAAAATATCCTGTAAACAGAGTGGATATAAAAACAGTCACGATAGCCCAGGGCATGCACTCAAAAACCATCGATAATCTATTTTTGAATCAACTCCCTCAGAGAGTTATCATAGGGTTTGTCGATAATCGTGCTTTCAATGGGGATTATGCCCGTAATCCGTTCCGCTTCCAACACTTTAGTCTGAACTACCTGCAGATGCATGTGGATGGGCAGCCTGTTCCTTCACAGCCACTGACCCCAGACTTTTCTAAAGATCTCTACATGGAGTGTTACAACACGCTCTTTACCGGGACGGGTATACACTGGAAGGACGAGGGCAACGGCATTAGTTGGAGTGATTACCCAAAAGGCAACACCCTGTTTGTGTTCGACCTCTCTCCTGACATGTCGGCGAGTGAGCCCCATTGGAATCTTCAGAAACAAGGGGCACTGCGTCTTGATCTTCGATTTGCAGCCCCTCTCCCCCAACCTATAAATTGCGTCGTGTACGCCGAGTTTCAGAATCTTATTGAAATCGATAAGGATAGGAACGTTATCGTTGACTACAGTGTATAATGGACGGCTTCACGCTAGATGCACTCATGAGGCGTGACAGACACGTCGCCCCCTTGTTTGAGGGCGTGTTTGCTGCGGACACCCTCCCTCGCAGACTCCACAAATGTCCCGCTCTGCTCATATGCAATACAGACCCCATTTCAAAACCCGGCACACACTGGGTAGCTTTCTTCATTGATAAGCACGGCGTGGGTGAATACTGGGACTCCTATGGCATGCCCCCTATTGTCTCTCACCACAAAAATTTTCTTAAGAGACTCTGTAAAAAATGGACTTACAATCATACAAGTCTGCAAGCCATTGACTCTAAAGTGTGTGGTGAATATTGTCTCCTCTATTTGATTCATAGAGCGCACGGCTACACTCTCCACTCCTTTGTACATAAACTCTTCACTTCTAATCCGCTGAAGAATGATGAAATAGTACGCACCCTTTTCAAACGTATGTTTGGAAAAAAACGAGCATGTGTCATTGATCAAAGAAAAACACAAACATGTTGTGAAAGAAAAAGATAAAAAAAAATACAAAAAATTAAAAAAGTTTACAAAAAAAATTAAAAAGATTTAAAAAGTTTACAAAAAAAAAAAAATTAAGTTTACAAAAAATTTTGTTACCAAAAAAATGATACAAAAAAATTTTACGTTACAAAAAAAAAAAATTTACGTTACAAAAAAATTTTACGTTACAAAAAAAATTTTACGTTACAAAAAAAATTTTCGTTATAAAAAAAATTTACGTTACAAAAAAAATTTAACGTTACAAAAAAATTTTACATTACAAAAAAAATTTATGTTACAAAAAAAAATTTTCGTTATAAAAAAAATTTACGTTACCAAAAAATTTTTACGTTACAAAAAAAATTTACGTTACAAAAAAATTTTACGTTACAAGAAAAAAAATTACGTTACAAAATAAACATGCCAAAGTTTTTAAGATGGGGTGTTCGATGTCGGTTTCGTATAGGCCTCCCACTAGGGGGGGATAGGATTTTCCGTTAAAAATTCTAACGAGCGTAACAGCATGCCTCCTGGGCGCGCATGGAAATGCTGTAAAATGTCAGGAGCGGGATTCGAACCCGCGATTCGCTGATCTTAAGTCTGCTGCCTTGGACCACTCGGCCATCCTGACATCTCTGGACACTCCGTGTACCGAGGGCCTCTTAAGCCAAGATGGCGACTTAGGTTAGTGCCTTTCACTTAGGTTTAGGTTACGCCCCTCTGGGTTACGCCCCTCTGGATTACGCAACTTAGGTTGGGTTACACGTCCTGACCTGTCAGAGGTGAAGGGCCGGGGTGACTCGGGGCCGGGGTGACTCGGGGTAGTCAGAGGTGACTCGGGGGCCGAGGTGACTAGGGGGAATCAAAATGGCGGCGGGTGACTAGGGGGATTCTATACTACTGGTACTTACTCGGGCTGAGCCCATGCGGCTCGGCCCTCGGTGTTCCGCGAGATATTTGGCCCACTACCATTCCGCGGCGCGGTGCGGCGTTACCTCTACCGGGCTGAACACACGCGGCTCGGCGCGGGGCGTCGGGAGCATTCAAACTGAAGTGGCGCCACACGTGTTCATAATGAAGGGCTTCATTATGAAGCTAAACGGGTTAAGGCGCGCGTTTGAAAATGAAGATTCTCCCCTGCGCGCGTCGCGCGCGCGCTGGCGAAAAAATAGGGTTTCATTATGTAATCTTTTTTCAAGCTTCAGTTAGAAGCGATGGCTGGGCTGGGCTCAGCGGGAGTAAAGTTATCAGGAGGCCTCGAAATGAAGCCTTGGCAGGGCGGGTGTTCCGATAGTTGGGCACAGCTCCGGGGGCGAAGGAGGGTCGGCGGGGAGTGCTGCAATGTGAAGGTGGCCTGGCCGCGCAGTGGGCCTCGAGTGCAGACTGGATTTTTAGCAGATGATACGAAGGTATCAGCCTGCTTGTACTGTCATACAGCGAGCAGTATGCAGAGAGCAGCGCAGCGAGCAGAGAGCAGCTAGTGTGGCATTATATTATATACAGGGGGGAAAATTTCGCGCGGCGCGCGCCCCTCACTACTCCACGCCACCTCTCGGGACGCTGTGCTGCCGGGCCGCCGCGCCGCCGGGCCGGTGCCCCCTCCCGCCCCGCGCCTCCCCCCTCCTAGCCCAGCGCGACAGCGCTCCGCTTCCCTGCAGCCTGCGACGCGTAGGGACATCTACCACACGTATCATCTGCTTTCAAGTTCCGGCGCTCCGGAACTTTTTGGTCACGGTCGCGTGGTCTGTGTTTTTTTTTTTTTTAATTTCCATTTGATCATTTTGAAGTGGCAAGTCAGATTTCTAGAATTTAATTTGCGTATTTTGCGCTGTGTTTCAGGAGCCCCGCCCCTCTGCCCCAGTTGCTCCTCGAAAACGCCCCTCCGCCACGGTGACCGTGAGTTCATTTTGGTTTGAATATGACTTGGGAGACCTTGGTTATTTATTTGTACTTCATCTTTAGGACGAAGTCTTCGTGTGTAAGCGGAGCCGGGGGGCGGAGCCGGGGGGGCGGAGCCGGGGGGCGGAGCCGGAGGCGAAAGAGGAGCCGGAGGAAATTTCCTTAGAAGTAAGCGCGACTTGCGAATTCGTTTCTGTTTCATTTTTTATTTTATTTTTTTAACAATTTTTTATTTTCGTATGACGTTCCTGCATAACACACTTTATCCCTTGCAGGAAATAATCGAACGGGTGAAGATGAAGGAGCGAAAGGTGAGTTGACTCAAGTTGTTCTTACCTGCTTTTGGTTCTCCGCCCGACAGCGGCCTGCCGCTACCTGGAAGGCCGGGGCAGGGTGAGGCGGAGTGCGGCACAGGCTGCCGGCCTGAGCGGGAGGGGAGGGGAGGAGTGAGGTGGGGCGGGCAGCAGCGCTGCGCTCGCCCGGGCTGGCGGGCGGCACTGCGGCACAGCCCGGCCGGCCTGTCAGTCCCTGTCGAGGCGTCGTGGAGAGCAGATCGGTGCGTGCGTGCGTGGCCAGCCAGCTCGGGGACCCTATTTGACCATTTGTTTTGAGTTTTTTGTGTGAACGATGGAGAAGCATTCTGGCAGTCGGAAGAAAAAGGTGAGCGCAAGAGTGAAATTGATATCCTGCGAGTAGTATAGAATCCCCCTAGTCCCGGGCCACCATTTTGATTCCCCCTAGTCCCGGGTGCCCCGAGTCCCGGCCCCCTAGTCCCGGGTGACCCCGAGTATCGGGTGACAGGTCAGGACGTGTAACCCAACCTAAGTTCACGACAGGTCAGGACGTGTAACCCAACCTAAGGTGCCCCGGCCCGATCGTGTAACCCACAGGGGCGTTACCCAGAGGGGCGTAACCCAGAGGGGCGTACCCTAAACCTAAGTTGGGATGGCTAACCTAAGTCACCGACGCCAACCCAACCTAAAGAGGCGTAACCCAACCGAAGTTAAGAAAGATGTCAGGACGTGTAACCCAATCTAAGTGAAGGGTGAAAGGCACTAACCCAACCTAAGTCATCATCTTTGGGATGGCTAACCCAACCTAAGTTCACGACAGGTCAGGACGTGTCTTTGTGGTGGGTAACCTAAACCTAAGTGAAAGGTGAAAGGGGTCTAACGTCAACCTAAGTTAGACAGGTCTAAACACATTGTCCTGGACCCGTCCCTCCCGCTGAGGTGGCCATGGCCTCAAGGTGGCCGACGACGGGTTTGGCCGTGGCCTCGTGGTGGTCGACGACGGGTGTGGCCCGGACCCGCCACTGGCACCGCCGGGATAGGCGTCAAGGATGGTGGCCTTGGCCTCGAGGTGCGGGACCTCACCGCCGAGGACAACGTGAGCCGGGTGCGAGTCCTTGTCGCCCTTGGGGCGCCGCCCATGAGGTAGCCGCCGGGGAAGTCGCCTGAGCACCGGGACCGCGAAACCGAAAGGTGGTCGTTGGGGAGGGCGCACGTACCCCAGGACAGCATACCGGTTGGAACGCGTAGGTCCGCCGCCGTGTGGTGATTCATGCGTGGCACCGAACTCATCTGGCGGTCTAGATCAGCCGCGAGAGCTAAGGGTAGCCCTCTATTTAGGCAACCATCACGAAGCGGCAAATTTTAGTAACATTTTTTTTATCGTTTGTCTTCGCATTTGAAAACAAAACAGCATTTCCATGCGCGCCCAGGGGGCATGCTGTTACGCTCGTTAGAATTTTTAATGGATAATCCTATCCCCCCCTATTGGGAGGCCTATACGAAACCGTTGCTCAGATTACTGGAGCACTTGTGTGGATCATTGGAGCACTTTTGTGGAGCATGTGTGGAGCATTGGAGAACTTTTGTGGAGCATGGGTGGAGCATGTGTGGAGCATTGGAGCACTTTTGTGGAGCATGGGTGGAGCATGTGTGGAGCATGTGTGGAGCATTGGAGCACTTTTGTGGAGCATGTGTGGAGCACAATTTTTCGGGGTCTTTTAGGTACAGAAACAATGTTTCATAGCCAAATCGTTTAGTAGGATAGAAAAAAATGGATCTGCGGAGTGCTGAATCAAGAACTCTCTTTTATCTCGCCACCCCACCTCTTCATTTGCCAGGTAACGAATGATCTCTTTGAAATTTTCCACTAACTTTTTTTTCATATTTATTTCCGGAAAAGTATCCACGAAGCAAGTTCCAACATATTTCATTCAGAAAGCAAATCAGCTCTTTTTCGGCATTTTCAAGGACTGCGGACCGTATTTTGTGATCCGGTTCCCTCAAGAACCGTATTTTCTCCCGGTGGATTTTTTGATGATCCCAATATATACGAAAAGCGCGATCTGACTCTGACTCGGACTCTTCGTCGCTAACCCCGCTTAAAAACGAATTGTTCCTGAATCCGTCCGCCAGCGGTCCGAATGACCCCCGGAGGCTCCGGGCTGTTCCGTAGAGAGTCCGTACGCCTTCGGGGTCTTCCGTATTTAGTCCGGCCGCGGGGTTGGACTAGTCCGAATCAAGCTCCGGGGCCTTCGGACAGTCCGGTTTCAGTCCGGAGGTCCGGTCTTAACCCGGAAAGGGTCCGTGGTCAGAGTCCGGTCTCTATGCGGGCTTTTCGGCTCTTTACCCGCTTCGGTGGACTTGTATTTTTTTCACTTTCTTGGCCATCTAAAATAGTTTTAGAAGAGTACCAGTCACACAGCGAAGTCATGTATCACTTTGAAACCATGTAGGTTACCGAGCGACGACATTCAAAAGCGCCTAGGAGGTAGACCTCAGAATCAGCCCGCAGCACATTGGCGTAAGAGCGGTTGCCTACCAGTGTCCACTTCACTTATGAACCTGGTCTCAAAAGACCTACGGTATTCGTGTCGGCCTTCGGACCGCACTACTTGCGTGTACTCCGAGCGTAAGAACAGTCGGGCCCCAACCTTCTGTTCGTACGGGCGGTTAGTCCAGGCATAACGCGGTTGACTGCTGCGACATACCTCGATTACTGCTGGGCTGGGTCGTCCCGCGCTGCCTCTCTCGCCGCCTCTCGCGCCGCTTCCCGCGCTGCCTTCCTCGCCTTCGCCTGGGCACGGCGCTCTTCATACGGGTCCGCGAAGTCCAGCTGCCGGGCTGTGGACGATCAGTACTCTGCACGGTCTTGCGCTGCCTCTCTCCAGTTGGTGATCCCCAGGGCGGCAGCGCCCTTCCTCACTTGATCTCGGAGACGGGGGCGAGGGGCGCCCCGGGGCCGGCTCCGCTTGATGTGCGGCGACGTGTCCAGCATGGCGCACGTGCCCGGGGGGGCCGACCCTCTAGCTAGAGGTATCCGTGGTATTGTTGGCGCCTCTGATGGTGGATGTATACAGGCGGGCCTTCGTGGTGTGAGAGAATAGCTGCTGCTCTCGGGCTGCTCTTCAGTTGTGGCGCCAGCGAGAAGTAGGCTCGTTTCCCGGCCAGCACACGCTGACGTATCTCCTTATCGAGGTGGTTTTCCTCACCGTCGAGCCGAGGTTCCGCCTGCCATATAATATAGCGAAACCCCCTAGGCCAGTCTCATCGATATCCGTCGCTGTCGCTCGCGCCTTTACTCTATGTTAAAATGTGTAGTGTCATCAAACGAGGTGCCACTTCTATTTATGTCACAGATTTCGGCCAGTCTGCTTTCACATTTAAGGAGTCGAATGTGACCGTACGCGGGTCATTTTCGGCCAAATCACCGAACATGAACTGTAATGAGTATAGCCCATAATATCACAGAGACATTCTATTTTGAGAGGAGGGAACCAACACTGACGACGCCGGGAGCAACACAGAGCGACACAAAACACGTCCGCACCCTCCGCCTCCCCCACCCGAGCTCCGGCTCGCGCTTGGGTAGGCTGGAACTGCCCTGGCCACCTCCACCTCGCCGTGTAGGACTTGCTCAATGCTGGCTCGCTCGCCACCGCGGCAAGCCGAGCACGCAAATCTGCAGCTCGCTCTGTAGGCCGTGACGTCGTGATTGCAGAGCCCCGAGCAGTGCGTGCCCTTCAACAGCTCGCCCTGCATGGCTCCCTCGAGGTGCTGGAGCTGGCGGGCCGCCGTCCGCCGCCCCGCGCCGGAGGACCGAGTCAGCCCTCCGGCGGGCCGAGTACCTGCAGCTTGCTCTGCATGGCTTGCTCGAGGTGCTGGAGCTGGCTGGCCGCCGCCCGCCGCCTCGCGCTGGGGCCGAGTACCTGCGGCTTGCTCTGCATGGCTTGCTCGAGGTGCTGGGTGCTGGAGCTGACTGGCCGCCACCCGCCGCCCCGCCCCGCGCCGCGCCCTAGTACCTGCAGCTGGCAAACGGGTAGTGCGTGTGCGTACGCGCTCGTTCAGCATCTCTCTGTTTACCCTGGACCTTGGTACAGACAACCAGGGGAGAATAACTCTTGCCCATCTAAAAAGGTTCTCCGTCATACAACGGGGAACCTCTCTCTACATCTCTTTTCCCATAAGAAGCTCATTGGTGCGAAAGAGACAGAAGACGGTCCTCCACCCATTTCCCCCAACTCGAGAGTTACAGGGCCCTGCGGCTTACCGATTCCGCTGCCCGCACTCGTCGGCACGTCGGCACACTCCGTGAGTGCGAGAGAGATAGCGCACCCAACGGCGGACTGTTAGAGTGCGACAGAGACAGAACGACGAGAGGTGCACACTAGAGGGCCTCCAGTGCACACCAGCACCAGCCCCTGCTCCTCCCAGCCCAGCACGGCCGGGCTGGGATCAGGCTATTCTGTAGAGCCGTAGAGGTTAGGTTTTCGTACTAGTAGGATATAGGAAAACAATAAGCATCTGGAAAATGGATGAAGATTCGTCAGAAACATCTGAAAATGGACATTATGGTCGAAATGAAAGTCGGAAAAGGAAATGGTACAGGAAACGAGTCAGAGACCCTAACTTTCGAAAGAGACAAGAGTTAGACAACAGCAGCTATTCTTCTGAGTAAAACTCGGGTAAGCCGAATCGTTCACACTAGTTGGCACATTTATGTGGTCTTATTTCAATATCCCAATTTTGAATAGTCAGTTTAAATAAAATAATTACTTAATTCTCTCAATGTATTAAGGTGTCTCCTTATCACTGTAATATTTTATCTTGCCATTGCTTTGGTGTTTATCTTTTCCCTCTGCTTAGGTGAGGGAGAGAAGAGAAATAGTGAGGAGAGCTCAGTAGATGCCCATTCAGAAGCTGCAGTATCTATGGATGATGAAAATGCCAGTAAGTTCAATAGCATTCACATTAAACAGATATTCTTTCATAGGAATTTAGTGCGAAGTCCAGCTGACATGAAAGTGGTTTGATTTATTTCTTAATAATAATCATGATAATAATACTTGAATATTTTTCTGCTTTTTCGAGTCCAAAAATAATTTATATTAATCTCTGTATGTTTTGCAGGTGAAAACAGTCAAGCACCTGAAGTTAATGAATTATTTGGACACGATGAATTACTTGGGTTTGATGAAGCAGTTGGACATGATGAAGCAGCTGAAGACAATGGAGGAGTTGGACACGATGAAGAAGTTATAGAAGGTGACTATGGTTAGATTATTTTTAATTTTAATTTTATAAATAAGGCACCATGATACGTATTTTTACTCTTATTTTTTAATTTTGCATAGGTCTAGACTTGCATTACAATCAACCACAAGCAGAGAATCAAAGAGATGAAAATGAATCAGGTGAAAGTGATGGAGACTCTGATGAAAGGGATGCTTTTATTAGTGAGGAGGAACTTGAAGCTAGTGATGCCCAGGAAGGAAGTGAAGAAGGGAGTGGGGAAGAAGAGGAGGAAGAGATTAATAATGATAATACTCCTATTTTTAATGGTGCTACTGTAACATTTCGGGAAAGTGCACTGGCAATTCTCACTTTTATTTTGAGCCATAAGTTGACTGGCCTTTGTTTAATTGATCTTTTATTATTGTTGTCATTGCACTGTGGACGTGACAACATTATACTAAAAACAATGTATAAATTTAAGAAATATTTTCAAATGATTGGCAAAAACTTCATTAAGCTTCATTATTATTGTTCGAACTGTGAGATACTCTTGCCAGGAAAAAATGCAGTGTGCTGTGCTGACCAGCAACTAGACACTTATTTTATCGAGTTTCCAATAATTAAGCAGCTAGAAAATCTTTTTGCTCGAACTGGTTTCTATGAAGATTTACAGTATAGATTTAATCGTGTAAAGAAAGATCATAATAATGTAGAGGATATTTATGATGGCACTGTTTACCAGCAATTATTTAATACTGGTTTCCTTAACAACCCCAATAATATTAGTTTCTTTATGTATTTTGATGGCATTGCGGTATTCAAGTCTTCCAATTTCTCCATCTGGCCAGCATACCTCACAATAAATGAGTTGAGGTACAAACTTAGAACAAGAAAAGAGAATTCAATTCTTGCTGGACTTTGGTTTGGGAAAAAAAAACCTAATCCTAATCTGTTTTTGAGACCCATCTATGATTTTTTTGTTTCCTTTGAGGCAATTGGGGCGAACTTTACATTGCCAAATGGTGATGTTATCAATGTGAAAGGGAAGATTATTGGCGCAGTCGCAGATTTGCCTGCTAAGGCATTATTTATGCGTTTTATTCAGTATAATGGTGCATTCTCCTGCTCCAACTGCATGCAACATGGTGGTCGTTTTGGCCTAGGAAATACAACAATCCAGGTTTTTCCATATGAAAAAAATATCGGACTGCGGGATAATAATGAAACTGTTGAATTCGCCTCTCAAGCAATTGCTGCACGTCAACATGACCCTGATGCAACTGTGTATGGTGTGAAAGGGCCTTCACTTTTGTCATCCTTGCTACCCAACATGATTCTCTGCATGGGCATCGACATAATGCACGGTGTGTTCCTGGGCGTAATGAAGACTCTCAACAGCTTGTGGTTTGACGGAGTTAACTCGGAATACCCCTTCTCTATATCTAACATGGTACACCTTGTTGATGCTAAACTTAAGAGTATAAAACCTCCGCACTCATTCCAAAATATGCCATGTAGAATTAAAAAAGATAAGTGGAAAGCCTTTTGATTTAAAGGCCTTCTTTTTCTATTATTCGTTGGTTGTGCTGAATGGTATTATCCCAGATAGATATTGGTTTCATCATGTTCGCCTTGTCACAGCAATAAGTATTTTATGTCAAGAGGGCATCTCTCCAGAAGATTTTGTAAGTGCAGAGACAATTTTACACACATATGTATCTGACTTTCAGGTATTGTATGGAGTAAGACATATGACATTAACGTTTCATCAACTACTCCATTTGCCTTTGGTTTGTAAGAATCTTGGACCAGCATGGGTATTCTCATGTTTTTTTTATGAGAGTTTAAATGGAGAGCTTAGCAGACTTGTACATGGCACTCGACATGTTGCACTTCAAATATGTTCATCATCTTCAATTTTTATGAAATTACCAGTTATGATAAATAATATGCCAGATTCTGCAGCTAAAGAATTGTGTTTGAAATTTCAAGGTAGATTAAGAAACCGAGTAAAAATTACTGAAAATATTGATATACAAACAGGTGTTGTTGGTAAAATGAAAGTGTGCCATCCTGTTCCAGAATTTATTTGTAAATTACTCAGGGATAATTACAACATTCTTGGTGGTCGTTACAAATATTTTTACCGACTCAAAAGAAAGAGTCTTGTTTATACTTGTCAGTTGTATGCACGTTCTATCCAAAAAAAATCCTGTTATGTAGAAATATTTTACAATAATGTTCCATACCTGTGCAAAGTTCACGTTTATATTAGATGGTCCTCCTGCACAGACAATTGCCCAAACGGTTGTAATAATTGTCCTAAACAGTATTTTTGTGTTGTTACTCTGTATGACCGGTTAATTTGGGAATTGCATGATGCCCCGTTAGAGAATGTTCTACCCCACTTAAACAAAGTATCCCCACAAAACGGATTCCATGTATTTCCTGTTGAGTCCATCAGGTCAATGTGTATCTACATGTCTTTTGATGATAAAGAGTACATCTCTCTTCCTGTAAACAACCTGGAGGTTGAATAAATTTCTATAAAATTTCTGTATTATTCTCCGCTTATGTGAATGCTTTGGAAGTTTCACCTTTTCACCACATTAGGGAAGAAAATGAGCCGCGTAGACAGAACCTAGACGACGAGCTAGAGGTGGCCAGGGCAGTCCCGTCCCAGGGGCACCAAGCCACGAGCCGGCTTCGTCACCTCGAGCAAGCAGTGCAGAGCAAACTGTAGGTACTCGGACCCAGCGCGGGGCGGCGCGCGGCGGCCAGCCAGCTCCGGCACCTCGAGCAAGCCATGCAGAGCACAGTGCAGGTCGTGCAGGTACTCGAGCCCGGCGCGGGGCGGCGCGCGGCGGCCAGCCAGCTCCGGCACCTCGAGCAAGCCATGCAGAGCACAGTGCAGGTCGTGCAGGTACTCGAGCCCGGCGCGGGGCGGCGCGCGGCGGCCAGCCAGCCAGCCAGCTTCAGCACCTGCACCTAGAGAAAGCCATAAGCCATGCAGAGTAAGCTGCAGGTACCCGTGCAGGGCGCGGGGAAAACTTAAGTTTTAATGAACAGAAACGTCACACTCACTAATAAGTTTTATTTTTAAATCGTTTTCATGAGCTGCCTGCAACTGCTGCAACCAGCTGCGAGCTTGGAGGTGATTCCGAACACCGTTTTGTAGTGTCCTCCCTCTTGCTCCCTACGGCCGTGCCCCATCAGTGCGACAAGGAAAAGAGCGACGAAACCAGTGACCAGAATCACCCTACAGGGAGGGACCTATCACTTCGAGAACGGGGGACATCCCTAACGGGGAGCACGCTTTTTGTGCTATCTCTGTCTCTCTTTACCCATTAGGTGCGAGAGAGACAAAAGCATTACCCCCAATCCCCGGAGTGAGCAGGCCCTATTTGGGGGGACTACTTCACGCGCGCTAGCCGCGCGGAGTGATCATGAGTGCCGGTGGCCGGTGCCGGTGAGGTTAGGCGGTCTACTTTCAGTAAGCGTGAGCGTGCACGTCCAGTGCAGTAGTCTTGGTAGTCTTGGACTTCGTGGTGCAGTTCATGAAGCCATTCCTTCTGCCGACCTGTTGGCTGTTTAATCCTTAGCGATTACTAGTCAGGTTGTAGTGATTTGTGTTGGCTGCTTGGCTTGCGATGTCCCCGACCGTGAAAAGAGCCTTAGTCATTTGTCTAAGGAAAATAAGACGGGTATCGAGCCACTCAGCAGTGTGCCACCAAACGCGCGCTTTGACAATGCCGTCTCTCCAGTCATGTTCAGCGGCGACAAGAAGTATTACCCCGCGAAGATAGTGATGATCAGTGGTAAGTGAATTCTATTTACTCCTTCTGTTCTAAATTACGAAAACAACGCTGTCTTTACGTAGTCCTCTGTGTGGCATCGTGTGGCCTATCTTTAACCTTCGCCCAGTTTTGGGAAGGTTAGAATAGCTAAGATTTCGTCTTTCTTCTTGGTCTTTAATTTCTTTACTACCGATACGTTCAAAGGTCTAGTATTCATTTCAATTTTTGTCAAATTCCGTGTCGCCGAATTGGCCGGCTAACCTCACTCCCTGGTCTGTTACTCTGTTAGTAGTCGTTACATTTCGCCAGTGTGAGCCAACTAGTCTCTCTTTGTTACAGAGAACCTGCGTGATTTGGAAACTCGGCAAGTGGCCGAAGAGGCTGAAATTTTGAATCTCCAAGGAAGGAAAGAATCTGAAATCCAGGACAGATCAAGAAGGAATTGGAGGCAAATGGTTGCTGCTGGAGCAGCAAGCTCTAGAGATGTAGCGAAGGCTTTAGGCATGCAGCCACCTGTGCCTAAAGATATGGAGGCAACTCACAAAGCTGCTCAGAAAGCCAAGAAAGATGCAAAGGATCTAAGCACTAAAGCTCAGCTAAATGCTGACGGAGTTGTCGTAGACAGTGGTCGGCGAGACATTTTTGGAGTCACTGGTGAGTACATACCCAAAGAGAAGCGTGACGTGGATTCAACGTGGATTCCACGTGGATGCGTTGATCTATCGTGGACGTGGATGAATCCACCAAAATTCAACTACTTTCCCTTTTACAAAATATCATCATAAATTTATGTTTGCAAGAAACTGGGGTGCTTAAACATTGTAAGTAGTGAAAAAACTGCTTGGCAGCTGAACTTGCGACATCCCGTTGAAAAAACGTGGAATGGACGTTATTTTGTCCACCGTTGACTGATCCATCATATTTCAACTATTTCACCTGGTTTTCCTGTGTTGTCGACTGTTCTCCATACGTTTCCATGATTCATGAGATAAAAGACGCTCTATGATTTCTTTATCAAGTTAATGAGAATACGTTGAAATAACGTGGAATCAACGTGTTTTCCTCCACCGTGGATAGATCCACCATATTTCAACTACTTACTAATCCCCCCGTTGTTTCTGTGTTAGCGGCTTTCCTGTTCCTGATTCATGGAAAGAAGGGCGATTTATGAATTTTTTCCATGTTGAATGGGACTTTGTGGAAATAACGTAGAATCCACGTGAAATCCACGTGGAATCCACGGTACAAAGTTCATAGTTCAACATTCAGAAATCAGTCACATCTTTATTTTTTATAGATGCCTGCTGAAAACTGTCTTGTACTTATAAAATATTATTTACAATTTGTCTCAAACAAAGGGAATCGAACTTTGACGTATTTTACGCACAAATCGCTAAGGTCAAGCTAAGGAGCTGTGTAGGCTGACCCTTACAGTGGGATCGTTTGCTGACGCTCCTTCCTCATCAGAAGCGCCGTATAGTCCAGTGCAACTTTGTTTTGACCCAGACAAAATTCCGAACAGTACCAAATTTTGGGGGTCGTTTTATACATGTCTTAGGAGTGCGTAGCCAAAAGTCCCCAAAAATCCCACCGTGCCGATCGGCTCAAATCGTGTTCAAAGTTCAAAATTTTGAACATTTGCACATAAATTGTTTTTTATCTCTAAAATCTGAACGGTAAGTCGTAGAAAGCTCGGCGACACGTCAAAATGTTCGTTGAACTGAGGGCTACAAGATGCAATAATAGTTTGGACCTATTTGAGTTTTTGAACATGTCAAATTTGGCCCCAAAAGTAATTTTTCGACTTTTCAAAATACGTTTCATTTCTTTAAAGTCTATGTACGCCGATACTAGTCGGAAATCGAAGTTACAACCTTTTCGGAACGTTGTAGGCATAAGCCTGGCGGTCAAAATGAGCTTTAAATCAGGTTCGTGCGACCAAAATTGACGGAGTTATGACCTGAAGACCGCGGAGCGGCGACGGCC
>JAHWGI010000497.1:0-207624 GCA_029379305.1 Frankliniella fusca | reverse complement strand
CTGGACGGGCCCGGCGCGCGCAGAAGAGTTTTCCTTTCCGAATAGGATTCCGAATTTCTCCCTAAGCAAGAACGGTATTGTGCTTCTGGCTACTGGTATATGTTTCGCAGTGCCTTCAGAGGATTCCCTGTGAATTTCAGCGTGATCTGAGACTTTCGATTTTTGGTCAAATTTCCAAAGGCTATAGCCTTTGCATTTTTAGGGATTTTGGTCCAAAAATATTTTTCCTCCAAATTGACGGGGTTTGTGCAGAGGGGCTCCAGTGCACCCAGAGACCAACCCCGGAGGGTGAAATCATCCGAAAACCAGCGAAAAAAAATTATTAGGTCCACCGAGATTCGAACACCACAAAAGTGTCCCGACAGCGTAGTTGGTTTGGGACGGGGGACGGGTATGCTAACCACTACGCTGTCGGTTCGCACACTTCTTGCCGATGCGAAAAGGATTCCGTATCTACCGGCCTGGACGGGCCTGGCGCGCGCAGAAGAATTTTCTTTTCCCTGTCAATTTTTTAGGGCCAAAAAGATGCAATCGAGGGGATAAGCTATTTAACGCATCATACAACTCGAAGGAAAACAGGTATTCTTCTTCTCTCCCAAGACCGTTACTGAAAATAAAAAAAGAAAAGGAAAAAGAAAAATGTCTTCGGCGCTCGGGTTCGATCCCGAGAGCTTCTGAGCAGGTTCCCGCTGCTCTAACCACTAGACCACAGACTTCTGCTGTCAGCGGCACTGCAGGCACCACATAGCTTCCGAAAATCGCTTGTAGTTCAAAAATTTCTTTTGGAAGAACACGTTAGAACAAAAATGTTAAAGCAGTGTTCTAATATTCGTTGCACTACGCGCCCTTACTTCAAAAATCAAGCTGATCGGACAATTTTTACCGTGAGACTGACTTCTAAATCGTTTGAGCTAGAGAGCTCAACTTTTGCATTTGATCCGCTATACTAGTGACACTGATCAAACCATGAGATAAAATTAAAATAAATTCAATAATATAATCCAAAAGGCTGGAAATTTTGAAGTCAATATTTCCACGCATAAACCATTTGCCTAAGTATTTTATGAAACTAAAACATTAACGTACTTCGTGCCTGTTAGGATTTCGTGAAATCGTATTTTTAGGCCCCCCATAGGGGGGCCTTCTTCTTTTCGCCAGAAAGTTTTTTTATTTTTCTCAACAATGGATTCTCATGAGCACAGCCAATTCTACCGAAGACATTTTAATAAAATTATCATAAAAAATAAATCAAAAAATTAGAAAATTTTGAAGCTAGGTCTGATCCTCAACTGTCTTACCAAATCTGAATAATTTCCATTTCAATGCGCAGAATGTGTAGCTAGGCAACAATACCCTCGCCGCCTGGACGGAGCTAGCAGCAGCGGCCATGCACCCCGCTTCATATATACAGTATTATTTTGGTTCGCTCATTTCTCAACTCAAAGCTTTGGAAAGCATTTACTTCAAACAATGACCCAAGCACGACCTTGTGTCTATTTTTCTGTAGTCTAAAATTTTCTCAATAAATTAAAGGTGAGTTTTGGGAGTTTGATAATACTCCATGAGTGCGATTTAAGGCATTATGTAAAAGTATCCCCTTTGTTTATTGCAAGTTCTCAATACTCTTGATAGTTCTGACGTTAGTTCTTTCTCATTTTGTGACAAGTTTTAAAACCTAGGGGGCCGTTTAACGCGTTAGCGTTAGAATTTTTTTACCTTGCACCCACCACAAAAGCTTCCTACATTTAATATTCTCTGATAAAATGAGTTTCTTAACAGGCTTTTGCATGTTCAAGAGTGGTGCAACGCAGTTTTGGAGACGATGAGATCCGTCATTTGCGGCATATTAACACATAGAAACGATGCGTCGCACACCTGTCCTTAAGAAAATTACAATTTGCTCAACTCTGTGTTCTGGCAGTGTCCCGTTCAGGCTGAGGTGCGTTCTAGAGTGACGGGAAGCTGTTTCTGAGCCCAGAAACGCCCTCAGCTGACCAGTTTCACATCAAAACGACGTGCCCTACACACACCGGCCTGACAAAAATGTGCATTTTGTTCAACTCTGTGTTCCGGGCACTGATTGGAACAGAGGGTTAGGAGGGCTAATAACGTTCAGTTGACCTCACCCTAGGTGTTGCGAGGTCGGCATACTCATACTCATAAACTCCATAAACTGGTGTAAATGATCTTGCTCGTAGCGTTTTACAGAACGTAGGAAAGAGGGTTTGAAAATGTACGGGAATGTTCCAAAAAATATGTTCAAAAGTGTTCGAATCGCGAATTTGATGGTAACATCGTATTCAGCACGACAACATCATGCGGGACAGATGCTTTATACGAATATTCAGCTCACTTTTGGGCGCTCCTATGGCCACTGCCCTAATTTTGTTTAATTTGTACGAATTAAACGATTTGAGGGTGAACGGGTCGAAAAATTCCAAAAGACTTCGTACAGAATTGTTCCTTATACCTCCAAGATCACCTGTGCAAATTTGAACGCTTCTTTCACAAAATGCGCGATTCTTACAGAACAAGGCGTGTACCTCGCCAACCAGGCCCACTAGCGGGCGGCAGCGTGCGGCCACGCTCGCAGACGCCTGGTGCCCACATTACTTATGTCACACAAAAAAAAAAAAAATACATTAACACCTTTTCTATTCAAAATTGAATTCCCTACAATGTTTATAAAAGCACAATTTTCGGTATCGGCACTATTCTACGAGTTGAACGGGTATGAACACTTTTCGTACATTTTCAGAAAATACAATTCGAATTTCGAATGCATTTTAAAGCTAGAAGATCAGTTTTAAATTTAAAAACTGATACACCTTTGGAAAGCTTGTTCTTTTGCGCATCCAACGAGTTAAGGCCCGTTTCTGTGGCACAAACCGTTCGCTCACAGGTCATGTGCAGAGCTTCAAACTCGGAAAACTCAGGTTTCAACTTCTGTTCCACATAGCGGGATGTGCCCACGGCGGAATTCGGAGGAATTTTGATATGTTATTGTGCGCACTGAAACCTATCCAACGAGCCCAAGAAACCTTTGCCTTCAAATTTTTTGAGGTTCAAAGCTTTAATGACTGGACTATACGCTCTATTGGTGGATAATTAGGACTGTGTGTAGAATATTGGAAGCGAGAATATTTATATTCTTACCGCAAGAGTACTGTTTTGTGAAGTTTCGCTGTTGATATCGATGACAAAATATCCTTCGATTCGACAGCAAATTTCTACTGACTTCCGACTACCGCCGTCGATATTGGATCCACATCATATCAACAACTCATTTTTAGAAGGGGTGGTGACCATCTTCCAGAAGTCGATCTTTCGAGGAAACAAGAATTCGGGTGTCAAAAGTTGAATCACGATGTGCGGACGGACCGGTGTCGTGACCAGTGCGACAGTAGGTCTTACAGGGTTAAATGTTTCAATGAAATCCTTTCATATGTTCGCAGAAGACAGTATTATTTGAACATATGTTTTTTACACAAAAGTTTTATGGTGCTAAAATTAAGATAACATTGCAGAGCAGGGCAATTCACTTACAAATGGTCCTAAAACTATCTATAATTTTTGATTATTTTTTTCTTTTTTGGGTGGTTGTGGGAGTGGTGTATACTTTCGTAAGTTTAGGTGACAAAGAGACATGGCCAGGCCTATCCTAAGTGCTCTTGAGTTTCCAATTCACACTTTGCATGCTGTACAGTACGATGATCACAGAATACTTTTTCAGACACTGCAGGAGTGCCCTTACTTTTTAGGAGGCTTTTTTCTTTTGACAGTTTTTGTGAAAGCAAATTTGTGAAAAAGGTACTTTTTCTACAGTTTATTACTTGCTGGAGAGCTAGCATTAGGTGACAATTATTTAAATAAAGTACTGGAGGGTCATGTTCATTCTGGGCACGGTTCTTTCCCATTATTTTCTACTGAATTCAGATAGGTAAACTGAGGCTGAAATCTAATGAAATTTTGAAAACTGCTATAATTCCAATGATAACGACACCAGTAAGTTACTCATGATACATGTTTCTGATTACAAGTTCTTCCTGAATGAAGAAAAAAGAAAATGGTTCTGTCACACTTTAGGCCAGTTCATTTGGAAACGTCCGTATCGTTGGGTACATCGTTTGTTTCTAGCAGGCGCGGTTTTATTGGGGGAAGGGAGGGGCGATCGCAGTCAGACCCAAAATCCACCTGTAAGTAGGCAATTTGAGGTACAAAACCCCTGTATATAGGCAATCCCCGGTCGGCCGATCCGCCCCTCCCGTCAGCTCGACTTAAGACCGCGCCTGGTTTCTAGAGATGTGCGAATCACCCTTTTTCAAACTCGAATCGAATCTAGTTTTTTTTCCCCCTCGAATCGAATCGAATCTTGCTATTTCGACTCCGAATCGAATCAAATGTAGACCCTAAAATGTAAGAGGTTTTAAAAGTACTCTAAACATAACTATACGATGGTGTGTATTGAAATTGGTTCTCATTTTAAAAAGGCTTCAGCTTGGTAGCGTGATCAATCAGACGCTTTGACGACTCGAGCGCGCGTCCTATGATTCGAATCCGAACTTAAAAACTTTATCTCACTCGAATTGTTCGATTTCGAAGTTGCTTGTTTCGAAATCGATACGAATCGAATCGGGACCGTTTCGATTCGAATTCGAAGTGTTCGCACACCTCTATTTGTTTCTATTGCATTTGAGCTCATCAATCCTTTTCTTTTCTAAGAATTTTACGTCCATTGTTTGCTAAGCACAAATGTATTATGATAAACTGAAAAAGAAACATAGTTTTTAAAATTAATGAATAATTTGACCCGGTCTTGAAGAAAGATGATGCCTCTAAATTTGTTTACGACCTAAGTTTAAGTTTTATGGGAGTGTGTCAGAGTCCAAACCGAAATACGTCCTCATGAATTGCAAACTGTCGGCCAGATATTTGTCTATTGACCACAAAGTACTCAACAGATACAATACCCCCTTAATATAAACAGGTTTCAGGTCAGTTTACACTTGAAGCAAAATAAAGTTATTGAACCCTGCAATGTTATGTAACAAAAATTTAATTAAAGAAATGTACTTATTCTAATGTAATTAACACACCTCAAATGCTTATGTTGTGCACACTACAGCTTGGCATACTTTTGTAATGGTATGGGCCTAAATAATAATTAGTGTGCACAATGAAATGACAACTTAAAATTATATATACAGCTTTTGTCCATAAGCATTTACAGTGAAAACATTACCCGTGTCACGAGCACAGTATGAACAATATTTTGGATGACTGGACAATAGTTTTACGAACATTTTAATTGCCATTTCTGGTCATTCATTGCTGTGCTCAGTTTGGGTAAGATTCCAGAAAAATTTTCACGAA
Source organism: Frankliniella fusca (assembly GCA_029379305.1). Lineage (NCBI taxonomy): Eukaryota > Metazoa > Arthropoda > Insecta > Thysanoptera > Thripidae > Frankliniella > Frankliniella fusca. The sequence goes on along the minus strand of JAHWGI010000497.1, from coordinate 202,251 downwards.
ATTTATTCTTTTGAGAAATGACTGACTTCTGAAGACAAACTGGTTACATGCAGCAAGAAACATTTTTAAAGGAGTTCAGACATACACGGATGCAAGTCATAGAAAATGTTAACAGTTCAATCCGTGAAAGTTTTAATAGATTTTGAACCAAGTGTATCAAGTTCCCGTTCGCACATTACTTATTCCTTAGACACGGTAAAAACGATGTCTGAGTTTTTGAGGAAGGAGGGAAAATTCTGAGGGACCTCCTCATTTTGAGGAGAAACTCCTCAGATTTTGAGGAGTTTCCCACCCTCGAAAAATTAGGTGATTCGCCTTATATTTCGAGGAGACTTCCTCCAAATCTGAGGAGTTCTGAGGGACTTCCTCAAAATTTTCCCTTTTCCCTAAAAAAAAAAGCGGACATTGTTTTTACCTTGAAAGGAGGCTTTAAGATGAACAAACCATTTGATACAGCGTTGAAAGCCAAGGCAGAAGAGATCAGCACTGAGCTGCTTCACCAATGCATTTCAGTCTCAACACCATTGAATTATACTTGATTTCCCAATTATTTTACAGAAATGTTTTACAAAAGAATGATGAGGAACGATATATAGACCTTAGGTAAATGAACAGATGACTATCTTCCACTTTCTTTCTCCTGCAGCCCCACAATACGTCCCTCTAACAAAGGCATGTTTTTAAACGATTCAGGCAAACTCACATGCACACGCACAGACACACAAACACACACTCGCACTCGTGCCCTATGGCAATCACATTGAGGAGGCCTCATCACAAACTGCAACAGCCCAGCACAGAAAGGCTTGAGAAGAAAAGATCAACAACGCTCCAAACCCGAGCATTAATTTTTTTAAAAGAATAAATCAACCACCGTTGTAGAATAAAAAAAAAAAATTCTTCACGTGTCCGTCTCACATGGTCATCACGATCATCACAGTTAGTAGAAGTCCAAGCCCCCAGTGCCACAATGCCCTCCTCCAGGGCCGGAGCCATAGTCGGAGCCGGGAGTGGAGCCGATCCAGGTGTCGGTGGCGGACGCACACCGGACGAAGGCGCGGCCGCAACTGGCTCCGAGGGATACAGGGACGACTCTCGCCCGCTTCGGCGTCCGGACGGGATCTGGAGGGGGCTCCAGACCAGACCGGGCACCTTATCTCCGGACCAGCAGAACGACGGGCACCAGCAGCGCCACCACCAGCGCCGCCCGCGATGCCACGGAACTGTCCGCCGATGACGTCTTCCTCCGGGAGATGGCCGCGATTTTGTCACCTGCGGCCGAAGCACAGAGTGGATGGACGTGTTAGCTCTCTGGAGAAGCAGGGTCGGGGACAAGGAGGCAGAGGTGCAGAGTACTATGGAAACCTTGCGAAGCATTGTTGCGAAGGAAACGGTTGCTTCGCATTTCGAAACATCTGTTTGTATTACAAACAAAATAATTCATAAGCTCACATATATCGCCCCCTTTCTTTGTAAGCTGCGAAGCAAATTCTTCGCAATTGCGAAGAAAATGCTTCGTATTTCAAAGCTACTACATGCTTCACAATTACAAAGCAAATCCTTCGCTATGCCAGGCATTGCTTCGCAAGGTTTTAACAGTGAGGCCAGGGAGCAAGCCAGGTGGGTTTCAGAGGCCAGGGCTTAAGGGCGGGGGCCAGTGGTCTGGAGGTGATCGACAGGCAAGCTCTCCTATCAAATACTAAAGGCACCCCTTCTTCCTCTCTCCTTCCCTCCTTCTTATAGCGCCCACCGCCAATGCAGATGCAGCATCCAGTGGCTCGCCGCCCCACCCGCCCTGCCACGCCCAACCGCCCACCATTAGGGCGGATTGCACTTTCGTGTCGATCGGAGCGCAGTCTTTTTCGCCGAGCAGGCGACCGGAGCGCTTTAGCCGACGCACTTGGGCTGAATGGCGAACCGTACTTAAGGCTTAGGCCAATTCGACGGTGTCACTGGAAAAACAAGATCCACTTTAACCAGAGGTGACTTTAATTCTCGAGAGGAGTGATGCCCTGTTTGTACTCGAGAAAACGCAAAGCGAGAGGGGCGTAACGCGGAGGGGGTCTTCTAGCCAGTGCTACCAAATAGGTAGACAAAAAAAATCCCTCGAATACACCTGTGTGTGGCAGACGGCAACATGTTGTCTCATGTATAGAGAGCTCGCCTAGTAGGGAGGCGGAGATACCCGTCTGCCACACATAGGTGTATGCAAGGGATTATTTGCCTACTTATCTGGCAGCACTGCTTCTAGCCGATGCTCGCTCCGCGTAGAGTCGCATAGCGCCACGTAGCACCTCGTAGCGGACACCCCTAGCACTGCTGTTGTTATTGATGGTTGTAATGGGGAGAGCTCACTGATCAATTCCCTCATGCCAACCCGTTTCGCCACAAAAACGGAAATAGGCATACTGGCACGCACTGTTAAAACCTTTCGAGGAAATGCTTCGCATTACGAAGGAAATCGTTCGTGAGCTGGTAAGCATTTGGCTGTTTTGTATTGCAAAGCATTTTCTTCGTAGTGTGCGAAGAAATACTTCGTATTGCGAAGCAGCCTTACGAAGCAGCCAAATTCTTCGCAACGCTGCGAAGTATTTTCCTCGTAAGAATTTTGCAGTGTGCCTTTATTACGAAGAGAGTGGCCCGACTATTAGAGCATACCCCTCGATTGCTCAGCAGTTCTAACCCTCTTACCTTCTGACACGAACACGAAGATGGAGGCGGCCTCGGTGTTGGACGCGGAGCAGGTGTAGTTGCCCGAGTCGGCGTCCGACGCGTCCCGGATGGTGAGGCGGCTCTGGGTGCGCGGGCCCGGCTCCGTCTCCACCGAGATGCCCCCGCGCTGGGTGTCGTAGTTGATCATCTTGTCGTTGTGGTACCAGAAAACGTACTGCGGCGGAGTGGGGCTCTGCGGTAGAGGCAAGTCCGACAGTCAGCTGGAGCAACAGTGCTGCCCGAGAAGCAGGCAATAAGTATCCCAGACATGTAGGGTGGAGAAAAGCGAACTGCATCTGCGCCTCAGCAAAACAGCGGCACAGATGCGAGCATGTTATTCATTCGTGGGCAAGCGCCCATCAGCAAGCAGTCCGCTCCTCTCTACTACATTTCGGCTACCTATTGCCCGCTGTTCTGGTGTCACTGATGATCAAGAGCAGGTGCATTTGCTATCACTGAACCACCCGAGGTGTACATGAAGTAGCCTTGATTTTGTCACCGGATGCGATTTTATTTTTTAACCCTATAAGGCATGAGATTTTCCCCGCCGACCGAATTCGGAAATTTTTTCAGGCCGACCTAGGTATCGTCTAAGGAGCATTTTAAGCCCAAGCGGGGTGTTCTAGCTCACTTGGTTTGGAAGATATGAATGTTGTATACAAACAACTTCATGCCTTAGGGGTCAATCGGCAAAATTTCATAAAGTTTTTCCGAATCGAATGAAATTTTTATGGCTTGTGCGTATAGATGATGGTACTTCATTCCAAGTGAAAAAATGCTATATATCAAAAGTTGAGTGGCCAAAATAACCCCAAAACTGTGTTTTTTGGGGGAAAATTTCAGGTAAACTTTGCAAATGACAATGTCAACGTCAAAATGTCTTGAAAAATGCAGGTATCTGAATGGAATCGAGTGTAGGGTTATATGAGGAACAAGATTCCGAGCTCGGAAGTTCATTTTTCTCAAAGACAGCGGCTACAGAACCGTCCAAAGTAAGTGTTGTATACATACAACGCCATGCCTTCCCCAGAGATCTATGTAACAAAAACTGAATTTTTGCCGATTTACAACACAAAGTGCGTTTATCAGCTTTCCGCATTTCACATTCAATCGATTAGCGCTAAAAACATGGTGAATACTTCAAAACACGAGTAGCAACAGGTCATTTTTATATAAAAACGCCGTTTGTTGTACACAAACAACATATGTTGTTTGTGTACAACAAAGGTCGTGCCAAAGCGGGTTTTCAGCAGCCGTTCACTTCTTTTACAACAAGGTTTGACAAGTGACCTTTCTTGTGCTGACGCCTGAAGACAGACTGCATAGGACACCACACTCGACACAGGTGTAGTGCGGAGTAGTCGGGCCACCAGCCGTTCTAAAGGAGGCCTCCGGCGCTTGTTTCGCAAATCAAAAGATTATCTGTTACACGCAGCTATAAAACGTCCGGCTAGGGTCCGGCCGTAGTCCTGTCATAGGACAACCCATTTCCGACCATACATGTTCGAAAACGCGCATTTGCTCAACGTTTGTTGCACGAAAAAAACATTTGTTGTACACAACCAACATTTGTTGTACACAACCAACATTTGTTGTACACAACCAACATTTGTTGTACACAACCAACATTTGTTGTATACATACAACATTTGTTGTATACATACAACAAGTTGTTTGCATGCCACGCGGTTACTCCACGACTTTTCCGTGGTGAAGAGGCTAGTGACGAGGTCCTGGTACACACCTTGTTGTAAAAGAAGTGAACGGCTGCTGAAAACCCGCTTTGGCACGACCTTTGTTGTACACAAACAACATATGTTGTTTGTGTACAACAAAGGGTGTTCAAAGGGGCTTTTTCACAGGCCTTTTTTTACCTGAAACCAGGGATTCGGAATGTGACCAGTTACTCGTAAATTCATCTCAGCAACACTCTTTAGCAGTCTGCAGCTCGTGGAGGGTCTACATAGGTTACATCTTGGCTATAATTGGACTCCAACAGTCATATTCTCACAAACTGCGCGTCTTACTTCGGGCAGATATTAGTGTAATATTAGTGAATTGTTTTCGAAATATTATATCATAAGAAGTCTGACAGCTTCGGTTCTCATTTCTAAACGAGCGAAAATAAAAAAAAAGCTTGAGATTTGCCTGATTTTGCTTTTTGGCAAAAACGACGACCTCTAGGGCATGGCGTTGTACGTATACAACACTCATTTTCATTTTGATGCTGTGACTGCCCTATTTGTCGCACCGATGAATTTTACAATGCATTGTGTTCGGTGAACCTTCCTCAACACGACCCAACCTTTGTTTCCACCATCTGCCACTTTTATTGTGTTGGAATAGGCCGTTTCTCATTGCAGCGCGAAGCTTGCGATAAAACAGCATTTTTGCGAGCCTCTTGGTATAACTGAGTACGCCAGAGAAGCTCGGGGACCGGCATAAGTCATTGCAGGGGTGGGCCAGAACATGTTTCAAGCATCGGAAGGTAAAAACTCAGAAAACTAAGCTCTCGGGAGTGTTTTTTATCGAGTGTTGTATGTATACAACGCCATGCCTTATAGGGTTTTAATTAGCAGGACCGTGATTGGAAGGTGGAAATTTGTAACTCAATTTCTTCATCGTGCCTACCAAGATTTCGTTAATATATATATATATATTTTTTTTTGAATTCTATAGCACTGCAAACCCTTGAACCCAATTACTCATCTCAAATGGGAGAGAATACTTTTCCGTGCTTAGTTGGAGTCGAAATTTTTGACCTCACTCCCTTCGAGCGATGTGACTGTATAGCGAATGAAAAATGACTGGAACTCTGGGCGTACACTGATTCGAAGAGGTGAGGCACCCCTCGGGTCCACCCCGCCCGGCGGCTCGCGGCGCATGCCGCTACTGGTTTCGGTTTAAGGAGACTTGTCGATACCCGAGTCCCAACAAAGCCCACAGCGCTAGACGCTCGTGTGCGGGCCAAAAACAACGGGTTTAATGGGACCAAAAAAAGCAAAGAGGACTCGACTGGGGGAGGGGGGTGGGGGTCCGAGATGGCCGGCAACAGCAGGGCCAGCGGGAGCAGCCCATCCGCCTGTGCAGCAGGCAGCCTCTATTTATTATCGGAGCGCGCCGCACAGCTTGGTCCCGTGCGGTCGGCCGAGCGACGCCGATCCAGAACGACCTATCGCTTACCCGCCACTGAGGAAAACAGAATCTCCTCGGAAAGTTTCCTGAAAAGCTGGTGTCCCTTGGTTCAGGGCGATCACACATGTTTACAAACTCAGCGCCGATTTTTAAGTTGCGTTGTGGAGACCTGAGCCCTGCGGCTACCCGTATGTCCTGAGAAAGCGTAATTTCGACGTTTATCTGTCGTGCGGACACGACAAACGTACTACTGCAATACGTCAAAAACACAACACTGCTACCGACAACTCTGCAAACCTTCGTGTGTAGTAGTTTGCCACTTTAAACTGTGAAACTTAAGTTCTGCTGTTGTAACTGCAGAACTCTTAAGTTCTGGATTTGCTAGAGTGAAGAACTCTCTAGTTCTGCTCTAAACTGGACAGAGAGTTCTGCACTTGCAAGTGCTGAACTAAAGAGTTCTGTAGTTATAACTGCAGAACTAAAACGTTCCGCAGTTATAACTGCAGAAATTTAGTTTCGCAGTTTAAACTGGCAAACTACTACACACAAAGATTTGCAGAGTAAGGAACGTCAAAACTACGACGAATGTGTCTGTCGTAATTTTGACGTTTTTCTCTCGTATATTTGACCGTGAAACTAACATTTTTCACGCCAAAGAAACGACAAAAAACCGTCAAAATCTTCGGCGAGTGACAAAAGAGAAAAGGGGGCGAGCCCGTCTCGAACCAGCGACCTGTGATCTGTGGATGGGTCGTCGAACGCGCTCGGCCAAAGCGCGTTCTAAGATGTCGGTTGAGCGATGCGGCATGCTGTGCGTCAATGATGCCTCAGGCATGGCTCTGACTTAGAGGGTTTCCTCTGATCAGTATGGTAAACTATTGATAGGGAAAAAATAAATAATGAACATATCCGCGGCCCGATGATGCAGCATGAATACTGGGTCGAAAGAGGTTGATCAAAATGGACAGAAACACTCTATCGCGACATCGCGACGCTGATTTCAGTCATCGCCAGCAGCAATATGTCTTTGGGACACTCTCCCCACAGAACTCAGCGGATGCGCTTTGGCCGAGCGCGTTCGACTACCGAATCATAGACCACAGGACCACAGGTCGCTGGTTCGGGACGGGCTCGCCCCCTTTCCATTTTTGTCAATCGCCGAAGATTTCGACGTTTTTTGTCGTTTCTTTTGCGTGAAAGGTGCCACGTTCGTCGTAGTTTTGACGTTTTTTAGTCGGTATCAGTGTCGTGTTTTTGACGTATTTTAGTCGAACGTTTGTCGAGGCCGCACGACAGATAAACGTCAAAATTACGCTTTTTCAGGCCATACGGGTAGTGTGTGCATTTGTGCTACCCTAGGGCTCCCACACTCTCCAAGAGGGCGTACCTACAAAGAATTTCGTTAAAACCCTGGAAAAACAAATAATGTGACATGTGCCACATGTCATCATGAACTCTCTAGAAAGAATGTTTCTTGATGCACTCCTCTCCATGCAAAAGGATTAGAGGCAACCCAAAGAGAGTGCAGCAAGAAAGACACGTGTCTTGTTAGTTTTTCCAGAGTATTTGCGATAGGGCTCTTAAAAACCCGACCCGCGGGTACCCGGGTAACCCGGGTAGGAACCGGGTCGACGGGTTTACCCAGGTACCCGGGGCACCCGGGTAAACCCGGTGGAACCGCGCCTGCAAGTATAGGCAAAATGGCATACAGGCAAGTCAATTTGCCTACCTACAGGCGCGGGTCCGCCGGGTTTACCCGGGTAACCCGGGTACCCGGGAAAACCTGCCAACCCGGTTCCTACCCGGGTGGGTACCCGCCCGGGTTACCCGGATACCCGGGTACAAATAAGAACCCTAATTTGCGATTATTGACGAGTCTCCGCGAATATTCACGAGCATTGGTGAGTTGGCGGGTATCATGCAAGTTTTTTTTCATTTATTCGCCAATATTGGCGAGTATTCGTTAGTTACTCATGAATATTTTTTTTTGTGTTACAATGAGAATTTAAATGTGGGAACCCTCGGTGTAACCAGTCAGTTATGGCGTAGGAAGTCAATTACAGTTACCGGCTAGTTTCTTTGTGCACTGGAGTCCACTGGAGAGGTCCTGCCAATCGGTTCAGTCGTGATGAAATGAAAAAAAAAAACAGTGCTGTGCGCAATAACGTATTGACGTACCTTCTCAATGATGCAGATGAGGCTGATGGGGCTGTTCCTGTCGACGTGGTGCTCGCCTCCATTGCCCAGGATGAAGGCCTCCGGGACCACGATATGCAGATTAACGAAGTGGGACATGACTCCCGCCCCGGTGGCCACCTGGAACAAAAGACGAAATGCAGTCGTGAGATCTTGGTAGAAAGCAAAATACAAGCAGTTCAAGACATGCATTTCAGCTAAATGTCTTTTAACTAAACATCATGTAAATTCGACCCCATGTAATGTGCAAAATCATAGATTAAACACGTAAGTCTTCAATAGTTGTACGTTTGTTTTACCAGTTGAGGAGGTACCGTAGGGTACCGCAACGCACTCCTGTGTTGCGACCGCAGACCCGCCCACCCCGCCCCGCCCCGCAAGACCAGAGTCCATCCATCACCCCTGTAATACCTCCCCTCCAATACAAGCAGAGCAGGCAGGCAGGCGGGAGAGTATTTCCGAGCGACTTCGTACAACAAGTGAGCCGAAGCAGAAAGCGATCGGGATTTACTGGTTGGTCTCCAGGGTGGGGCTGGCCGGGGCTCTGCTGCTGTAGGTCTCGAGGGAAAAGAGCACAGAGAAAGGCAAAAGGGGGAGGAGGGAACGCATTGGCAATTACCGGACCAAACTCGCTTGCCATCCTCCATATAGTCTTCATTCCCCCCCGCCCGTCCCGGCCGGCCCAGCGCGGCGCAGGCCGGCTGTCTGGAGACTAGCCTAGTCCGGCCTGCCACCCGGCCAGCCCGGCCTCACGAATAAACGCGAAACGACAAATGCTGCTGCAACGTCCTGAGTGTGAGCGCGCTGCTATGCGTGAGTCTGTTTGTGCTCGTGTGTGTTGGGGCAGGGGGGGGAGGGGGGGGGGTCGTGTTGAGGGCTGTGAGTTCCCTAACCATGAGACACAAGTGAGTCTGCAGTCATGGACTGCAAGGATATCACCCTTATAATAATTTTCCATTACAGGTGACTCACCATACCATACACTGTCAGAAAAAATGACAGGGAATGCCTACAGGATGGCCAATAAAATTTTGCACAGTCCTGACCGTATTATTTATTTTATAGTCTGACTGTAATTTAGTTTACAGTCCTGACCGTATTTTTTCCAGTAAGCACAGTACTTCAAAATACGGTCGCATTGTATGTCAATTTACGGTCTGGTCTGTTACAGCCTGGACTGTATTTGAGCATACAGTTTTGACTGAATTGAAAAATTTTCAACATCAGACCTCATCCATCTCCGGTACTATTTATTGCCAATTTGGTTCAGGCTGCAGCTGGCTGGACTGTTTAAATCAGTACAGTCTAACCGTATTTTAAAAGAAGGTTCGAACTTTAACGTCCTAGACCGTAAAAGTAGACGGTCTGGACTGTATTTACTTTTACAGTCATGATTGTATTTCGTTCATATCATTTCCTGTCTGTAAAAAAAAGTGCCGTACGACCGTAAAATATATTACGGTACACTCTCATTTCCTTACGGATGTGCTATCTCCATAATACGGAGAATTTTGTGCAAGCGTAATATGGATCACAAATCATCTGTAATACGGATAAAATCATTCGTAATATGGATAATTTCATCCATATTACAAATATGCCTTCATCCATAAAGTATGGACCAAATTCACCGTAACTTACGGATCAAGCAAAGTTTGTAATATGGATTAATTAATCCATATTACGGATGATTTTATCCGTATTACAGATGATTTGTGATCCATATTACGCTTGCACAAAATTCTCCGTATTACGGAGACAGCACATCCGTAAGGAAATGAGAGTGTACGGACTGTAACACTGTTTTTGACAAGGATTTCTAGCAGTGTATAGCAAACATGTTTCCGGATGAAGATGGAAAGCACGTCTCGATGAGCAAGCAAAGCATACAAATGAAAATAGCCACGGCGGGGAAGAGCATTCCGAAAACTACTTTCCCGATTCAGAATGCACACACTTCCAGGAAAACGATTTCGTTATGTATCATCGCACTGCTAGTGCCACAACGCTGCCATGTTAATTCAGAGGGAATGGAAAAGCCAGGCACTGAATGAGTAAAGCCTCGCTAAAACCAGCCCGTGTGAGTCTTCCCGCCATCTCTTCCTCTCCCTCTCCACCCCCTCCCTCTCCATCCTGCTCTCTTCCTCCTCCTCCTCCTCCTCCTCCTCCTCCTCCTCCTCCTCCTCCTCCTCCTCCTCCTCCTCCTCCTCCTCCTCCTCCTCCTCCTCCTCCTCACCGTCGTTCATGCCGCGGTGGGATTTTAAAAAAATGCTTACGTAAAATGAATGTATACATCTAGGGGCGCTCACATAAAAAGGCGAAAGGAAAATAAAACAAAACAAAAGACTTAACAAAAAAAATTAACAACAGGGGCACGAGTATTATTATCAGGCGAAGCAACTTGTCCGGCGTGTTTTGCGCTAATTGCATTGTACTTTTAAAACTGTCAGCCTCGCCCCGGGGCGGCAGGCTGTGCCGTACTCCACCAGGCCATCTGGCCCCGCGCCAGCCCATCTCACCTGGAGGCCGACCGTCCATCCGCCTGTATGCCCATCCACTATCCACCCGCGAGGGTTGGGCGGCGCCCGACCACCTTAGGGTAGGCCACCCGCTCCGCGCGGATGCGGGGCGTGCCTGCCTGTCTGCCTGCCTATTGGGGCGTCCACGCTTGTGTACTCGTCAGCTAGGGGTTATTCACCGAGGAAAATGTTGTCAAGCATTTTTCGGTATTACGCGGTATTACAGCTGTATTATGGTGGTATTACTTACAAGATTTGATAACTTAAGGGCATATTTTTGTGTTTTTCTCTATTACATTACGGGTATTACGACGTAATACACATATGAGGTGTACAGTGTATTACGCAAGTGAATTCCCCCTCGCTCGTCAGCGTAGCCAGAAAAGTAGGCAACAAGTGGCCCAATTGCGGTCTCAACTCTCTCAGTGTTTGGACTGCGGGTATTGCCAACGTTTCTATTGTATTTATCCGCTCCGAAATGTTAACACGGGACGAGCCGACTTGTCGAAATGGAGGGTCCTGAGCGGGATGGTCCACCGGATACTCAAAGTAAATACACTTGGAATAAGGACGCGGGCCCTTCCTCATTTAAATGATGTTTGTCGAGGGGCCGGGTGAGGCGGGGCGTCCAGTTCAAGAAGCGAGAAAATTCGCATTCCCTTTCATGAGATACGGAAGAAAAGGGAGCAGCCCTCTCAGTACAAATTTGTTGTGCCCGCGAGCGCACGCACACACACGCACGCACTCTCTCTCTCTCTCTCTCTCTCTCTCTCTCTCTCTCTCTCTCTCTCTCTCTCTCTCTCACACACACACACACACACACGCGAGCGCACACACACACACACACACACACACACACATACATACATACATACATACATACATACATACATAAACAAACGAGCGCGCGCAAGTGTGATCGAGTCCGATTTATTTATACCCGACGACCTGAGCCGTACCCGTGCCTGACTCTCGTCATCCCGGAGAAAGTCATACTTTGAAATTGAGAGAGTGGATCAAATTTGATTTCGTGTATCTTATTAGTTTTGTCCGGAACAGGAATTCGGAGATAACAAAAATAAACAAGCTGTCCCACCCTTCCACCAAACGTCGTTGCCAGCTCCGCTTTTTTGCTATTCGGCAGCCTGCTTGGCCTGCCAGCGGCGTGGATCGGGCAAAATGTGTAGTTTGCCAGTCCACAATAGTGCTGAGAAAGTTGAAAAACCATACATGACAACCAAGGGGTCGTCAACTCTGATATTCCTCCGTACACGAAACTGATATTACCTCGATATTACTTCAATATTACCAATATTATCTTCATATTACATAAATATTACCCATATTTTTGCTAATATTACATCAATATTACATCAATATTACCCATATTCCCTACAATATTACAATATAACCCTAATATTACTCTGATATTACTGATAATACCAATATTCCTCCGTACACGGCTAAAGGCAGTTGACGACCCCTCGATGACAACCCTATTGTTTCAAGAAGGAGCACGGCGTACAAGGGGTTTGCAGCCAAGCTGGAAATTCTCTCTGAATTTCACTTTGTCATGCTATCCAATTTGCTTGTCGAAAAACTAGACAATGGGACTGGTTTTGAAAATACTCTAAAGACAAATAAGGCAGTGTGGCACAAATCCTGCCGGTCAATCTACCGTGACCCCACTAAGTTTCAGGCCCTGATTAATCGTCTAAAAGAAGATCAGGACAAAGTAGCAGACGCTGATGAGTCCACTCTGACAGCAGACACCGGGGGTCGCCGGGGGTGAGAGCAGTCGGCAAACAAGATCTACCGGCATCGGGTCACTGCACTTAAAGTCCAATGTTTGCTTTCTGTGCAAATCCACTGACAAGATTGAGAACCTGCACCTGTGTTCCACTAAAGAAATCCACCAATTGCTGACAGTGCGAAAAAGGTTGGAGACACAGAACTGCTAGCCTTACTTGCCACAGCTGATGTCATTGCTCTCGAGGCAAAGTACCATTCAAAGTGTCTTACTAAGCTGTACAACACGGCAAGGCGACTAAGGCGAGTGGGAACCCAAGGAAATAAGAGCGACGGTTCTGTCATGTGCGAGGGCATTGCCTTTGCTAAAATTGTTGCCAGGATGTAATTCACACTACTCTAGGCTGGAACATTTAGGACATTGTACTAATTTAGGAGGCTAAACACTTTTAAATTTAAAAAGCTATTTTAGGTTCAAGATTAAAAACAAAATATCATTGTTCCAACTAGTGTCCAGAACGGTACGGTAATAGTTCTTGAGTAGACAAACCTCGTTTTTGTGTCCAAATTCGTCATTGGTGGGCCCCTTTCTCTCGGAATCGACGTGTCTAGTACCTGGGTTTTAAAGCAGCTACTAGTATATTTTGTTAAACATATTGTACCAATAAGGGATGGCCCATGGAAAAAAAACCTCAGAAAAAAAAAAAACAGGAAAAAACCGGTTTTTTACGTTTTTTTTTCCGTAGCCCTCGGGAAAAAACGAAAAAACGGGAAAAAACGATTTTTGAAGCTGCAATGAGCATAAATAGCAAAATATCACAAAAAAGATATTTTTTGGTGAGTTTCGACGTACCTGCCTACCAATATATCCCAGCTCTTCATCTACTACGAGCACTTGCGGTGCCTCGAACGCGTGGGGTATCACTGGAAAATTGCGTAGATGACCAGTATCTAAAGCGGAGTGCTCGTCTGCTCTGCCCTCAGGGCAAATAAGGGAAAGGCAAATGCTTTACTTTGATTAATAAATCCACTAGCAGCAGGTTATATGTTTTAGACTTAATAAAAAAAATGTTTTAGTTATAAATCAAAGATATTTACAGCTATAAAGTGTGTTGTGTCTTTCTAATGTTATCCAAACCCTTTCCTTGGAAAATTGGTAAGGCAATAATGTTCTCAATCTTTATATATATTATTAGTTTCACAAACAACAGAAACTGAGGGGGAAAAACACACCCACATGTACATTATCATTTTAATAATGCATATATTTGCAAATAAACAAGACATAGTAAACAAAAAAAGAACAATTGTAATTTTTAAAGGAGTTCAGTCTTTTCTAATTAAAGGATTAAGTTAAAGGCAACACAGCTCATTTCATGCGTTCGAATGAAAATATCGAGCATATCAACACTGTTATTCAATTACTGTGACGTCACATTCTTTTACATGTGAAAACTGTCACATTCCCTTTAATATTAATGTCATATTCTTTTGAATGTGACAATAAAATTTAGCCCGCAAATTCTGGCCGATTCACGTTGAAAAGAATGTGACATTACATTTTAAACAATGTGACACTTTTCACATAAAAAAGAACGTGACGTCACAGTAATTTAATAACAGTGAAGCCGGCGCGAACGGACGAAATGCCAGTAAAATGCCTACTATTTGAATGAAAAATAAGCTTTTAACAGTTGTAATGGTTTTCAGAGTAAAATAACGAAAAAAATCGTTTTTTCCCAAATTTTGGGTTTTTATCCGTTTTTTTCCTGGTAAAAAACGTTTCTTTCCTCCGAATTAAAAAAAAAACGTTTTTTTTTCCATCCCTAGTACCAATCAGTGTTCGGAACGGAGCGGTAAGTGTATCCACAGAGGAAAAACCTTGTTTCTGTGTGTGTTTCCGTGCTCCTTTCACACAGAATCGACGTGTCTGATACCTAGCTTCGAAAACAAAAATAATTTTGTTCAACTTATTGTTCCAGTCAGTGTTCGGAACGTAGCGGAAAGTGTTCCAGAGTGGAGAAACCTTGTTTTTGTGTCCAAATTCGTCTCTAGCGTGCCCGTTTCACATAAATTCGACGTGTCTAATGCATAGCTTCGAAAACAATTTACTTTGTTCATCTCAGTGTTCAAGTCAGTATTCGGAACGGAATCAGACTCGCTAGGGAGATGCTCCTGTTCAACCTTCTAGCCTGTCAAAATTTCACTATATAAAAAAATAGGATTTCAGGAAATCCTATATAGTAGGCACGAAGTTAATTAATGTTTTTGTTTCACTAAATTCTTCGGAAGAAGATGGTTTTTATAGATATTTACCTTAAAAATTCTAGCCTTACGGGTCATGTTACTGAATTTCTTTTATCTCAGGGTCACTAGTTCAGCGGGTCACATGCCAAATTCTTGCTGTCTAGCTGAAACGATTCAGAAGTAAGTCTGTCAGTAAAAATCGTCCGATCAGCTTGATTTTTGATCTGTAAGCCAAGTCTTATAAAAATCGTATAGAAAAATCTGGATTTAGGTAAGGGGCAGTGCTAATTAAAAAAAAATACGATTTCAGGAAATCCTGGGAGGCACGAAGTTCGTTAATGTTTTAGCTTCACTAAATACTTCGGTAGATGATGGTTCATGTAAAAATATTCTTAAAAATTTCTAGCCTTATAGGTCATGTTCTTGAATTTCTTTTATCTCAGGGTCACTAGTTCAGCAGGTCACATGCCAAATTTTAGTTTTCTAGCTCAAACGATCTAGAAGTTAGTCTCTGAGTAAAAAATGTCCTATCAGCTTGATTTTTGCACTGTAGGCTCGTTGTGCAATGGGCATTCGAAGACTCCTTTTACATTTTTATTCTAACGTGTCGTTCTAAATTTTACTTTTTGAACTACTGTGCATGAGTAGAATTAACAAGTACCCGGCCCCGGTCCTCCTCCCCTGTGTGCCGCGCCGAGGGGTCGAGCAGCCGCAATAATGGCGATGGCGACTCGGCTCGGCTCCCCTTTCCACGCTGTTTTCCCGTGACAAGTCGAGTATTACCATAGAAACAGAGATTTTAGATCGAAATTTCTCAAAATTGGCCGCTTACTTTGGGCTGGCAATTGAGCAGTGAACTAGGGAGATTGAGTTCTTCCTCTCTGCGAAATCTTCTGAAAATCGTATAGAAAAATCAGGATTTAGGTTAGGTAAGGGGCCACACTGATAAAAAAAATCGGATCCTGAGACAAAACCATAGGGCTACTTTTCGAGCCTAAAAAAAATCGCACCCTTATTACACAAAACCATAAGGTAACTTCGTGCCTAAGGATGAGGTAGTGTAGCGCAACGGCATGGCTACCGTTAGTTTTCGAAACCCACCAACGTCAACAATGCTCATCTGAATATGAAACCGATCACCCTAACCTAACATCACGTATTTTTGCTAGACGAGACTTGAAACCATTTTCAACCATTTTTAAAAAAAAATTCTCTGAAATCTGTAAGGAAGATTAGTATAGCGTTGTAAAAAGATATTTTTAAAAATATATTTCTGAAACAACTTTGCATGAAATTTACTTGATTGTAAGTGTGTACAAATGCGTAGAACGACGGACTTTAAGTAAAAGATTTCAAAATAGTTGTTAAGTCATCTCAAAATAATACTTTTAACCATTGCATAAGTTTACAGGTAAAATCAACACCAGTGTTCATAGTTTTTAATAGAACCACTGTTAAAAAAATTTCATTACATTTTAATAACATTTATATGAAGCTATTTTCATTACAATTTCATTACAATGTTATTAAATCTTCATTACAATTTTGTAATGAAATTTCATAACACATGTCATTAAAATAATTGCAACTTTTAAAAAGAAATTTCTTTGACTTTAACTCTTTCATATTTGACTCCTCAACGCACTAACGGATTTTTAGGACGATATCCTTACAAGTTTACCGTACCTTACCGGGAGTTGAACCCGAACCATTGGGTTGGGAA
Source organism: Frankliniella fusca (assembly GCA_029379305.1). Classification (NCBI taxonomy): domain Eukaryota; kingdom Metazoa; phylum Arthropoda; class Insecta; order Thysanoptera; family Thripidae; genus Frankliniella; species Frankliniella fusca. The sequence goes on along the minus strand of JAHWGI010000497.1, from coordinate 185,970 downwards.
CACCTCGTCTTAGACCACTCGGCCACGAGGACTACCTGAGAGGAGCCGAGCTGTAACGTGGTATCATGCCACCGCTGGGGAGAGAGCGTTCCCCATTTGTTTAATAAACATGTAATGAAAATTTCATAACATGGGTTATGAAAATGGGCGTGTAATGAAATTTCAATGACGTGTAATGAGATTGCCGCTAAAGTTAAAAACATTGTTCTTAAATTAAGAGTGTCATTAAATTTCATGACAACTTTATTAAAATTAATGTTGATTGCGTAATGAAATTTCAAACATTTTTAACAGTGACTCTTTCCACATTGGTAGAGGTTGTCTTCTGAAACTAAAACGTCCACTTTTAAGCTGGGGCTAGGGACTTAGAGGGAGGAACATTGGCGAGATTTGTTATGTGTTCTCAAAAAATTACTATTGAACTGAAAAAAATACGATTTCACGAAATCCTGGTAGACAACGGAGTTTCTATAACTATGGTAAAATTATTGTGAGTGTATAATAAGACTGTAAGAAAACGCAGAAGTTTTGTTTAGTATACAATAGTCAAGATAGTGACTAAATAATTATAAGTTCGATTTGATGAGGCGGGTTTCAGGCAATGAATACTCTCCGGCAGTTAGGCCGTCATCTAAACGCCAGGAAAAAGAGAGAAAAGAAGCTCTCCTTCTTACGGCGAAAAATGGGCGGCGAGGTCACGGCCGGAGCGGAACGTCAACAATACCGTCCCCTCCACCGGGCGCACTGAAGGGGCGAACCGGGGCCCAAACTAATACGGCTGATACGCCCAGGACATCGCGGGCAAGCGCGCGATGAATTCTGCTCACCAGATTGAAGTCAAACTTACCAAACCGTTTTCTGCAGGTAAAAAAGTACTATTTACGCATTCAGTTCGCCTTGTCAACGTTTCGATAACTTTATACGATGATTTAAAGTCGCGAGGTGGGAGCCTCAGCTCCCGACCGAGGCGGCCATGGTTGAAAGACGGCCGGCGACACAGCGCACGCGCGTCCACCTCAAACAAACCTTGTTTACACAACATGCCAATCTAGAAAACATGAAAAGGATCACTAATCCCCCTACGTTACGATTTGAAATTATTATCTTAGGTTGGCAGAAGTGCGCCGCAGTCGACTGTTCGTTCGGTAAAAATGAAGTAAATTTCGAAAGGGCGGTATGGTGGTCACGTGCGAATTTCAGTGTTGTCATCTCTTTCTTGAGCGTTTCACTGAAGCAGAGCTTTGTTTGAACGCAGACTTTAGAGGTTTCTCTTTCGCTCCGTGTTGGCTCGACTCCGCCTAGCCCCACCACGAAAAACTATCCCCTTCTCCTGTTGATTTCAGCTGACAAGTCGAGCATTACCATAGCAACTGAAATTTCCATTCAAATTTACAGAAAATCTGTAGTTTAAATTTCTATTAAACTTTCAGAGTGAGTATACAAAGTTACATACTATAACTGTAGGTAATATTATAAAAATCGTTGGAGCGGATTTTTTCCTCCCGTAAGGGGCCATATAAAACAATTGACAGACGTTTCAAAGCGATTTTAGAAGGCAACTCCGTTGCCTAAAAAAGTTGTTGGTGGTAACACTAACAATTCCAGATTAGAATGGTACAATTGGTATATATGTAGGTATTGTGGGTTCTGAGATGATGATGGAATCATGTTAAGGTGTTACACTGCACTGAGAACAATATTCGTTCTACTACCACCAAGTAAGTGGAGATGGTTGGTAAAGAACGAGTTAAAAAGGCCCCGAGGAGCCCAGGTTGGGTTGGGATGGGTAGCGTTGGGAGAAAAAGTGCAGCTCAAAGGAACAGCCGGAGAAACTCGACACCAATCGTTGGACCCGGGGTGGGGAGGAGGAGCCTGGCTGCGCCGCTGCGCCTCCACTACACATCACTTGCTCGAGGGCCGAGCAGCACACGCAAGCAGGCGGCCTACGCAAGGCGCGCCAGCCCAGGTGAAAATTCCGGCCAGGTTTCCGGCCGGAAAGTGGCACTCCGGCTGTAAATGTATACGATTTCCGACCGTATTCCATCTTTCCGGCCGTAATTTGGCACTCCAGCCGGAATCTGTCACGATTTCCGACCGTATCCCCGTTGTTCCGGTCGGAGTCAGAGTTTCCGACCGTAGTCAAGCCTTTTCCGGTCGGAGGGGTTCCGGTTTACGGTCGGAATCGATACGGTTAACGGAGCCTTTTTTTTTACGGCCGTACGTTTTTCGGCCAACTGTAAGTGACTTGTAGCACCTAAACTAAGAGTCACAGGGGAAAATCGCTTCGTGTGTCACATGTTGAAAGGGAACTGTACTTATGCATGCGATAAAAAATATTTCCTTTTTTGACCATAGGACAACTAAGAGAACGGCTCTAGATAGGGCATTTTAAACATCACCATCGTGCTCAGCGCACAAACTTTACCCGGGGGACATGCTCTTTAGAGGCCTGTTGGACACCGCTCAGGTGGTGCCCAGAGGACTTTTCACAAAGTCCGGCCAGAACACCCTCCGGCCGGAACCTCTTCCGGCCGGCGTCAGAAACTACGGCCGGAAAGCGGCGTCAAAAACTACGGCCGGAAAGTGTTCCAATTTACGGGCGGAATAGTTACGGCCGGAAAATCTCCGGCCGGAAAGAAATAGTAGGAAATATTCCGACCGGAATTTTCAGCTGGGAGGCCGGGGCGGGGCCGGGGATAACTTGTTCTCACTTACTGAAGGCTACGCCATCCGCTTCGCCCCGCCCCGCCCCGCCTCTGCTCTGCAAGCACGCCTGGCCGACATCCGAAACCCACCCCGCCCCGCGTCACCCCGCCCCGAGACTTCAAGTGTGGATGTGGCGAGCCGGTGAGCCCCATGTGACCTGACAACCCTATATAAAGGCTCAGGGCGAGGTCAAGTCCGCCTCGCCGCACCCCGCCACCCTCAACCCTCACAAGAAGGAAAAGGGGAAAAGGAAAATAATGTGGGGAGAAAAATGAAGGGCTCTCCAGGGGATCAGGGGTGGGGGACCGCTGATAGTTGTTGTCGAGACGACACGGGCGAAATACACTCCAAATAACAGTTCTCGCACAAAACTTGCCAACCACGGAGGCACTCGTTAACAACTCCGCAGAGGTTTAATTGAAATGAATTACTGTAAGACGAAAGATGTGTCAGCTGCTACTGGTCACGTATGCGCGTACGTACAGACTCTTTTCCTCGCTTCACGGGACGGGAACACCGACTACCACAAGCGACGCGCGAACATAACCGACCGAACAGAGAAGTTGGCAAAACGTGAATCGAACGCTGGGGCGGAAAGAGCGACTGAGAGAGAGAGAGAGAGAGACAGAGAGAGAGAGAGAGAGAGAGAGAGAGAGAGAGAGAGAGAGAGAGAGAGAGAGAGAGAGAGACCGCGCACGCAAGCGCAGCAGCTCAGTGGCCACTGAGGACATTTTAACTTTGGCCATCCCCTTGCCCCCCTCCCGGCGGTCGCCTTGGACCACGGTGGCCCTGGGACCGGCTCCGGCTCCAGCTCCGGCTCCCCACACTCGCCGACAATAAAGGTCGTGCCCGGGCGGGCCGGCGCATAAACTTTGTTTAGGGGCTAGCCGCTTAGGGGTGCCCCCGCCCCCTCGGCCCGCGCCACCATGGCGACTCGGTGCGGAAGGCTCTTCTTCTTCCTTCTGAGGAGAGCGTTCCGCAAAGTGTTGCGCTCACCAGCCAGGAAAGAAGGAAAGGAAAAGAGATGAAGAAAATAAGAAAAAAACTAATTTGTGTTTACGGTGGTGGTTATTCAAAGATAAGGGCAGCATTAACACTCCCCGAGCCACGCAGGCTGCCCTTACATCTCCATACCCTCTGCTGCCAGCGCGCCGCAGTGGCAGACTGAAACGTATTATTTCCTGCGAGACAAGAGAGAAAAAAAACAAGGGAACAAAAACACATTTTCGTAGCAGCCGTCTTAAAAAATTATGGTGGGCACAATAGCAATAATAATCCGACTTGCTCCATTGCAGGCCGCATTATGTGATGTGACTCTGTTAACTAGTGCGGTCCCCGGGGACATTCGAGACTACTTCCTCTCCGCAGCCTTAGGCCGCCGCCTCCACTTCCCCCATCACGACTCAAACTAACTTACAGAAGGTCGTCCGGGCCTTGTAGGACCCAAACCCGATGCAGTCTGCCTCTTTTCTCTCTATTTATGGGGTGTCCGCCGGGCGGCCGCCGCATCCGGGGGTGGCTCCCAGTGCCTCGCCTCCCTCTGCCCCTCTCCGAGGCCCACCTCCCTTCTCCCTTCGCCCCTCTCCGGGCCCCGCCGCCACTCCATCCCAGTGGAAGTGCTCACATACACATTCACGCTGCCTGGGCTTACACACTTTTCTTCAGTTTTTGCATCTGGACAGCAACACAAAGGATTTTAATTACAAATAATGAGCACCCCCATAAAAAATGAAAACAAACGCCTCATTTAATTTGTAAACTTGGACACAATCGACGTTGTTTATCAAAATGAAAAGTTTCCCCTTTTTACATTTACTTGAAATCCAGAGAATATATCGTCGTTCCCACCAGAACCAACACTTGCAGGAATATTGAATCTCGTTGGCTACAGGGAAGGTTGATTCCCTGACCCCTTCTGCAACGTGTGATCAGTGAATGAGTAAAACGACCTCTCTATGGTGGACGTGTCCCTGTGGAGAAGGCAGCAGAAGTATATGGCAACACTGCAACCATAGCCAAAACATGTGTTTTATTTGTTTTTCTAATGGGAAAGAACAATTTGTGTTTCCGGCGTCCGCATTCTCGTTATTGATCGATCAGAGAGTCAAACTGTCAGTGTGCCAAATAAAAGCGCATAAAGTTGGAACTCAACTGCAATATGTTTGCTCGGACGAAATTTCCTCTCGGTTCACATTTCTGGCAGTGTCCTGTCCGGCCGGCCGCTGGGTCTCGCCTCGCGTGGCCCCGAGCCAACGGCAAGTCTTTCATTCATTAATTCAATGGAGAGGAACGCCTCTCCGACGCAATTGTTTCTCAGCCCAGTACTCTTCCTACCCTCCTTTTTTTCTCTCTTTGCTCTGAGAAAAAAAAAAGAGGTGCGGAAAAAATAGAGAATGGAGATAGAAGAGGAAGTGAGAGAGATACTGACACTCGCACCAGAAGATATCACTGACTGTTGTTTGTACGGGCGACTATGGATGCGTAACCCCTACCCCAGTCCCGACCATATTGCACCATCACTGAAATCAAAATATTACAGCTGACACACACTTCAAAGAGTTGAACGTGCCGTTGAACACTTTTAGATGCTTGCTCAAGGGGCCCATGCCGATGCCGCAATCAAGTGGTGGCCCGATTTGTTGGTCATCAGAATGTGTCCAACTAAAGTGTTGAACACATTTGTCCCCATAGAAATACGCACTGGAAATCTAAGTGTACGAATGTCGTACACTTAGAAGTGTATGAATGGGTACTCGCTCACTTGAAAGTGTGCGAATGGATATTCGTGTACGTTTATCTCACCTCATCTCAGGTGTACGAATAGCCATTCGTACACTCTTAAGTGTGTGAATATCCATTCACACACTTCCAAGTGTGCGAACGATATTCGCTCACTTCCAAGTGTACGATATTCGTACACCTAGATTTCCAGTGCACAGGCTTTTCAACTTTGCTCTTTGCTCATAGAGAAGTGTTTAACACTGTGGTAAACACATGAAAGTGTATGTCAGTTGTTGAACACTTCTGATTTTAGTAATGTTGTTAGTAGCGTGTTGCTTACCGTTCCATTCCGCCCCATCCCCGTTGAGAGTAAGAAGCGTGGAGAGAAACGTGCACCTCAAAATCTCAGTCCGTGGCCTATTCCCTCTGTCTGTATACCTCTCTTTCTTTATTTCTTGTCTGTTTTTCTGTCTGTCTGTCATGCTAATTGCGGCGCGTCGACACGAATAATGGAATCACGTTTTGAGGCCGGACGCTGTACTCCGCCCCTCAGCGCGGCCTTTGCGAAATAAATTCATGTAATTATGAGTAGTTGCAGAGCTCAAAAGAAATTTTCACCTCCAACATAAATAATTTTTCAATAAGTGATGTGATTAAAACATGACGTATATTTCTTATTGAAATATAAAAATGTATATAAAATACGTTCTTCTGAAATCCTGGTAGACAACGGAGTTCTTTTTAGCTCTAGTAAAATTGACCGAAAAATAGGTGATATAATACATGTGTGAGCGTGTTACAGCTCATACCCGTAGCCCAGTCAATTCGCGAATTAACCGGGGAGGCCGGGTAATAGTGATATTTTTTAATTTTTTTAATTTTTCTACACTGTAAAAATTTAGAGGCAAATGACAGTCTATGTACGGTGCCACTCTTGGACATCGCTCCTCGTGTACGGAGCGCAAACTACAGCGTCACCGTACCACCGAGAAGACCAGGTTTTCCCACGTTACAGTCTAAGAATACGGCTCCACCGTACCCTGTTTTGCACACTGTTTCCTCTACGGTGGTCCCGTACATTGCGATCTGTCATAGATATGTGACATAAAAGGTACGGCATTGCCGTCTTTTCTTATGACGGGCGCTGCCAGAAAATAATTAGCGGTTGATATGGTCACTTTGACCGTCATTATTTTTAGCAGTGTAGTAATGTTTATTCAATTTGGGTATTAACCGACTAACTTATCGGGTAGAACTAGAACTAACCGACAAATTATTTTTAATCCGGCTTTTACCCCACTGAACCGGACTGCGAACGGGTAGTACCCGGACCCGGTGCCATTATCATATTAGTGGGGAAGTGGACGGGGCGACGGGGTGTAGCATGTTTAGGAGAAATTTCAAGGCATCATGGCGTGCAAAGAAACAATTGACAAAGCAATTCAGCAACAAGCCAAAACTTTATACGTGGAAGTAACACATAACTACTGACACCGAACAGTACCAGAAGGTGATCAAAAAGGTAAAAGCTGCCAAGGCCATGAAGACGAAGAAAACGTCCAAAGATTACAGGCGTCTGGACAAGCACGCGGTAGTTGAAGTTGTAAGGCAGACCAGCAAGTACAAGTGCCGCGCAGCTAAAACTTTGACCAATAGTAAAAGCCACAGCAGCTTACCCTGTTCTAATAAATAATGTTTATATTTGTTATTAAAACCCGATCAAGCACTTTCACTTCATGTCATTTCGGTTAATACACGTTATTCCCTATGTCTAAAATTAATTTCAGGTCGTTTATTCTAGTTCTACCCGATGTCAGCCGGTTAAAACCCGAAATATCAGTTACCCGGCCTCCCCGGCTAATTCGCCTATTAAACGGTTAGTTCGCGAATTAACCGGGTTTCGGGTATTAGCTGAAATACATATAAAGTTTTCACAATTGTGAAAATACCCTGATTTGATTTAAAGCTAATATACATGAATAGTTTTCGATCGACCGCTTTGATGTGAAAATAAACGATACTCTGCAAACCCTGGAATCCAATTTCTCACTCAAAATGGGAGAGGACACTTTTCCATACTAAATTAGAGTGAGAATTTTTAACCTCACTCTTTTCAAGCGAGACATTTTTGAGCCTCGCTCTATTTGATTAAGTATTTTTAAACCTCACTTAATTTGAGCACGAATTCTCACTTTATTTGGGCGAGGTCTCAAAATTCTTTCTCATAAAGGGCGAGGAAAAAAATTCTTACTCTCCAGAGAGTAATAAAATTGCCCTCAAATTCTCACTAGTATGGGGCGAGAAATTATGACTCGTAGATTTTCAGTTTAGTGCGGTGGTTTGAAAATGCAAAATATCTCAAGAATAGTATTTGTTTAGGCGCATGGTATGAAACAAAAGCAGAATATGCTGATCAGATACACAAAATAATTAAATAAATGGTTTTCGATCAAGTGTATTGGTGAGAAACGAGCCAGTACCCACAGTCCAAAACTACCTAACTCAAAATCACACCTATAGTCCATAAATAAAATAAAAGTACTTAGCGGGAAGATGTCATTAAAGATCAGAGAACAGCATGAATAATTTATCACAAATACAGCATGTCTAGAAAGTTCATAGAGTACAAGATACATAGTTCTCAATTCACAAACAGCTTAGTCCAAACTCATCAATTTTATAGAATTCCTTTACAATTAAACAACGTTAAAGAGTATTCTGAAAAGACTATGGTAATTCTGATAACTTAATTTCGGGCGGTAGTTTATTAAATATATCTATGAAAATGTGCTCCGTTGAAGGGAAACATCCTGTAGTACCCTCCCCCCCCCCATATTTTTTATTGTCTTTCTTGTTGGTTTCAAGAAGCTGGTCATAGAGCAATATTTAACAAATATTCAGGGATTAAACTGTTAATTTTGTCTGCTATTTCTGTGAATATTTAAAAATATTGAGCAGTATTATTTTGAAATATTCTGGAGTACGCCGCTTTTCTTTTTTTTTAATCTTCGAAGAATTTATTGTGAATATCTGAACACATGTAACTAAATATTTCATCTCTTCGAGCCCATATGGGCATCATGGGATTCTCTTCGACTGTGCTCCGTTATTTTTCATACTGTCGGTCGCGCGCGCGTGGTTACCCGGCGCGGGGCTACTTTCGGCCCTCCTCCACCTCACGCATCGTCATTGCGATTGCAATTAATAATGGCCGCCATTGTTGCCAGAAGTGGGTGACTTGTCGCCCAACTGGCGACTTGAGGTTGGATTTGGCTACCAAAAAATCGCCTGGCGCCAGGCCGATAGTTTTGGTCGCCAAATCCATTGGCCTGCTGACCCTGAGCGTGCACTGAAGGTGAACCACGGCTCCACTTAACACCGCAGGCACGCGGGGGACTTCCGGGCATGAGCTGCATGAGCGCACTCTGTCGGGAGAGCGCGGAATTCGGGCATTGTTTACCCAGCACATGTCAACTTAGAAAACATGAAAAAGATCACTTACCCCCTTACGTTTCGATTAGAACTTATTCTTTGAGGCATACATTAAGCTGGCAGAACTGTGGCAAGCTTCAGTAAAACTGCAGAAGGTTTCAATAAGGCAGTACGCCGTGGTCACGTGCGATTTTAGTGGTGTCATCTCATTCTTGCGCGCTAAACTAAAGCCTGGGATTGTTTGAATCCAGGCTTTCGAGGTTTCTCTTTCGCTCCGTGTTGGCTTGGCTCGGCCTCCGCCCTCCACGCAAGAAAATCCCCTTCCCTTGTTCAGTTTGCCTGACGAGTCGCGAGCATTACCATAGGAACTCGACTTTCAATTCAAATTAACAAAATTTCTGCAAGAAAGATTTCACACGCTAAATGTATTTGTATGTTTTTGTGCAAACGTTTGTACAAAGTTGTGCATGCGTTTCGATTCGCACAAATTTGTGCTAAGGAGTGCATGTTTTTGTACAAACATATGCACAAATTCGTTCATTTTTGTGCACAAATTTGTGCGAATGAAACGTATGCACAACTTTGTACAAAACGTTTGCACAAAAACATACAAATACATTTAGCGTGCAGTAGACTTCAGAATCGAATGTACAAGATTAAATTCGACAGGTATGCTAAATATTGTCAAAGTCCTTTCGTCGGTTCAGTTTTCTGCGGTAAGGGGCCAAATAAAAACACGCACGTTTTCCAGCGATTTTAGAAGGCAGCTCCGTTGTCTTCTAAATACGAATGTGCGAGTGTATTCCTTCGATGTTTTCAGAGCGCTATCCATTTGTGGGTGGCGTTTTCTCAAACCGCACGAAACTTTATTTCACCGGCCTGTTCGAACGACGGGCACAGAGAACCCTAAACTCGCCGGACTAAACTGTTGGGAACAAAAACACGAGGGGGGGGGGGGGGGGGTAGTCTGTTATCTAAGCTAGACAAGAGGGTATGTGCACGGGCAAAAAGGGCGAGTGCGGTATGAATATTTTATACGTTTAATTTAACGGCTGTGCTTTAAAATAAAAATAATAATTTAAAAAAAAACAGTCAACTGCTAAACTTCCAAGAAAAACATTCAATGATAATTTTATAAAATATCTTCTTGAGCACTGCTCATGATAAGAAAATGCGTGTGGCCCGCCAAATGATCCCCGTCAGCATCGAGTCCAGTGTCTCCTGACGAGAGGACACCCACTGTTAAAGTTATCCGCAATTTTACGAACTTTTTGCAACGAATGATCCGTTCAAATAGATGAACAAATCATTCGTATAAATTTCCTAAAGTTATTCTTAGTTTTGTAACGGATGATCCGTAATTGCAGCGTGACGAGTAAACCGTAGCTTTACTAATAATTCGATCCTATACGAATAGTTCGTAATTTTAAAAATTATTTGTACTGCAAAATTACTTGACAGTCATATACAAGAAGTGCTTTTTTTTGTTATTTCCCGAATTATAAATTCAAATTGGCAAGGGCCAGAAACTTTTTTTTTTTCTGTAAAAAAATTCATAGTGATACACTGCAACGAATCATGCGTAAATTACGAACCATTCGTAAATTGAATCTGACAAGTCATTTGTAAAATAACGTATCATTCGTTCCGGAAATCTGACGAACAATCCGTGAGAGAAATTCGCTCGGATCATTCGTGAAAGAATGGATTTTGTTTTCCGTGCTACCCTGTCGTACCGTGCCCCACCCCACCCCGCTGCCAATCGCCTGTTCAAATTAGAACGACACTTCGCTGGAGTACACTGTGAAAAAAATTGTTGTTGATTTACAGCAAAAGTGCACTGTTATTCAATTACTGTGACGTCACATTCTTTTTCGTGTGAAAACTGTCTCATTTCTTTTAATATTAATGTCACATTCTTTTGAATGTGACTATGAAATTTAGACCGCATATTCTGACCGATTCACGTTGAAAAGAATGAGACATTACATTTCGACGCTCCCTATGAACAAGCGGCTATCTTTCTAAGCGCTGTAGACACTAAGCTATCTTCTCAGGGCTGGTAGACAGATGGCTATCTTCCCGAGCGCGGTAGACACTAGGCTATCTGTATAGCCGCGGCTATACAGATAGCCTAGTGTCTACCGCGCTCGGGAAGATAGCCATCTGTCTACCAGCCCTGAGAAGATAGCTTAGTGTCTACAGCGCTTAGAAAGATAGCCGCTTGTACGTAGGGAGCGTCGATTTTAAACAATATGACACTTTTCACACGTAAAGGAACGTGACGTCACAGTAATTGAATAACAGTGTGTTGTTAACTTTTTAAACAACATATGTTGTTTACAAACAAACTTTTTGTCACAGGTCAAGAGTTAAAAAAATTTCTGTCATTTCAAAAAAGTGTTTCTGACTTGTTACTGCGCAAAAAGGTTATTAGTTACAAACTTTGCTGTTCTCCGACAAAATGTGTTAGTTTGTTAACCGCATTTTTATTGTAACGTTACAACACATCCATACACAAAAGTTTCTTGTATGGGGCCATATGGTAAGAACAAACGGATATTTTACAGTGTAATACTACTTTGTTGGACAACAAGGTGCTCGTCGCGCAACCTCTCATCTCCTGACAACTATTTTTTACAGTGTATCCAGCGCCTCCAGCTCCGCCTCCCTCGCGGTGTATAACGCGGCAATAACGAATGTGGGCAGCGCGGCCTTACACTGATAATCCAAGTGTTCAAATACCATTTAAATATATAAATGTGTTTCATAGAGTTGTTGTGCACTTACAAGTGTTCAATTCAGAAGCTATGCACTCACTATGAAAAATATCTTTGTAGATTTACGATAAATTTTGTAAATCGTGATTTACGGAATATGTTGTAAATTAACGAGGGACCTTTTTTGCTCGTGAATGAATTACAAGCCGATATGTAGTGCTTGTAATTTTACGATTTCCAATTGTAATTTTACAACTGCACTTCGTGGAAAATTTTCCTGTAAACTTACGACTATTTTTCACAGTGCTTAAAAGTGTTCAACTCCCCAGTTTTACACTTCCTTAGCTTGGACGCACTGTATCGGGGAAGTGTGCAACTGGGGAGTTGAACACTTGCAAGTGCCCAAATTCTGAGTTGAACACTTTTAAGTGCACAACAACTCTGTTGAACACTTTCATTTGTTTAAATGGTATTTGAACACTTAAAAGTGTTGAAGGGTTGAACACTTGGTTTATTAGTGTACAGGCAGGGCCGGCTGATGAGAGAAGCACGGAGCGGGACCGTTTCATGTGTGAGGAGGGACAGCCGCGCCCCGGTATGCAGCCCCCCTCCCCCCGCCCCTTGCTCACCCCCTTGTAATGGCGGGCTGTTAGACTTTGGGGTTTCAATCAAAACTAGGACTTAGCCGCCCTACCACGCCCCCGGGGGGCCAAAGGGGTTCAGGGTGAGCAATAACTTGATGGCCTCCGCGCCGTCTTCTCTCCCACATCCCCCTGCTCTCTCTCTCTCTCTCTCTCTCTCTCTCTCTCTCTCTCTCTCTCTCTCTCTCTCTCTGTCCCTCGTTCTCTCTGGTCGAACTGTACATGTGCACCGCCAACCCCATCACAACCGGCAACAACAACGTAAGGCAGCTTCTCAGACCGCTCGCGAATACAAGCACAGTATCCGGGCCGTCCCCGCGAGCAGAAATGTACTTTAAATAGAACCGAACCAGAGAACTTTTTCAAAAACAAACAGTTTACACTACAGTGTCTTCGAGGTGATTCAATAGTTTTCGACCCCGTTTATTTTCTCGGTTTTCAAATCGATGTACGACTTCCTGCCGCGTGCACGTAATTCCGGGCGGAAAATAGTTCACTTTTAGTTTACCTAAATGTATCCTCGGCAAAGTATACTTTGCGAATTTAATTTTCATGTATACTTTAAAAATATTTTTTTGTACTTCCCGATGAACATAAGTCACCAGTTTTAACAGCACTTGCAAGAAATGTTTAGTAGAGTTTATCTTAATTGCGAGTGAATTCGAAGTAGAACATGACAAGAATACTTCACACATCACTTCGATGTCAATTCTTTCTGTGTTTTGTATTGTCTTTAGAGAAAAGAGTGCTGTGAATGTCCCACTTCTAGGTGCACTAAACTAAATGTAAACGATGGATTTACTTTGACATAGCTCAAAATTAACTAATTAGCGGGTCGTGATTACGTTTTGAAAGTAAGGTTTTCCCGGGTTTTCCCCTCTGGTTTTCCCTACCAAAGAATTTTCATCCTGTTATCGGCTGATTGGATTTCCCGAAATGCATGCCTTGATGACCCACACACGCCCCGACGCCTGTGTCACAGAAAACGAGGGAATGATGCATGTCGATCGCGAGACAATAACGCGCGTAATTGCGTTATTGTACGGTTTTTGTGAAATATCGTTTAAGCTAGCTTCTGAAATTTAATTTCGATGACACCATTGGATTCCTCGTAAAATTTCCATTCAACCGAGTATACAGTCATGGGGTTTTGAGCTCGGAAAAAAGACTCAAGAATAGTTGTAGTGTGACGTGCCACGACTCACGAAACCGTGGGCTGGAACCCCATGCCATGTATGCTTGTTCGAAAGGAAATTTTACGAGGAATCTAATGGTGTCATCAAAAAGAAATTTCAGAAGTTCTCTTAAATAATATTTCACAAAAAACACATAATAACGTGCGTTATCCTCTCGTGATGGATATGCATCATTCCCCCATTTGCAGTGGTTGTTGTCCAGTCTTCTATAAGTACTCCTGACCTGAGTCAGAGTTTTGTTTGTTTTGTAGGTCTGTTTCGCTAATGATTACTAGCAGTAGTTGTTTAGGCTGTAGTTTATCGAAACTATACTGAAAGAATACTTTAAGTAAACTGGGACATTTACTTAAGCTCTAGGTACACGGTGCGAGGGGTCGTCAACTCCCTTTAGCCGAGTACGGAGGAATATTGGTATAATCAGTAATATCAGAGTAATATTAGGGTAATATTGCAATATTGGTGTAATATTGTAGGTATTATGGGTAATATTGATGTATTATTGATGTAATATGAAGGTAATGTCGGTAATATTGAAGTAATATCGGGGTAATATCAGTTTCATGTACGAAGGAATATTAGAGTTCACGACCCCTTGACACGGTGCCATATGCCCGGGTCGGTGATGCCTCCCGACCATGTCGGCAGATTAGCCGATTGGTCTAATGCGTATGTTCACAGGTCCGAGGTCTCAGGCTCAACTCCCGCCACTAACAACAGTTCATCAAACAACGAAAACCTTCAGAAAAGAACGAGTACTACCAAGGAAAAGAAAAAATGTAACCAATAGAGAAAAAAGAAAGGAAAAATTTTTTGTGGGAGTTGAAGGGGGTGAGGGAGACAACTTCTCGAAAACTACTAGACGAGTTCATGACAAATAAGTTAGCTTGTCCGAAAAAAGTGGTGCTTTAGGTATACCTATAAGTAACTTTTGTATACTTAAAGTATTCATTAAACTTTGATTTGTTACTTATAGGTATACTTAGAATACACATTTCGATTCACATTCTTTTCACTTAAGATGCACCTACATGTGTACGAAGAAACAAGATTTTGGTTAAAAGATCCTTTTCTCTAACATAAAATGACGTTTAGTCGAACCACTAACTTAAAAATGAACTCTTATCCACCAGGATAATCTTTCTCTCTCTCTCTCTCTCTCTCTCTCTCTCTCTCTCTCTCTCTCTCTCTCTCTCTCTCTCTCTCTCTCTCTGTCCATTGTCCATTGTTAATGCTACAATACATTTTGATTACCTATCTGTGCTTTTTTCTGATATAAGTGATGTTAATGAGATTAAGTTGCAAAGATTACAAAATGCTTGTGTCTGGTTTGTACCTGGTGTGTCCACCAGTGAACACATCAGCCCATCTCACATCCAGCTAGATTTATTGAAACTGAGGGAGAGGCGAATTCTGGCGGTTGCACTGATGACCTTTAGAATTGTTAATAGTAGAAAACCCGGTTAAATCTGTACAGAAAATACACTTTAACATCATCTACAAATGTATGCACTACCACGTCAAGCAAATGTAAATTACAAAAACCTAACCATCGCACTGAAAAGTTTCACAGATCCTTTCTTGTTCAATCTTGTAAAATTTGGAATGAACTTAAGCTTTATCAATATGTTGGAAAGTCTATCTTTTCTGTCAAGCGTGTTGTTATGAATTATTTGAGTACTTCTAAGAACCACAAAGTTAATATCTTGTTCTGTATTTTTGTTCAATTTATTTGTAATTTTAGTTTTACCATTGTTGTGAAATCCTAGAAATCCTTTTTAGCTCTATTACGTGATCCATTAATCAATAAATCAATCTCTCTCTCTCTCTCTCTCTCTCTCTCTCTCTCTCTCTCTCTCTCTCTCTCTCTCTCTCTCTCTCTCTCTCCCCCCCTCTCTGGAAATATGCAGTGCTTGCAGCGCAGTGGGAGAGGCTGAGCCCTGCCCTGCAGAACCCTGCCGGGGTGAAGCAGCGCGGGAAGCAGGCTAGCGCGCGAAGCAGTAATTACAAAGTGATATGCAAAGGAGATTCCACGACTCGTGAAAGACAAACCTCAACAGCGCAGCCCAGCGCAGCGGCGGCAGCACGAGCGGCTCACAGGCAGGCGGTGGCCCCAGCGCTCCCCAGCACGCCGCGCCACTACCTTGAAGCGAAACAAGGCGCGAGCTGCTGTGTCGGGACGGGGCTAGAGTGAGCTGGCATCACACTTTAGGCCAAAGCCCCGGCCGAGATCGGCTCGGCTCGGCTCGGCCCAACTCGGCTCGCATGCGTGCGGGCCTCGGCACTAAGTCCTGATTTCCCTGCAGAGAGCACCGCGCCTCGCCGCGGCGCGGGTTGGGGTCGGCCCGGCTGGCCTTTTGGCCTTTAACTTTCTGGCCTCTGCCCGGGCAGGGCAGGGCAGGGCAGGGCAGGGCAGGGCAGGGCAGGGCAGGGCAGGAGCAGGGCAGGGCAGGGCAGGGCAGGGCAGGGCAGGGCAGGGCAGGGCAGGAGCAGGGCTGGGCAGGGCAGGGCAGGGCAGGGCAGGGCAGGGCAGGAGCAGGGCAGGGCAGGGCAGGGCAGGGCAGGGCAGTTTAGGGTAGGGCGGAGCAGAGCAGAGCAAGGGCAGGGCAGGGTAGAGCAGGGCCGAGAGCTCTCTGTTTAGTTAAACATGGCCTGCCGTGCCACGCCGTTAGCTAGCTGCAGGCAGCTGACACCGCCCCCTCCTCCCCCTCCCCTCCCTCGCAACCTCCACGAGAAAAAGAACCACGTATTTTCATCATCTCCGCTTACTTCACAGAGACCGTCCCACCCCAGCTTTCTTCTTCGCCCATGTATGTGCCTTAAATATGTACGGAAACGTTCACTGTTGGAAAATACCACGGTAAATATGCCTACGGTACGCACCGTAAATTTGTTACCTGGTCCCGGACTGTAATTTTTGACTACGGTCTGAATCTTACGGTACACACTGTAGCCTGCAAAATGTTGGGGAAGTTCAATGGAGCACATTCCATCCACAATAAAGTACAGTCCGTACCGACGGACTTATAAGGATACGTTACGGTCTGACCGTACACAAAAACTACGGTACGGACCGTAGGCATACCGTAATTCCCTACGGTATTTTTAACAGTGTTGTTGCGGCGGTTAATCATTTAATTTCTATAAGTGAAAAGCCGTAACATCCCAACGGTTCCACACAACACCTTTTTTTTACTATTGAAAAAAAAAGGCAAGGATTTTTTTTTTTTTTTCACTGGGAAGGTTGATTACAAGGCAACTCGAGCCTCTGTCCGTGCGAACACACGTCCCCCCTATCATCAAAACTCAGCCTTTCTCCTCCCTGACTTTCATCCCGCCCCGCCCCGCCACCCGGAACAACGAGAAAAACGCTTGGCCAGGGAGGAGGAGGAGGAGGGTGAACTTCATTCACTACAAGGACCATTTCCGGATCAGGGGGCTCCGTTGCGCTAGGCTGCGCCTGACCAAGGTGGGGGTTGGAGGTGGGGAGGCCCGGCAGTAGTAGTGGCTCATCAGCCCCTCCTTGTTACCGGTCAGACAACCCGGGTGCTGCCGCCACCCCGCCCGCCCCACCCCGCCCCACCCCGCCCCGCCCAACATCTCCCGGCTCGGCACCCTGGGCAGGACGCCCTGATTGGACGCAATTACCCCTTGTGTTCCTTGAGCCGCTCGCCACAGGGTGTTAATATCAAAGAGGTTGCTGGGTGGCGCCTTGGCTCTCCCCGCCCGTCCCGCCCAGCTCCGGAACACGGCGGCGCAACTCCGCTCATCAAACCCCACCCTGCCAAAATACCTCTCTCCTCATTGATATCAGCGCACACGGCTCCTCGATCCCCGCTGATCCCTCTGAATAATACGCAGCCCTTCGCCGTTTTGCAACGCCATTTTCTGGCCTTTGGCAGTCCGGTACGTCTGCAACTCGCTCCCAACTAGCTGCCGCGGCTGCATCAGGCCCGACGGAGTTGTCGACGAGCCGAGGCGAGCCGAGCCGAGCCTAGACCAACCCCACCCCGCCGAGCCCGGCCCGCCCGGCCCGCCAGACCAGACGAGAGGCATTGTACTCGCGCACAGAATTCCTCCGCTGAATACTCATGTGTTGCCTTGTTTAAGTTTGAAATTAGTCGGGGGAACAAAGTTGAAGGACCCCGACGACGAAGAGGAAGAGGACGACGAGGAGAGAGAAGTGGAGGGGGTGAGGGACAAGGAGGACGGGACGGAACACCAGGGCTGGAGGTGACTTGTGTCGCGCAACTTGAAGCGGTGCTACTTGTTAGCGAGGTACTTATTTTTCCTTTTGGGGGGGCTGCTGCTATCCTGTGATGCGCTGGGGACAGCAAGCGCGCTGTGGCCGGAGAGACAGCGTAAGGGTAGTTTGGGAGCAGGGCGGACCGGCCCGATCGTAACCCCGGTCTCTCCAGAGACCCCCACCGGAACACAATCCCAAGTTATAATAATATAATCCCACCTCGAGGATTTGGGGTACATCAGAACTATAGGGATGGTGCATTTACTCCGTCGAGCGTTACACCATCCCTGTAGTGCCATTGTACATGTACACCTTGCGGGGGTACACCACCTCTAGTGTTGGTGTACTCCACAAAACTACACTTTAAATGACCATGGACTTTTATTGTTACCAGCCCCTGGACTTTTATGAGCATGCCTAAGCCGGATACAAAATTGTGAGTACTTAGTTACTTTTTAAAAAAATTGTAACTTGCTAGTAACAAAATTTTTTCAAAATTTAACTAACTATACACAATATTGTCTCCGGCTTAGGCATGCTCAAAAAAGTCCAGGGGCTGGTAACAATAAAAGTCCATGGTCATTTAGGGTGTAGGAGTACCGAAGGTACCCCAACCCGGAACATGGAACGGTTACACATGAAACCCATTCGGGGGAGGGGGGGTGTCTGCCGAAGGGCAACATTAAACTATCACCCCTGCACAGGTACTACTTTGTTCGGAATGTGCCACATTTAAGAGGCTTTGGTCACAATCATACCTATTTAAGGCACTAAAATAAACTGCATTAGATCCTAGTACAACCCTGTTTTACCAGTAACATACATACGTGAATTTTACAAAAAGGGACAAGAGCACTGTTAAAAGCTTACGGTGAAACCTGCACCACTGTAAGTTACGGTGCATATTCACCGTAACTTACAGTGAATATACACTGTAACTTACAGTGGTGCAGGCTATTCGCCGTAGCTTACGGTGAAAATGCACTGTAACTTACAGTGTGGTGCAGGCTGCTCGCCGTAGCTTACGGTGCATATTCACTGTAAGTGACGGCGAATATGCACCGTAACTTACAGTGGTGCAGGTTTCACTGTAACTTACAGTTAGATTCACCGTAAGCTTTTAACAGTGAGAGTTTGCGAAGACACAACCATATACCAACAGGTGTGCGACATTAGCGCACTTGGCTTTTCTTGCAGAGGTATCGAGAGAAAAAGGAATACAGCCGCGAGTGACGTGTCTCGCGCCGCAGGGCGCGCGGCTCGTGGCTGCCCCCAGCCCTGACTAACTCCCCGGCTAAACCAAGTTTTAGTAGATCGGGCCACGCGCAGCGCCACGCCACGCCCCGCCATACAGCTCGAGGGCCCCTCTGCGAGACTCGCGCGGAATTGTGCGGCGGCGCACAAGCGAAAATTGTTTAGAATGGCTGTTGGGAGGTTGGGCGGGGCGGGGCGGGGATTAAAACTTTTACCGCTGAGGATAATAGCTCAGCGCCAATACCCAGAGCACTCAGTCGGTCCGGGTGCTGACCCGTCAAAGCCTCCCCCCCCTCCCCACCCCCGCTTGCCCGGTCCCGCACCCACGTTCCAAACCTTTTCACCTTCGACACTGCACGCACACACATATTTACACATACACACACACACACACGCGCGCGCGCGCACACGAAACACATTGACAAAGTCGTACCTAACGAATAATCCATTGTAAATTTCTCAGCCCGCGCAGTCGCCGAAGCACTTGCCTTGCTCTTGCTCCCCCCCCCTTCCCCTTCTTTCGGTACCGGTCTGGGCCAGCCGCGAGGAGCAAACAGCTTTCTGTTCAACTCGCGTGATTAAGAAAGAAAGAAACAAATCAAAATCAAAGAAATTCAGAAAACTTCTGAACAATTAAATAAATAATAATAGAAGGAGAAACAGAAATAATAAAAAAAAATTAAAGCTTGCATGAATTACGACAAAAATCAATGACAAAGTCACAAAACTTCGCAGAAAAATTCAGAGCATCTCGCGTCAAAACTCCACGCTGCTTCCTCCCTGCCCTGGCAGCCGACAGAGCACCACGTGCGGTGGGCTCGCCCCACCCTGCCCCGCCCCGCCCGGCCCCACCAGGCCTTTCTCACCCAATCACTACGCTCCCTCACGTCTTCCGGACCAAGTTGGACACTCCGGGCCCGAGCTTTGGCGCCGCGCCTTGCCACACCAGCCCGGCGTTGTTAGGCAGCCTGCCCGTCACATTCTTCTTAATAACAGCCGCACAGCCTTGCAGCAGGGCTACCTACTGCGTCTCCATCACCGGCCGCCGGGACGCTTCTACCATGGGATGATCGCAAAACCGACGGAATAAACCACTCTAGGGCCGCGCTATCGCTCGTGCGGAGGGCCAGCGGTCCCTTGCGCGCAAGATGATTTGATTTATTTTTGCTTAAAGGCATACATGAAAAGGCTAAAAGGCCCCACTGGCAACATATGCCCACTACCCTCCAAGTAATTTCAACAGAGAAAAAAAATTGAGATTACAATCATTAAGTAGCACAGAACAGACAAGACCTTGGTTCTTCTTGATTTTATAGATAATTTAATACAACCAATTTTATATAGTTTTCTGATCTTTCAGAGAGAGAGAGAGACAGACAGACAGACAGACAGACAGACAGACAGACAGACAGACAGACAGACGGACGGACAAAAGGGGGGAGCAACCTTATAGCGCCACGGACCCGTCAAATTCATCCACGAACTGCGAACAATAGATAACTCAGTGAGCGCGCCTTCAGCCGGCTCGAGAGGGCAGGTAGCGGTTGGGGGTGATCGGGGGTGATGGGATAGGAGGATGGAAACATGGAGAGGGGAGGTTGGGGGCGTGTGTTGGGCCGGGCCGGGGGGCACGACGGGAAAATGACTGCGACGACTGCGAGGAGTGTCGGGGGGGGAATGTTTGTGGAGGTTCTCGAAAGCTTTTAAAAGCAGCACGCCGCGCCGCAGCTCGTCCGTCCAGCCGGGGGGGGAAACGGAAGTGAGGTGTGGGGATGGGACCACGGAACAAGGGAATGGTTGAGAGCAGAGGCGAGGAATAGACCCTTTCAGCATTGGCGAAGTGAAGATCAAGGTGAAGAACAACAGACCGGAAACAATTGCATGAATAAAAAGTACGTTGAATCGTTTTCATATTCTTTACATTTTATTTAAGTTTTCATGAACGTTTGGGTTACGAAAAGCAAACGCAACTGTTTTTGATTTGATATTCTTCGCCTTTACTTCGCTAAAAGGGTTTCCTGAGAGAATTTGAATTTGAATTTGTTGAGGGCTCATAAAAAGAGGCTGAAAAGCCCCGCTGCAATACAAGCCCGCTCTCAATGTAGATATTTAACAATTTAAATGATTTCAAAAAACATTATAAGGCAAGAACACATAACAAATTTAACACAGCAAACAATAAAAAAGACAATTTAGACTAGGTATCACATCTTAACTCTAATCAGTCTTTCCATAGAATTCCTAAAAGATGCTTCAGATTTATTCAAATGGTTATACAACTCAAAATCGTTCCAAATTTTGCATGATTGTATGAGGAATGATCGATGATATTTTTCAGAGAGAGAGAGAGGGCACAGAACGCCTGTGAGGCGGGCAGCAGCGGTGCAGCAGTGTGGCCGGGTTGCCTATCCCGGACACCACGGGCGCTCCCGGGGCGAGCTGTTACAGGGGGTAATGAGGGGTCAATAACCTCCCCAGCAATATGACTGAGCGGCGGCTAGAGAACCGCCAAACGCTGGCTCTGCGCGGCCGGTCAGTGGCCGGCGGATGCAACCAGATCAGGGGGTGTCACATCCCCGTTCGGGCGCATCACGCGGGGAATCGCAGGCCAGCAGGGGGAGGGGATGAGCCCTCATAAGGAGAGGATCAGGGCAGATCGAGTCAGTCGTCCCAGAGCAACGGTAGAGTGTGGAGTCCCCCATTGTTCCAAGCAGTGGTAGAATATACGAAGTGCCAATAACAGAAGTGTCGATCATTCCCAACTAAGAACCCCAGGAGTTCGGCCCTAAAACATCTGGTGCATCGGCCGATAGTTGGGTGATTGAACTTTTTGTTGTTGATCTGATACTGCTTGGACAAATTTGGACTCAATAATTGTTTGATTTCGGAAAATAGTGCGGCGACTCATTTCTCTTTCGGACAAAACGTTAATTTGTGCTTAAGTGTGTGCAACAAGAAAATAAGTGTTTTTAGTGAGTGAGTGAACAAAGTGCATCACCGGCAACGAAGGCAGAGTGGAAGCTGGTCACCACAAGGTAGGCACTTCAACTCCAGAACTTCTTTCGTCTCCGCTGTTTCCCCTCTTATCTGTTAGGATGTGGTGCAATGTCACTAAGTGCTAATAGCTTCCTGACTAGTCAAAATTTGGAACCGGCCTTTGTAATCTTAAATTGGGAAAATTGGAAAAAGGAGGACGCGTTAGCTATTACAAAAATAATTGTGCGTGAAATTGAATCGTTCCCGCTTGTGCATATCCCCAACGACCTCGATGGTACGGTGTATCAAGAATATAACTTCACGGAATACATAGTTTCCCCTCTTTTGAAATCAGACGCCCTCCCCAGTGTGCGCGTGATTGCGACAGAGGACGAACTTGCAGAATATAGGTACGAAAATTGTAAAATTTTGGTCAGTAAAGTATACGAATACGTCCGTGATCAATTGAAAGTTACAACTGCCCCTCTCATAGTACAAGCCTTATCGTCGGTCTTCCTAGCAGTTGCGGAACTTATCACAAAGACAGAAAAGCAAGAAAAGAAAAGGCGAGCAGAGTTAGCTAAAAAAGAGGCTGAACGGTTAGAAAAGGAAAAAAGAGAAGAGGAATTTAGGAAACTCAGGAAACAGTTAGAAGACCTTAAACTTAAAATGTCAGTCCCTCAATCGCTCCAACCTAGCCTTCCATGCTTTGACGAAAATAATGTCAAACAATGGTTTGACATTGTGCAAAAGACGTACGAGCAGTTTGGAGTGGAGAATAAAGATCTCCACAAGTATATTCTGAACCACCTTCCGCCGTACGCACGGTCTGCACACCTTGCCAATGAGGGCAAGCCATGGGAGGACTATAAAAGAGCAATGATTGAGAAGTTTCAATCAGACACTAGTTATGGGGCAGTGCTCGATGTACTCTCGGCAATGCGGCCAAAAGAAGGCGAAACGTATCGAGTATTCGCTAACAGGGTAGAATCTGTTGCCCAAAGAGCCGACCCTCCCATCCCCGTCACTGAGATTTGCACCTCTCTCCTAAAAGCTATACCGGAGAGAGTGGCTGCCGCAATGGCAGGCCATGATTTCGATAGTATCACAGCCTTCACACAAAAATTAGAGAGAGTAATGCGCTTTCAAAAAGAGTTGAGTAAAAGTAGGGAGGTTCAGCCGGGTACCAGTCAGGTCCTTGCGGCCCTGGAAGTAGGCAAGAGCGGACCCTCACAGTGTCAGGACGAGTCCCAAATGAACGACAAAGTAGATAAGCTAGCTGAAATAGTTACGTTGCTTGTAACTAATGGCTCGAATGGCCAAAATAGGGGATTTTCAGACTACAATAGGCGCGGACGCGGAGGCTGGAGAGGCAACAGCAACAACAACAGGGGTTATGGTAGAAACCGCTACGGACAAGGAGGCAACTGGCAGAATAATAACTCAAACAATTGGCAAACCAGTAATGGTAACTATGGCAATCGAAATCAAGAGAATGGGGACCCGAGCGGTGCTGCGGTACAAGTGTACCAAGGCGGCCGACGAGGTGCATCAAATGCCAGAGGTGGCCAAAACCTCTCCCAACCCCCAGGTAGAAGGCAAGGTAATTGTAATTATTGTGGCATTTGGGGGCACTATGCCTTTGAATGTCGCAAACTGTCGAATTTTCGGCAGTAGATCGGAAGTTACTCGCTCGGTTAGCTATGGAAAATAATAAATTTAAGGATACTCCAGTAAATAAGGGTACTTTTCAACTTTTGCGCGTCCCAGGCGACGGAAATTGTTTTTATCATAGTCTTAGTCAAATACTGTATGGAACACTGAAACACACTAGGCTAATTAGGGGATTAGTGGCTAACTTCATTAAGGTAAATTGGGATAAATATAATTGTTACCTTCCTGGAATAGATAGGGATAACTACTTTGATATGCATCATAGCACCTGCGAAATGGCTACTGAAATCCAGGTGAGAGCAGCCGCTGACTTTTTCAGGATAGGAATTAGAATAATATTTAGTGATAGAGAGTGTCTGTACACATGTACAGCGGAACCCTTCTTGTATGTCGTTATACGCCATACAGGGCTGTATGACGCCGGACATTTCGATCCCCTTCTACCTAGGGAAGTTTTCGACGTCTGCTTCGACCAGAAAATGAATTGGTACAGTGAAAAAGACAATATTGACAGTAAAGGGTTTAATAAAACAAACGTAAGTGAACAGAGTAGTTACGACCCTCTTGCTGTGGTAGAGCAGGGGAGGTCACGTTCACACGCTGGCAGCAAGGGCAGCCGCGGTGAACGACCGACGGTCGGTAACCTGGTGAAAACAGAGAATAAGGTATCAGTTGATCAGACGACTGAAATACTAAACGGTGGGACCCGCAACGGTCGGAAAAATGGCAGTATGGGAAAGATGAACCCGACCAATGACTCATTTAACAGCGCGGACCGCGAGGCGACTAATAGGATTCGAATTACCTCCGAGAAGCGCAGGGAAGACGTGTCCAGTCGCCCACCACCGGGAGAACGGATTCAGATGACAACAGCGAATAGGGGCGCTTCGCGTTTCGATGACTCGATGAGCAAAAAGTTGAGCCGCGAGTCCGATGACAAATCAACACGTGCATTGGAAAGCCTGGGAGCATCCGTCGACATCAGACACCAGTCGGGGAAGACGGATGATCCCACGCCATCGGTTTGTGAGGACGTCAACCTGTGTTCCTGTTGTTACGAAAGCGAGGACTTAGAGAAAATTTTGGCAATAGATTGGAACATACCTATCAAGACTTCGGATCCTGTCAACTGCTTCCCAATTCGAGTTAAAGTAAATGGAACTAAATTAATTGCTCTCATTGACGAAGAAGTATCTTGTTCAATAATTGCTCCTCACTCATGGCTCAATAATGAACGAATCCAAATGATGGACGGTACATTAGAGATAAATGGAAATATTATTCAAGTCCAAGGAATTTTTAATCCTGAACTCCAAATTTCGGCAACAATTAAAATTTCTCTCCCCACTCTAGTAGCACAGTTACCTGAAGGGGTTGACCTCATTTTAGGTACAAATTTCCTGAAAAAGGTTGGTGGGTTTAAAATTGAGAACCCAGAAGCCTATTCATTCTGCTACAAAAATGAAGTTGTCAAAAAATATAAAGCCCAGAACATAATAAAAAGGGATTGGGAAACGATGACAGTATCCGAAAGTGACTTCAGTAAATTGTTTAAAATTAAAATAGGAGTAGATGGGTTGCAACTAAATGCAATCGTTGACATTGGAGCAGTACGCTCAATTATTAACAGTAAATATTGCACAAATAGGGCAGGACTCAAACCGGTTAAACTTAAGCTTCGGTCAGCAAATGATACGCAGATCAAAGTAGAAGGAACTTATACAGCTGCCCTTACCATTGAAAATTGCACGGTTCATCATAACATCATTGCTGCTGATTTGCCAGGGGATGTTCCGATGCTACTGGGAAATGACTTCTTGGCAAAATACCGTGCTGATACGTCTTGGAACACTGAGACCTTAACCTTACGTGTGGGTGTCTCCACGATTGTAACAAGTAGGGTCAGGGATGATGAATCTGTAAATAGTATGAAAGTCAATACACCCGAGGGTGACGAAGGAACTGTATTCCTATGCAGTAAAAGTGATGTGGACATCGCCCCAGGAATGTGTGAGATGGTAAAAGTAAATAATATCGAGAATATTTTACCTGCAGTGCTGTCTCCTTGTGTTGTACTTGGCAATCTGGATGTGTCGTCCATCGAGTGCCTAATACTCGAACATACCGACGTACCAATTTTTAATTGCAGTGAATATCAAATCAGGATTCCAAAAGGTACAAAAATCGCGTACATTACTCCTGATAATCAAAGAATCGAAACATGTAGGTTGACAAAAGCAACACCCAGTGAGATAGCATTTGCAGTGGAAAATAAGATTTTGACACTAGAAGGCATGGAAAACTTATCCTCGGAGAACTGTCTCCTAGTAGACGATGGGGGTAATGAACCCATCCCGTCCCTTGACGGCGCAGACATCTCAGAGGATGAGAAGGAGGAAGTTAGGAACGTGTGCAGAAAATATCCTGATGTTTTCACGACCGGTATGAAGCCTCATGCACCCGTCCCCAACTTTATTGGTCACCTGGAAAGGACAAATGAAGGATCCATTTATCGAAGGCAGTGGCCGTTATCAGCAAAACAAAAAGCAATAGCAAAGAAAGAAATTCAGAAATTTTTAGATTGGGGTGTAGTAGAGGAAGGTGATTCAATTGTGCATATGCCTTTCTTTGTGATAGAAAAACGTGGTTCGACATTGGAAAACCCTGTGGGTCGATGTCTTTATGATTGCAGGTATCTAAACAAAGTGCTCGTAAAGCCTAAATTTAAAAGTTATACGATAAACGATATTTTGTCATACTGCTCTGATAAGAAACTTCTGTGCACCCTGGATATTAATCATTATTTCTTTAACATTGCAGTGACCGACGAAAGTAAACTTCTGCTTGGGTTTACTTTCGAAGGACGCTCTCTAAGGTGGACAAGGCTCCCTCAGGGCCTCGCCTTAAGTCCTCAGATATCTATTAATGCACTTGGAAAAATCTTTAAAAATTTGCCAATTAAGTATTATGTCGATGACATAATTTTGGGTGAAAATGACCCTAAATCTTTGTTATTGTTGCTGGATAAAGTGCTAGAACGTCTCAGAGAATCAAATTTAACAGTTGATCCAAGAAAAGCTAACTTATTCAAAAGAGAACTCCCCATTATAGGTCTTACAGTTAAAGCAGGTGAATATGTCAAACCTAACCCATCCCGATTTCGACCACTGTTGGCATTAAAAGAACCGAAAAATGCAAAAGAATTACGATCCGTGGTAATGTTTTTCTCGTACTACCGTAGGTGGATAAAGTCATTTGCGGTCACTACACAAAAATACCAGGATATGATAAATGAAAAGATACCCTTTGAATGGAATAATGACGACAGAAAATGGGTAGAGGATCTGTACCAGTATCTTCTGTCCAATGCGACGTTGGCATTATTCCATGAGGATAGACCAACGAAGCTGCACTGCGATGCATCGCAGCATTCGCTGGGTGCTTTCCTCGCTCAAAAATCTGATAACATCTACAAACCGGTAGCATACTTCAGTGCTCCTATAAAAGGACGTAAACTTACTTGGTCTGCATTCCACAAAGAATGTTTGGGGCTCTACGAATCAGTAAAATACTTTGAAGACGAGCTTCGCTTGCTAAATAAATTCACTGTTGTAACTGATTGTTCTTCCATAAAATACTTACTGTCAATGGACGCACCAAAAAGTCCCTTCGATAAATTCATCAGTTTTCTCAGTAACTTTAACTTTGATTTTGAATTAGTACGGAGTGAACAAAATAAAGTTCCAGATAGCCTCAGTAGACTAAAACCGCCAACTGATACCGAGGAAAATGTAACTATACCACAGGCTCTTATCACACCCCTAAAAGTAATAAAAGAAAACAATGAATTAAATGCAAATGTGAGGTTGGGTGCAAACCAAATAAGGGTACCAGTAAAGAAAATACCAGTGTTCTGCTTACCTGATGGATCGGAACAGATAGACCTTGGATATGTGGAGAACAGTACTGAACCAATAACCTCATTTATTGGCGACTTCGATTTTCTTTCCAACTTTTATCCCGTAGAGATCAGCTTCGAAGGAAATGTTTGGCCTTCTGTCGAACACGCCTTTCAGGCTGCGAAAACAGATAATATTAAAGACAAAGAAAGAATAAAGAAAATGCAAGAAGTCCGAAATTAGCTAAGCAATTAGGACGATTTGTCAATCTGAAAGATAACTGGGATAGCCTAAGGAACCAGGTTATGTTAGACCTTTTGCTTATAAAATTTTCTAGGAATGATTTGGCATCTAAATTGTATGATACGGGAGAAAGGGAATTAATTGAAGGAAATTACTGGTGCGATATGTATTGGGGACAATGCTTTTGTTCCTTGCATAGAAACGAGGTAGGCCTAAATAGGCTCGGAAAATTGCTCGCACAAATACGCGGCTTTCAAAGGGATTGCCCGAACTTAATACCCGATATTGACGATAGAAAGAATATGATTCTGGCGGTAACCCGATCCAGAGCAAAGGATTTACAACCAACTGTTCCAGCAGAGAAGCTTCAACAAGTTGATGGCAGAATTATTGATCACAATCTTCAGCCGACGGGCGACCAAAACACTGGCTGCGCGCAGTCCGTGGCAGGGACTATACGCACGCCGGCTATTGGCACGCCCAGGGAGGGTGGCTCCCGACAGAGCCAACCAAACGCTAATGACGTCATTGCGGAACCCGCAGCAGACGACACTACATGGCGACAGGCGGATATTTTAAACTCAAAGGATGTAATCAAAGATTTTAGCGACGATTGTTACTGTCTCTCTAATTACGCACCGTCAACATTCGTGCTCGACGGAGACAAATATTTGTCTGTACAGGACGCCCTGGATTCCAAGGGTTTCCATTTTAACGACCCTAAATATCTTTTGGTCGAGAACACAAACAGTGCGTTAGAGAAATTACGAGCTAAATTCAATGAACTAACTAGGAAAACAGCCACCGAGTTTTTCATTAAATGCCTGTGTGCGAAGTTCCAACAAAATAAAGACCTTAAAGAAGGACTAATAAAAACAGAAGGGAAATTGCTGTTATATTGTAACAAAATATGCGACAATTATTTAGGGTTATGTCAGTGTTCTAGTTGTAAGTCAAACAATAATTTAAAGCCACTTAATCTCCTAGGTGTAGAATTAATGAAATTAAGGTCTAGGTTTGTAAAGGAAAATAAACTTATGCAAGAGGCAGAGAGATTAGAAAACATACCGCCGATAGAAAAGTTCAAAGAGTACCAAAGAAATGACCCAGAGTTAAGTGTCATCATTGGGACATTTAATCCGGACGGGTCTCCAACTGAGACTACAGAGCGGTACAAGGGAGTTCCAAAATTTGCCCTGAGGAATGGACTGTTGGTAACCAACACCAAAATCCCTCGGACGGTAATCCCAATAATATTACTCCCAAAAATATTCAATGATTTCCATTCCGTTATAGGTCATGCAGGAAGGGATATTATGTCCCTTGCTATTCGTAAGTTTTACTACCATAGGAAATTAGATGATAAAATTAGTGAGTTTGTTAACTCCTGTACACAATGCCAGGAGTATAAACCTAGTAAGGAGCGTTATGGTCTCCTCCGTCGTAAAATAGCTACTAATATTTTCCATAGCTTGACTTCCGATTTTTGTCATATTTCTAGCAAAGCATACTATAAGTACTGTTTAGTAATTACTGATAATTTCTCTAACCTAACCTACCTCTACCCTTGCTTCAAGGCTGACCACAGAGCTCTGCAGGAAGGACTCAATGACTTCTTTAGTAAGTTCGGTAGGGCCAGATTTGTCTCAATAGATGCTGGTCCCCAATCAAAATCAGCAGAGTTCCTGGAATATGCAAAGAAGAACGGGTTTAAAATTATTACAGCGGCCTCTGGAGCCCATATGAGTGTAGGAAGGGTTGAATCTCATGTTAAGAAATTAGTTTCAGTTTTGCGCTTTTTAGTAGATGGAAAAACATCTAGACTAGAATATTGGCACCAGTATATTAAGGCTATTCAGTTCCACATAAATAATAGTCCTCAAATTGCAACAAATGGACTATCTCCAAACGAAATAGTGTTCGGTCGTTCACTCGACACACCATTAACAATAAAAACGACACTACCGAATGAAACATCAATTCAAAGGAGAATAAAATTACTAGAACAGGTTAGGAATGAGGTTAGGAATGCTCGGGATAGAGCATTTGCTCGGTATTCCCGATACTATAATAGGAACAGGAAGGGAATAGTTTTTAAAAGGGGAGAAAAAGTGTTCGTTAAATTTGAGAAGAAGGCTAGCGTTAGTAACCCCGTTAAGTTTCAAAAATTCTACAGAGAAGGATCAATCAAAAAGAAACTTTCAAAAGTTGTTTACCTGGTCACACTCCGACGGCGAAATGGAATAATATGGAGAAGAAGATGTCACGTCTCTCACTTGAAGAAAGCGTACAACAGACCAATGTACCTTCAAGATAAGGGCGACATTGTACTGTTGATGTGTCAAAAAGACGTGGCCTTACCTTGTCTGTAACTTGTGCTTGAGAATTCATCCAACAAAGTTAAAAAGTAATGAAATGTATCAAATGATAATTATTGACAATAAAGATTGAAGAAATGTGTTTATGGAGAAATTAAGTCACTTGTGTGCTGTTGGTAGAAACTTTCTAACTGTAAAAATTAAATCAGAGAGCCAAGACTGAATGGTACCACTAGTTAAGTTATACAGTAGTCAAAGGGGGGTTATAATGTTTCTATCAATTAAGCCTCATTTGCTTAATAACATGGTATTGAACTTTTGCGGCTCACACCAGCTGCCACGCTGGGTGAGAGGGATCAAGTGGATTATCCGACGGACCCACTTTTCGTGCACGAGGGATAATCCTGGATTGATTACTGATAGTGTGTGCTAATATTGTGCATTATAGAATCACTCAAACGGGTTATCCTGATTTCCTATCCGTTTATGAAACAGAATATAATAAGAAATGTTGGATGTTACAGACTGTATTAAATAGTGAAGAACGCTCATAAGAATAGTACAAGGGAACCACAAAGTTATACTCGACACTTGCAGACTAGGTTAGGCAGCAGAGCAGACGTACACAAATTATTGGCAGCACCCGTGCGAATAATGCGAGGGGAAGGGGTCCGGAGACAAATGACTCACAGAAGTACCGAAAAGCGGGAGTTTTAATTTTTCGCTCCTTCGCCGAATATTTACACCTATTTACACTTATATAGAAAATTATGTACAAGAAAACGTTTTAGAGCAGGCTATACATATTTACATGTCGGGTTCCTGCGGCACTCGGTGAAGGCGAGCATGCTCCCTCGCCTCCGGCCACGTGCCGAAGAACTCCCGGCAAATGGGGCATACATGTCGCCCCGACGCCGGGAGGTTTACTCCGTGCACGGGCCGGCACTTCCGCCAGTAATGTCGCCGCAGGAACCCGGTAACTTGGTAGGTGCGGCCGCAGGTTAAACACCGCAAGCGGCTACGTTGCGGTTCTGGAAAACGGAGAAACACCGTTTAGCCAACCCTCTCCCTCCAATTGTCTCGTTGTAACCGACCCGCACAATCTAAGAAAAAGAAGGTCAAGATGCCACTTACGTGCCACGGGCGCCGGTGGTGTCAGTGCAGGTGCGGCGGCGTCCCAAAAGTGGTGCGCCGCACCCTGCACCGCCTCGATGCGGAGAGAGGGTGCCTCCGCACCCTCTCCCCCGGCCGCAGCCGGCGGGGCGGGGGACGAGGCGGGCTCTTCGTAGCCCACCTCGTCCAACACGGTCAACTTTGACCAGTCCAGGACAATGGGCCCCGGGTACCCGGACCTATCAATGCCCGGCTGAGGCCCCGCCCTCACCAACTCCCAGTCGACCCGGGCGAGGAGATCAGTGTCCACCCCGCGCAGGTCGACCGAGGCCAGGTTAACGGTGCAATTTCCGGACATTTCTAAAGTAATACGAGAGGACACAGCTATAGGTACGGTGAGAGATGCATGACACCGGAAAAGAATGAGATTACGCTACCTACCGTACGTTTGATAACGAAGAAAAAAAACCAAAAAAAGAAGGGCACAAACAGGCGCTACACACGTTGAGGGTTAAACACACACACAGCTCGCAAGCTCCGGAGACAAGACGCGACTAAACGAGAAGCTGGAGACGGGCTCCACAACGGTCGCGCTGGGAACGTGAAATCTGAGATTTGCCGCAAACGCAGCTAAAATCCGATCCGAACCATACCGCGCGGGAAAAAGCCCGTACCAACTTAAACGATCTAGCGAACAAAAATCACGCACTTGGATAATAAACCAGATACGAAAAGATCACGCCTCAGATGGGATGTTTATACTGATAACGCGAATTTCCTGACCAAAAAGTAACAAATTCGTGAATTTTAAAACGGCCGTCGATTACCAATAGTGGGATGGCACGCTTGCTTAATATACGAGAGGGCGGTGATGGTTGCCATGACAACAGAATAGGCCACAGACGTAAACGTTTATGTGAAATCACAGGATTTTCCTTACCGACGTTTCACCGTTCTAACATCAGCTCAGCACAATGCATCCGTTTCTTTTCTTTCTCTCTCTCTCTCCTGGAGTTGATTGTGTCCTGCTTGTGTTGCCATTCCTAATGAACTGTCTTCTTTGCAGGGATTCACCACTGTACAAAGAGTACACTGAAAGATGAAATTAGTTCATATCCACGGAGATATCCTAAATTGCCCTCCGACTATGTCGATAGCCCATTGCGTAAGCTGTGATGGAAAAATGGGAGCCGGTATAGCCCTTACGCTTAACCGTGCCTTTAACCTCAGAAGCGACTTCCTCAAAGCGCCGCGAGGAATAGGTTATGTAGTGGCTCTCAGGAGGGGTCAGAGATTTTTAGTTCAACTCATAACTAAAGAACGCTATTTTCATTTACCTAATTTGACGGACTTCGAAGAGTCCATCCTAAATTTGCGTCGTTTCCTTGAATTCAATAAGATTAATGAACTGGCAGTACCTCGACTGGGGTCAGGCCTAGACCGCCTGAATCATTCAGATGTCTTAAACATTCTTGAACGTGTTCTTGGAGACTCTCCAGTCACGATTTACATGCACCACGTATAATACGGAAGAGAGTTGGGTCCCGAAATTCAGTTTTGATTTAACACAAATTTAATAAGATGGATTTGTAGATATTCAATCTACATATGCTTTGGACACACTCCACACTGTACCATGGCGACTGTCATTATAAGATACT
Source organism: Frankliniella fusca (assembly GCA_029379305.1). Classification (NCBI taxonomy): domain Eukaryota; kingdom Metazoa; phylum Arthropoda; class Insecta; order Thysanoptera; family Thripidae; genus Frankliniella; species Frankliniella fusca. The sequence continues at coordinate 153,173 of JAHWGI010000497.1, read as the reverse complement.
TAATTTGTTCACAGGACGTAGGTGTACACAGAGGACAAGATATCATTAACCCTGAAAATGGGGTCAATAAGTATGCTGCTACTGTGCCTCATTGCCTTCAATGCAATGTTGCACGTCAAACCTCTGAAGCCACCCATTATAGTGGCCCAAACTAAAGGACTCAAAATTAACTTAGCGGACTCCAAAGTAGCCATGGGCGTGCTACAACTAAAATTTCGTGTCAACCTACCGTCTCTTAACTATCAAATCGCCCTGAATGATACTGTGTGTATGCCTACCAAACTGTCAACTCCATCTCTAGGTGCTTGTAAAACCTTGTTAAGTATTGATAAGGCGAGTGTGAAAATTCTCCAAGAATTACAAGGGATTTTCAAACGGACAGAGAACTTGGACGAATTCAGGTCGCCACGAACTAAGAGGTCAATGCTCCCCATCATAGGCACTGTTCTAAATTGGATTACAGGTGTTGCTACTGAACGCCAACTGAATACGGTCATCTCAAAAGTTAATCAGCTCGCTGAGGGGGTGCAAGACCTTGCAACCTCTCACGAGAATTTAATAAAGGCAACTAACCAAAATTTTCAGTCAGTCCAGAACCATCAAACAGAACTCGAACGTAGTATGAATTTCTTCATAACTCGATTCAACAAATTGACTGAGGAAATCGGGAAATTTGAATCTGAGCTGGACATAGTAGTATTCAAACTTGTAGGCACCCAAACAATAATGAATAAAATCAATATACTACAGACACATTTATTAGCATTGAAAACAGTTTATGAAAAGTGTCAAGACAGACAGCTGCCTAAGTTCATGGTGACAGAGGGAGACCTACTAAATGCACTCAAAAAGCAGGATACGATACTGGCCCAACATGGGCTGCGACCGGTCTTTGACCTAAGTTCTCTGTCCCCGTATTATAAGATGGAATCAGCCACTTGTAAGTTGTTACACAATGAATCTCTTGAAATAATGCTCGATGTACCTCTAACTGAAAGTAACACCCAATTCCACATAATGGAAATAGAACCTGTCCCATTTTTGCTCGATGGAAAAACATGTAATATAATGCCAGAAACCATAAGGGTAGCAACTGATGGACATGTCGTTAGAGAAATAAGGGAATCATATAAATTCAACTCATTAGATGTCTACATGCTTCCACGACACAACTCGCAAGGCGCCCTATCCAAATGTATTCATAAACTGTTAACGAACGCGGATGTAGAATTAATCTCAGAGTCATGTGAACTACATTGTGCAGACACGTTGGCAACAACTGCACACATGCTTGATGTCAATAAATTCTCAGTACTAAATCCGGGGTCACCTCTTGCTATAATATGCGGGTCTAATTTACAAAACAATTTGCCTCGACTAGAACAAGGCCGATATGAGTTAGTTGTTCCCTGCCCGTGTTCCGTACAGGAAACAACTGGCTCCCAGCAAACTATAATTGCGGCGCTGGAAATTTGTAACATTAATGAAAATAAAAATGTAACGGTAGAAATAAATATGGAATGGGCATCGGATAAGTTCGAGCCGTATCAACTATTTGCCACGGAAAGAAATTTTGAATACTTGAAAATGCACAACCTAACCATTCCAAAACTCTCCTTGACTAAAGTTGAACCGTTCAAAAGCAACGCTTTGTCTAATTGGAAAAATATACCCACGTACAATAGCGGTTGGGTTGAAATAGCATTATGGATTGTTATCTTTGCCGCCGTATTGGGCATTGGGTACTGTTACCTACGTTTCAATTTCCCATGGATGGCATTGAATCTGTGTAATGATAAGAAAAGGGAGGTAACGCAAAAGGGAGGTAATACTCACAGGACTTGAAAATTTTAGAGCTAGACCACGGGGGACAAATCCAGACAATAGTCACAATGATACTGAAATCTATGAAGCTATTAATGAATAGATTTTAAAAAGTGCTTTTGTTTTCTCTCTTTCCTCTCTCTTAAGTTTGTTTATAATAATGTTCACTCAATTTTGTTTCCGCCAGATAAATAGGGAACGAGTCCGATGGTGCACTGTACTGACCGTGCCTCTACGTGACCCTCACCATGCGTCGACGTAGACTCGCCGAGCGACCACGCCGACGAGTTCAATGTTCCAACTCCACACGCCGGGGCGGCGTCTTCTTCAAGGCGGGCCAGGCCAGGCCGCCAAAAGCTGGTGGCCCATGCTCAGAAAGTAGGGGAAGATCCAAAAAAACCAAGAAGAAAAGCCAAAAGCAATCCAAAGAAGACAATCGAACAAGAAGAAATACAAAATTAAATAATTGAAATCTGACTACAAGAAGAAAAACACCTGAACGGTGTTCACTAAATGAGAGCATGGACCAGAGTGACGAGTCAACATGTCACTCAACCAGCACGTCGAGGGAAGTCCACCTGGCAACGCTCTTAGTCGACTAGCGAGGCGAGCGTTGTTCCAGTGGCTGCGGTTCGGAAGGCGTTAGGCGCGCCGACCCAGTCAGACCCACCTGGTGCGTAATGCCCAGGAGCGGGTTGTGGCCCATCGTGTACAAACCCACTCGACAAGAGGACGGCACCAAGGCAGCGGCGCGGGATGGGGTCATGTGGAGGAAAGGTCGTACAGCATCGCACTCACCGGACAAGAAGACCAGAGTAGGATCAAATAATGCGATGTGTCGTTTTGTTTTCTTTCTCCTTCTTGTGTTTTTTTTTAAGGTATAACTGTTATTATTATTATTACGTAGAATTAAAAAGGACTCCACACTCGAACCCATTATCCTTATATAAAGTTGATGAATCAGGGACTTGCAAATATTGTAACAATATGTGTCTTAAAGTCAAAAAGTATTTTAGAATTTTTTTTTTACTACTTATTTCACGTCGGGACGACGTCTCTTTTCTGCTCCTCGGATGTTACAGGGGGTAATGAGGGGTCAATAACCTCCCCAGCAATATGACTGAGCGGCGGCTAGAGAACCGCCAAACGCTGGCTCTGCGCGGCCGGTCAGTGGCCGGCGGATGCAACCAGATCAGGGGGTGTCACATCCCCGTTCGGGCGCATCACGCGGGGAATCGCAGGCCAGCAGGGGGAGGGGATGAGCCCTCATAAGGAGAGGATCAGGGCAGATCGAGTCAGTCGTCCCAGAGCAACGGTAGAGTGTGGAGTCCCCCATTGTTCCAAGCAGTGGTAGAATATACGAAGTGCCAATAACAGAAGTGTCGATCATTCCCAACTAAGAACCCCAGGAGTTCGGCCCTAAAACAGAGCCTGACCGGCTCGGAGGTTCGGTGCCGGGCCGGGGCTGTTTGGCCGGCGAGGATAAATACAATAAATGTGGAAGCGCGGGCTGCGGGAGAATCTCAGGCGTAGGTCGCTGAGGAAGGGAGGGGAGGAGTGTATCCTCCCCCCCCCCCTCCCCCTGTGGTACGGGCAATAACCACAGCGGCCCGCTGGCTGCTCCGCACACCGCGCTGTATGGCCGCGCGGCACAGACCCCTTTTTGCTCACGTAGTGACGCCTTTAGTCTGTTCACGTCCGCCGCCCGCTAATGGTTATTTACGAGAAGGCCGCAAAATATGGCGCCATCGCCCCCCCTCCCCCCGGTTCCCCCTCCCCCCCGTCCCCCCCCCCACTTCCACACACACACCACCTCCGCCTGGCAGGGCCGGGCGCGCAAACAAGCCACGCTCGGATTGACAACGACCGGAGCCGACCGGTGCTGGCGGGACGGGACCGGGCCGGACCGGTCCCAAGGGCGAACTGTTCCCCCCTCCGCCCCGCCCGTTCCTGTCGCGAGCCGTGCAGCTGTGCTGTGCTCTCGCACCTCCTCGTCATAACGAAAATTAATGAAAGCAATATATGGAAATATCTCTGATTCCAATAAACATAAACATAAGACTACATGGGGAAAGCACTGGAAATACCAGAGCAAGGATTCTCGCCCTCAGGAGAGCGAGAAATTTTCGGTAATTATCTACTTTCACGGCTCCACGGCTTTTGGTGGTGTGTTTTATATCACTGAATTCAGCTAATCGAGCACTATTCAGTAGTGTTAATATTATTTGTCGCTCTTGCCTGGTTTTCCGAGAAATTAAATAAGTATGAGCGGCCTATAACCCCTCCAACCTCCCCTTTAACGCTCTAATCCACGCGCCGTCGGCCTCGCCGGCAACAATGAGACACTGCGACGGCTACACTGTCAAATGATTGTTTAAGTTTCGCGTCGTCAAACCGTCTCGAATGATTCGCCCTATTTAAATAGAAGGGAAAATCATGTGGTCGGTAGAACAGTTTGGCCGCGACCCGCCGGCGTGGTTCGTATTTCCCCCGCTATGGGGTGCGCCGCGTAGCCGTCGTGTTCCACCAACCACATGATTTTCCCTACTATTTAAAAGAGAAGGGAAAATCGTTCGAGACGGTTTGACGACGCGAGACTTAAACAATCATTTGACAGTGTAGCCGTCGCAGTGTCTCATTTTGCCGGCAAGGCCAACGGCCCGTGGATTAGAGCGTTAAAGGGGAGGTTGGAGGGGTTATAGGCCGCTTATACTTATTTAATTTCTCGGAAAACCAGGCAATAGCGAAAAATAATATTAACACTACTGAATTGTGCTCGATTAGCTGAATCCAGTGATATAAAACACACAACCAAAAGCCGTGGAGCCGTGAAAGTAGATAATTACCAAATTTTCTCTCCTCACTCAATGAGAGCGAGGTTTGGTTTTCTCGCTCAATTAGAGCAATAATCACAAAAATCTCGCCCTATTTGAGCGAGGATTGGACAACCTCGCTCTTTTAGAGTGAGGATTATTTTTCTTTATCTCACTTTATTTGAGTGATGTTGTAAATTCTTTCCCAATTAGAGCGAGGATCCTAAACTCGCACTTAAATGGGGCAAGAGAAAAAATCTCGCTCTTTTTTGATGAGACATCTCTCTCTCTCTCTTGCATTGGCAGTAATCTACCACCGTTACAGTTAAAAGTACCCAACCCACAGTATAGCGAAAACCGTAAAATAAAAAAAAAAAAAAAACGTGTCACCGGGCGTGTCTCTGTACTTGGAAAAACGGATGATAAATAATAATAATAATAATAATAATAATAATAATAATAATAATAATAATAATAATAATAATAAAAAACTCAACATTTAGCAGCGTCCCCTTCTCTACACTTTACCATAAAAATTCGCGGTTTATAACAGTGTTTGGGAATTTTGGTATTGACTGTTGGTTAAACTATGAGTGGCATTTTTTACAGCGTGGGCTGCTGCGCGCTGCGGTCTGCGGCTATAATAAAATTTCATCCTTAATTAGAATTATTCACCTCCGCCGGGCAAAGAAACCAGAAACCGTCTCTTCGCCACCATTCGCACACATGGAAACGATTAAGGGAAAAATATGACATTTCCAAGGGACATTCACTATAGTGTGAGGCTTCAGTCAGTGTGTCGGTGGCGCGTAGCTGTTCGGAGGAGGAAACAAGTGTGAGGTGGGGGAGGCGAAAACGTCAGCCGGCACCCATTTTGGCGGCTCAAGTACGACAGGAAACTGCTGACACGTGATCACGGCTAGCGAGGTGTGGGGCCCAGGGAGCAGGACAGAGCTCGGTGTGTGTGTGTGTGTGTGTGTGTGTGTGTGTGTGTGTGTGTGTGTGTGTGTGTGTGTGTGTGTGTGCGCGCGCGCGCGCGCGCGCGAGTGCTAGGAGACGGCTTATCGATTAGCCAAGGGAGAGTGGGAGGAAGGAGGGAGAGAAGGGATAGAGGAGGGAAAGAAGGAGAGAGAAAAAGCGAGAGAGATCAGCAAAAGCTGTCCAGAATAAACTTGGGTGATATTTCATTTCAACCTTTACTTTACCGCTTTGCTTCCACGACGAACGAAACTCGCGCGCAAGGGGTGCAGACTGCACCACGCAAGTTTGTGTATGTGTGAGTGTGTGTGTGACAGAGAAGGGCGTACAGAAGACGTATGAAGGATGGGAAAATACCCGGCTCATAAATAAGCTAGTCGTGAACTTTTGGCTCCTCAAAAGCAAGGCCATGACACGTTTCAGTTTTTGTAAAATAATAATAATAATAAAAGTAGAGTACAGGATATGAACTAAATTGGGGTGCGAGGTTGTTGCTGCCATTGCGAATGGCCTGAGCACTAAGTAAAAAGAAATAATAGAGTTTATGACCCCCATTGTATTATAAAGTCACAGTTCCAAATCGGTCGACCGTCTGATTCGAAATATTTATACCTCTGCAGCCGCGGGTGCGTGAGAATTGACACAACACCTCGCAGTGGCCGTGAACCTGCGGTGAATGCGTCCGAAAGGGAATAGGGAAGCGCTACGAATGAGTTGCCGGATTTAGATCAACGGTTGAACGGTATGCAGTATGTGTATGTGTGTGTGTGTGTGTGTGTGTGGACGCAGTGGTCTGACAGCCATTGGACAAATAGCTGGGGTCTCCTGCTAATAAACAGCCGACACACTATTCACCCTGAGACGTTCTCGAGGCCGGCCTGCGGGAGGTGGGGTGGGGCAGGGGCGGGTCCAGACAGCAGCGGCCAGGGTAAAGCTCTCAGGGGCACTTGCGCGGGGCGCGACGTGGCTCTTGGCGGCGGCCACCCGGTCTGGGGATGATCTATGCCCCCTCCAGCGCTTTTCGCGCTTAACGCAACGCAATAACTATTTTCGGTGATTTAAGTATCCCCGTTATTGCGGGGCTTTTTCGCGACCTTTCGCGCCGCTACTGCCACCGAGGTGGGTCGGTCGGAAGGAGGGGAGGGGGGCTGCGGGGCTCGAGCATGGCGAGGCCTCTCTCTCTCTCTCTCTCTCTCTCTCTTCCTCTCTCTCTCTCTCTCTCTTCCTCTCTCTCTTCCTCTCTCTCTCTCTCTCTCTCTCTCTCTCTCTTCCTCTCTCTCTCTTCCTCTCTCTCTCTCTCTCTTCCTCTCTCTCTTCCTCTCTCTCTCTCTCTCTCTCTCTCTCTCTCTCTCTCTCTCTCTCTCTCTCTCTCTCTCTCTCCCCCGCCGGCTGCTTAGCCCGGTCTGGGTGCTTTCCACCCGTGAGCGGGGTCATGTGACCAGGCTGAGACGAGGCCATGGGGGGGGGGGGGGGCAATTGCATTATTTCCATAAGCGACGGAAAAGTTAATAAACGGAGTGAGCGGTGACTGTGAGAGGGGCTCGGCTGGGGTGGAGGTGGACAGTTTGCGTCTGTCCACGAGTTGCGCTTGTAGGAGTAAGAGAGGAGTATAGGGTAGAGGGGGTAGCGTGTAGGCAGTCCACGGGAAAGGCGACTGCATTACTGTACTACAAGAAGAACAGAGCATACCCTGCAACGTTTTCAGTTCAGCAAAGGACGATGGATTTTTTTTTTTTTTTTGGGGGGGGGGGGGCAAAAATGCTGAAATGGGCGAGCGTGATTGCACGTGCGTGCGTAAGCGTGTGTGAGTTTGTGTGTTTCACTCTCAGACCAATACTGACTTTATTCTAAGTAGAAGACTAAACATTCTGTACAGTAGTAATACTTAGTAAATTCCTAAGTAATACTTAGAATTTTCTCAGTACATTACTAACTTTGTTTTGTTAGTAACGAAATTGTCAGTACACTGATTATTTCCTACCGGAATTATTTAGAAAATTCTAAGTATTACTTAGGAATTTACTAAGTATTACTACTGTACAGAATCTTTGCATCGTCCACTTGCAAAATCTCAGTATTGGTCTGAGAGTGTTGTGTGTGTTCGTGCGTGCGTGTGTGTGAGTCGTCTTTTCGTGCCGCTCATTTTCCCATGATGGCGTCCGTGGCTCGGCTCGCGACTCTAATCAGAGCTGAGCGCCGAGATCAAAGGGACTCAGCGCTGCTGCAGAGCGTGCAGGGAAGCGAGAGAGAGAGAGAGAGAGAGAGAGAGAGAGAGAGAGAGAGAGAGAGAGAGAGAGAGAGAGAGAGAGAGAGCAGCAGCAGCAACAGCAGCAGCAGCAGCAAGCGCTCGCTGGGATGCGAAGGTGATGCTAGACGGTCCGCGCGCGCTTTCAGGACGTCTTAATTGCCCGTTGGGCTCTCACGAGGTCCTTCATCACTTAAGAACTCACTCAGGCCCGTGGTGTCGGGTACCTCAGGAGTACCACCACCTCTCCACAGACTGTCGTCGCACACGAACAAGAGTACAATTTTTCGTGCATTATTGAATGTACGATCATTTTTGAACATTTTTTGATCAAAGTTCAACATATTTAGGTACAATAAAAACGTTTTGGTAGTAAACGTTACACTGGAAAAACTAATGTGACACATGTCACATGTGCACATTTGACCAGTTTTGGTAACATCACGTAATGTTACCATATTTTCGGTAACGTTTGTAATGTGACATCTTCCATTTTATTACTATAGGCAGATATAACACGTGGCACCGGATGTCACATTACCAAACGTGACCGAGAATTTGTCAAAGTTTTGAAATGTGACATATACCGGTCACATCAATTGATGTGGCTCATGTCACATTAGTTTTTCCAGTGTAGTCTGTAGAAATATTTTCAAAATGGTGTAAAATAATATTAAAAAATAACTTATGCGCAAAATAGGTGCATTAAAAGTGCGTGTGTGAATCCCACACTGTGCGTTGGAGAGGTCCCACATTTCGCTGAGCTGTACTCCGGACTGAAACACCAAAGTCGTGACGAAAGCAGACCCTGATACACATGAACCTAAAACAATTCATTGACTATCATCTTGTCCCCCCCCCTCCCCCCCCCCCCCGCCCTCCCCCAGGAGCAGGAGGCTTCCCTCTACCTGCCCTGCTCGGCGCGGCGCCGCACGAAAATAGTGGGTTAAATCAATTGCTCTGATCCGGAAGAGCAGAGAAGAGCTGCGTGTGGGCGGCGCTCTCGTGGTGCGGACCGGACCGGGCCTCACATGCTGTTCACTCCGGAACACGTTATCGATAGCCCCCCCCCCCCCCGTCCTTCCCCCTCCGAAACCTTTTCTCCTCTCCCTTCAGCCCTTCGCTACCTCTGCACTGTACTACGCCTCGCCACGCCGCACCCCGCTTTCTCTCACGGCGGCGCAGGCCAGCCCGGAGAAGTGCACGAGTGCTGGGTATTATTCGAGCCATCGAGGCCAGTGCACTGGAAACCCAGGTGTGAAATATCACTCACTTTTACACTGAAAATCTACGAGTCATAAATCTCGCCCCCATACGAGTGAGAATTTGAGTAATTTTATTTCTCTGTGGAGAGTGGGAATTCTGTTCCTCGCTCTTTATGAGAAAGAATTTTGAGACCTCGCCCTAAAAAAGTGAGAATTCGTGCTCAAATTAAGTGAGGTTAAAAAATCCTTTCTCAAATAGAGCGAGGCTAAAAAATATCTCGCTCGAAAAGAGTGAGGTTAAAAATTCTCACTCCAATTTAGCATGGAAAAGTGTCCCTTCCCATTTTGGGTGAGAAATTGGATTCCAGGGTTTGCAGTGTAGATGTGTGAATTTCGCATTTTGCACATCTGTCCCTCTAGGAAGAGAGTAGAACTCCACGGAAAGTTCCCACCTTTACTTTGGGAATTCACACGATAGCAAGCGTGCGAAAAATCCCACACTTTGTTTTTCCTATGTGTAGATGCCCGGAGGTGCACTGCTGAATTCCTACGAAGAAATGCTTTGCAAATGCTTCGCTAATTGCAAAGTATTTTGAAGCTTTGCAACTTGCAAAGCATTTCTTTGTAATTGCGGAGCAATACTTTGCAATTGCGAAGTGATGCTTTGTAATTGCAAAGCGAATGCTTTGCAAACTTCAAAGCTTTAAAATTCTTTGTAGGAATTTAACAGTGTGCGGGAAAAAAAAAGAAGAAAAAAATGGGGAAGGGGAATCAGATGTATATGTATACAATGCGGAGACGATGAGATGTTCTTCAGGACTAAGGGAGAGATTACGAACAAGCACGCCTGCAAGTGTGCGACCTACTCACCTGACACTCGTAGGTGCCGTTGTCCCGGCGCTGCACGTATTTGATCTGCAGCGTCCAGTCGTCCGAGCCCTCGGGGTGCAGCGCCTGGAAGCGCTCGTCGTTGGTGTAGGTGTTGGTGCCCGAGGTGAGGATGTGCCAGTCCCGGCGCCGCACCCACGAGACCTGCGCAAGGAACTGCGCTCAGTCAGTCGGCACACGAGGCAGCGACAGCAGCAGCGACAGCAGCAGCGACAGCAGCACCAGGCACAGAGTTGGCACAAGGTTCATATTTTCAAATTCCCTGATATGTCAAGGACTTTTTTCCAGTGTGCCAAATTATAAATTTTCCGTAATGTTTCTAAGTTATTTCGGATTTAGGGACATTTAAAAATGAATAAAACGAGAAGAGAATACTTTGAAAATAAAAGTTCATTTTTCGAATCCCTTTGATGCTTAACGCCTGCTGTAAGTGCACCGCGCCCAGCAGCGGCCATACCTCTTACAATTTTACCTGACACGAATTTTTCCCCTTTCTTTCAGGTTTTTCTTGACCTCACTGAGAACAGGAGACTGATGCATGCTGATCACGAGAAAACGCCGTCATTGTGTGTTGTTTGTGAAATACGCATTATTAAAGCAAACTCATAATTTTTTCGACGACACTGTGGGCTTCCTCGTAAAATTTCCGTTTGAACGAGCAAACATGTTCCATCTTCATTCATGTTCCATCTTACAGTTTCCTAGCACATGACACTACAGGGTGGCTCACTAACCCCGCTCTTTGCGTTCTTCCCATACTACTGCAGCTGAGCGAGGGCAGGGGTGAGGTGGGGAGGCACTTCCTGGGACATTCAACAACCCTGCACTACTGCAGTACTCCAGAATCTGTAAGAATTGTATTTTAGGCCTCCGTTAGGAGTGCCTCCTATTGCTCACGCCCGTGAGTTTTGTTTTATATCCTTTTATTCTTGACGATGGCTGTCAATTTTTGTGTCAGCCGGTGGATTACGGATTACCCCGGATTACCTCTGGAGTGTCCTCCGGATAACGGTGCTTTTTTTCCTCGGATTACCCTGGATTACTCCGGATTACACCGGATTACTTCGAATCTCCCCGGATTACATCCTGCCGGATTACCTAATGGCTGGCAGCCGGGTTAGCTTAGTCGTTTCCCCCTCGACTGGCACCCACTTTCTTTTGGCTGGTGGATGTGCAGGTGGTGTTGTTGGCGGCTGGACCGCTGGGCAACATTTCTTGGGACACATGTTTGGCGGATAAAATTCGTTAAGTGTTTCTCAAATAGTCGCAAATAGTTCTGTCTGCTTTAAGTTCTTTCTCATTCTGTGGCAGGTTTTAAAACCTAGGGGGCTGCTAACATTGGAAAAACAAAGGTGTGAATTCACACCTTTACAGGGCTGTTAAAGGTTTAATGTCTTTGCATCGGCATTAAAACCACCCAAAGGCATTAATTTTAATACCTTTTTGACATTTAAATGCCTTCTCAAAGGCATGAAACCTTTAACACCCCTGGAAAGGTGTTAAGTCACACCTTTGTTTTTCCAGAGAACGCTTTAGCCTGTGTACGCCAGCTGAACACTTGTATTATTATTATTATTATTATTATTATTATTATTATTATTATTATTATTATTATTATTATTGTGTGTGTGAGAGAGAGAGATGATCTTTTAGAAAATTATTAACATACAGTTTACTTGCTGAAGAGCCCGAGTGACTATAGTGTGTTACTCTCACAGTTTTGTGTGCATAACAAGGCGGCAAGTGTAGCACAGCTTTCCCTCTCCCTCGGCTCACTGGCGCTGGGAAAACGAACCGCTGAACTTGAGCGTATACTACTTATCTGCACGCAACACGCTTACCTGGAACGACCCAAAAATGGGTGCAATATTTCTGAAGAATTGTTATCTCCTGTGAAACTCATATCCTCGGGCTAGGGTCGCACCGGTCAGCGCCCTTCTACACTGTTAATAATTCTCGCAGACGTTACGTCAGACACTGCGATATCTATCTTTCGTGGGTTGAAATGGGCCGCAGGGGCCCGCTTAGGGAGAGCGGGGCGGGCCGGTTCGGGGAGGGTTGGGGTAGGGTGAGGCGGGCGGGGCGCTCTTGTAATTCACCGGGAATAGGCAAACCCCTTCTGGGCGCGCCTCACCCCCCCCCCGGCCCCCTCCGCAAGCATTGCACCGCCGCGCCGCCACCGCCCCCAGCTAAGCCGTTTTACGGGGCCACGCATGTTTCATTTCCCTTGTCTCCTTCAGAAAGTCCCTCTTCCATAACCATGCTGAGGGAGTGGCAGGCGGGAGCGCCGTGCACCGCTCGCTCGGTAAGAACGGAGGCAAAAATCCGTCAACTGTAATCACCAGGACCGGGGGCAGAGCAGAGGAATGCGCGGGCAAGGACGAGAGAGAGAGAGAGAGAGAGAGAGAGAGAGAGAGAGAGAGAGAGAGAGAGAGAGAGAGAGAGAGAGAGAGAGAGAGAGGGAAGGAGGGAGGGAGAGAGAGAGGGAGGAAGAGAGAGAGGGACATACAGACAGATAGATAGATAGATAGATAGATAGATAGATAGATAGATAGATAGATAGATAGATAGATAGATAGATAGATAGAAACGTATCCTCAGGCATACCTAAGACCGAGGGGGCAACCACTCGTGAAATCATGTGTACAAACCCTCGGAAATCTCGATGAAATCCTCCGAAATCTCGATGAAATCCTACAAAATCTACCAGAGAAATCTCAAAAAACTATCATAAAAATCTTACAGAAATCAGTGAAATCTCATGGCACCTTGAGGAATCCCATGAAACCTCGTGAAATCTTTTAGAATTTTGAGGAATCTGGTATATATTTGTAAAATGTACCCGAATGTACCATATGCAATCTTTACAAAATCCGAAGAAATCTTTACGCAATCCATAGAAATCCAGAAATCCTGTGTACACTAGGATAGGGAATGGTTGCCCCCCTTGCGTAAGACAGAAAGAGCAAATGCTTCCCACTTGTTGGGCCCTCGCTAGGGATGCCTTCTATTCTATTGCTTTCCCCAGAGAGTTTATTGGCTTGTCTCTAACTAATTGGTCTCTCACTCTTTCTTTTTAAATTCTTTTTGAATTTTAGATAAGTGCTCAAACCAAGGGAGCCGTTGAACGCGTTAGAATTTTTACGACTCCCTTACTCTTTTTCCGGAGCCGGAGCGGTGGTGGGCTGGTTGAGGTGAGGCGGGGCGGGGCGGGGCGGGGTCGGGTGGGGAGCCGACGCAGCGCGACACCGGAAAATACTCGCTCGCGCACTTTGTACGCAGCATGGTGCGAGGACAAGGAGGCGCACGGGGGGAGGAGGCGGGCTTCGGAGTAGGTTATAGAAGGCGGAAAAAAAAATATTTTAGAAGTTCTGCAATGCAGCAAGGCCATTAAAAAAAAGTTTTCTTCGGGTGTGGCGGAGAGGGGTAAAAGGGAGAGAGAAGGGAGACGGCTGTAGCGCCGGAGGTGGGATGCAGGGCCTCTGCCCCGCTCATTACAGGCCCCTCGGAGCCAGCCATACAGTTGTTACATTTACACCGTGCGGGGCTCGTGGAAAAGCCAAGGTTATAATGAGTCTGGTGAGAGAGAGGAGGGGAGAGTATAGTCCGCGCGGGCGTGCAGGCAGGCTCTCGGAGGGCCGCCCCGCCCCGCCCCGCCTGGCCCTGCCCTGCCCTCGCCCCTTCCTCTCGCCGTCGACCCTCCGACGCGTAAAGTTTTGCAAACGTCGACCCCGCAGAGTCCAAACCACAGCCAGGAGGAAGAGGGCGGGGCCGGCGCTCGCCACCCCCATGCAACACATACTGCCAACTTTGTGTCGAAACATCGAATGGTATAATTAGTTTTCGCATCACTCTGAGCGTGCAACAGCAGCAGCAGCGGGGCGGTAGCAGTGGTGGTGGATGAGGCAGTGGCACACAGAGCCCCGCAGGGGGTAGTGTCGCGGGTGCGCCCGCGCAGTCCCTGGGGCGTGGGGTATCGCCGGTACACATGGCAATGAAGCACGCGCCAACGCGCCGCAGCCCGGGCCCGGGTGGGGTGGGGTGGGGCGGGGCGGGGCGGGGCGGGGCGTGGCAGGGGGATGGGGACGTGTAGGCCGCGCATAACACCCTCGTGTGCTGTAAGGAGCACTGCTGCTGCAGGCTGCACGCCCCGCCCCCGGGCGTGGCCCTCGAGGACCGTAAGCACAACCGGGGAGCGGGCGCGCCGGTTATATATGTGGCAAGGAGAGAGCGAGAGAGGCGCAGGAGAGAGGCCTCGGCGAAAAATAAATCCCAGCGGAGCCCGACGCACAAGATTTGAAACCTCGAGCCGCGCGACGCTCGCAAGCCTCCCTCCCCCCCCCCTCTCTCTCTCTCTCTCTCTCTCTCTCTCTCTCTCTCTCTCTCTCTCTCTCTCCCCACCTTACATAGTTGCAGAATCATTGTCAATGCTACTCTAGTCATCAAAATCATTAAGTAGAAAACACCCATATATTTGTACCAAAGATTCAAGTTCATCTCTACCCACAGCTCACGTAGTACAAGATCCAATTCACTAATGCTATCTGTCCCCATCCATAGAACCGAGAAGTTTCATTACTCATTTGTAGTCCAAGCCTCCAAGATCTGGAATGAACTCAAATTGTACAATTATTTAGATAAATCTGATGCAGCTGCCGACTATTCCGTTGTCAAACTAGTTAGTAGTAAGTGTTATCCTAATAATTAGTCAAGTTTGTATTTCTATATTATCAATGTTGCTATGTTTTTTTAAATGTTTCTTTATATATTACTTTTTTGTATTGTGCAAAATTATCTACGTATTGTTTTCGAGAGCAGACCTGTACGCAAACAGGACTTTGTAGTCCTATGTATACGTTCTTAAAGTCTCTATCTCTCTCTCCCTCTCTCTGCTGCTAAGCAAGACATGGTACACTACACACTGTTACACACATTTGGGCACAAGGATACTGGTCGTTGTCGTCGGCAGTTTCACGCCGCGCTAGATGATTTTTTTTACAAACTGGTTCCCGTTAACCAGAGTGCTCAAACGGCTAGATTCGACTGCCCGAAGATACCGCGTCTGAAACCGCGTAGGTTCGAGTCCGAGTGAGGTGCTGTAATCGAATAGCATCTCGCTCTCACCTGCGCATTCGGACCCACCCGACACGCTGCGCCGCTCCAGACCGCAGACGTCAGGGTCGGTCAGGGCGACGCCGTGGAAAATTGCATTTCCACTCTCATCTTGTTGGCCGCAAAGTTAATAAAGTAAACAAAAAGCGCCCCCCGCGCCGCTCCACCGCCCGGGCGCGCCCCCGCGCCCCTCACCGCAGCGAGGACAGCGGAGAAAACTGTTAATGCTCGGCCGGGACAGGGGAGATTATAAAGAAAAGGGGACTGCGGGGCGAGGCGGGGCGGGGCGGGGTGGGGCGGGGCGGGGCGGGGCGGGGCGGGGCGGGGCGAGCTGCCAACGGCGGGCCACCGCCGCCACCGTCCCCTGGGCAGACCGGAAGGGGCGGGCCAAGGGGGGGGGGAGGGAGGAGGGGGAAAAGGGGAAAGCGGGGCGTTCCGTGGCAGTTTGAACCAAGGTCGGGCGGGCGGTGGTGCCAATGGAGAACCCAGAACACCGCCCCGCCCCGCCACACCCCGCCCCGCCCCACCACGATAGACGGCGCTAGCAGCAGCAGCAGCAAGGAGGCGATGAAGAGCGGGAGAGAGAAGAGCAGCCAGCCGGAGCACATGCTGTTGGAGGGTATCTCTCTTCCTTTTTGCAAGGAGCAGAGCGCACACAGGCGGCGGTGAGCGCGACGAGTTCCTAGAAGCGAGGAGGAGACTGGGTGGCTCGACTGGTCGAGAGTCTCGTCTCATCGCGGCGAGATGCCACGAGTTTTGCCGCGCGGTTGGCGGTACGGACGCGCGTAGTGGTGGTGTTGGTAACACTACTGGAGGATATCGCGAGCGCGCGCTCCTCGCTTCGCTTTTCAGCGCGCCAGTGCCCCCTCACGCGTGTGCCTGATAGCTGGCGGGAGAAGGAGGAGCGAAAGGCGAACGGTAGCAAGGATTAACGGAGAGAAACGAGCAGAGGCCTTGACACGGGCGGCGTCTCTTCCTCCCCCTCTCTCTCCTTCCCTGCCTCTCTCTCCTCCTCCCTCCCTCCCTCCCTCTCTCTCTCTCTCTCTCTCTCTCTCTCTCTCTCTCTCTCTCTCTCTCTCTCGCTTCCACGGTGGTTGTTGTCGTGATAAACTGGGCGCGATGTGATCAGGACCTGCTCGTGGCAGGTGGGCAGTTTGTCAACAGGGGGCGCCGGAGATACCCGTATGACGCCCCGCCTGGCCCAGCACCACGCCTGATGTTCTCTCCACTGCGACGTTCAGAGCAGACACCAGCAAAACAATATCAGCAAAGAAGAAAAGTAAGAAAAGCAGAAGTTGTCGCGTGACCCTCTGTGAGGAAGGCTGAGTCAGAGGAGGAGCGCGCCGCAGGAATCAGGTCAAGAGGAGAGGAGCAGCAGCCCGCAAAAAGTATTATACATATCACTCTCGTGCGAGGGAATAAACAAATAACACAACGTACAGCGAAGAGTGATATCTTTGTGTGGGACTCGGCTGAGGCTGCTGCTGCTGTTGCTGCTGCTGCTGCTGCGGGGTTTGAAAAATGGCAATAGCCCTCTCCCTTTTCCTCCTCCTCCTCCCGCTCACCCGTCACGGCTGTGTTGTCCGAGAAAACTGCGACGTATAACAAGAACAAGTGACCAAACGAGAGAGAGAGAGAGAGAGAGAGAGAGAGAGAGAGAGAGAGAGAGAGAGAGAGAGAGAGAGAGAGAGAGGCACCACCCCCTCACCTCGTCCTCAACCCCTCTGGTCCAGCTCTGACCGCCTCCCCTGCCCCTACTCCACCATCCTCGGAGTAGGCGATTGTCGGGGAAGGGGTTGAGAGGAGGGGGGGGGGACGGGCCATATGTTACGCGTGGGGCATGTGACGATATGAGAGAGAGCGCGAGTGGGAGTGAGAGGGGGAGTGAGCGAGGAGTAGGCGAGAGGAGGAGATAGAGCTAGGAAGAGGGCAAGGGGAGGCAGTGGTTCGGCGCCACCTCCGATGACGCCGTAGCTTTTCATGGCCGGATCTCAATGTCAGCCTGATCAGCGGGCGCCTCGTGCTAGTGCATAGTGCATGTGACTGTCCAGAACGGCCAAGCGGGACGTTTGATTTAAGAGAGAGCACGGCAGCGGTGTCGGGAGGGAAGAGAAAGGCCGAGAGAGGGTGTGTGTGTGAGAGAGAGAGAGAGAGCGAGAGAGAGAGAGAGAGAGGGAGAGAGAGAGAGGGAGAGAGAGAGAGGGAGAGAGAGAGAGAGAGAGAGAGAGAGAGAGAGAGAGAGAGAGAGAGAGAGAGAGAGAGAGAGAGAGAGAGAGAGAGATGGGTAGGAGAGAACGGGCTAAACGTGGGCGATGGTTCTCGTCTACGTATATATCCCGGCTCCTGCCGCAGGCATAATGCAAAAGGGATCAGAGGGGTGTCACTGTGCAGACTGAGGGTTGAAGAGGGATGGAGGTGAGGGGGTTGAGGAAGGGCGCGCCCTCGACCACTCACCCTCCCTCCTGTACTCGTTCCCTTGATGAGTTTATTAATAAAAGGCTCCAAAATTTACTCCGCCAGTGCCCTCCCACGCCCCCATCCTCTTCCACATTCTCTCTCGCTCTCTCTCTCCATCGCCCTGCTGCGAAATAAAAATTAATCCGCTGCTGCTGCTCCAAGGGCAGTGCGACGCTACCCCCGCCAGGCCGCGCCACGCCGCGCCACGCCTCACGGCAAACACATCCATCTTGCTCCGGGATGGGCTGCTACGGGCGGGGCCGCGCGGGGCGTAAGGTCACCACCGCCACCCCGAGCAGCACCACGGAGAGCAGCAGCCTCTGCCCGAACACTTCCCGCAGACTCCTTGGGGGAGAGAGAGAGAGAGAGAGAGAGAGAGAGAGAGAGAGAGAGAGAGAGAGAGAGAGAGAGAGAGAGAGAGAGAGAGAGACATCTCACACCAGGGTTGCCACAAATTTTAAATTTTAATTTTCCCAGAGTTTCCCCTGATTTTCAGGCCCCTTTTCAATGAAATTTCACAGACTTATTGAAAGTATTGCATCTCGCTTGCTTCGATGAAACACAAGCGAAGCGAGTGGAAACATTTTCACCAAAATAGCAAACACTGTAAATCGAGGAGTGAGAAATCTCGCTCTGAGAGCGAGATTGCTGACCCAAATTTTGTCGCTCCTGGTGAGTGATAATATTAAATATCACTCCTTTTGAGTCGCTTTGGTGACTCAAAACGAGCGATATTAAGTGATCTCGCTCGATTTGAGTGAGGCTTATCACTCCAAATGAGCGATATAGAATTTCCTCACTCCTTTAGGGCGACGTTACATGCCTCGCTGAATTTCAGTCAGAACCATGACTCTCAGATTTACAGTGAAAACTTCTGACTCTTGTCACGCATATGGGAAAATTTTTGATGACAGAATTCTGCAAATCTAAGTGTGTAGTAGTTTGCCACTTTAAACTGCAAACCTAAAGTTCTACAGTTATAAGTGCAGAACTCTTTTGTTCTGCAGTAAAAAGTGCAGAACTCTTTTGTTCTGCAGTAATAAGTGCAGAACTCTTTAGTTCTGCACTTGCAAAAGTAGAACTCTTTAGCTCTGCACTAAAAAATTCATAGAGAGTTCTGCAGTTGCAAGTGCAGAACTAAAGAGTTCTGCAGTTATAACTGTAGAACAAAAAAGTTCTGCAGTCATAACTGTAAAACTTTAGTTTTGCAGTTTAAAGTGGCAAACAGCTACACACTAAGATTTGCAGAGAGGGCAAAACATTACAGGATAAGTCCGCTCTCTAATTTTCCCCTGAGATTTTTCGCATATCCCTGAGTTTTCCCTCAACTCTCTGATCCTTTACAAATTTCCCCGAGGTTTCCAGGTTTTCTAGGTTTTCTGCGGAGTCGTGGCTGTCCTGCACACTCCATACGTCAGTCTGCTTGAGAGCGAGAGAGACAGAGCGACGAGCGTGGGCAGAGGAATCGGTCCGGAGCAGCCCTTATGAAGAGAGCAGCAGCAGTTTGGAGGGAAGCAGCAGGGGCAGTCCAGAGTATCAGCAGCATCAGCAGCAGCAGCCCCAGCAGAGAGTAGCGGAGAAGTCCTCGGTAAAAACTCGTGCGTAACGGGAATGATTTGTTCGCCAGACGGTACGCCATGCCATAAAAATAATAAAGCAGAAGGAGACAGTATTTGTGTTGGTGAGAGAGAGAGAAAGAGAGATGATATAGGCACTCCAGTGAGACGCTGCAAAGAGCTGCAAGGCAGAGAGCAGAGGCAGTGCCGTACCTCAGCACGACGGGCTGGGCATTGAAACCACATGCTCTAATTAGGGACAGTCGGAGGGAAAGGGTCGTCCAGGAAGAGGAGGGGGAGTGAGGAGGAGGGGCAGGAAGAGTGGGAGGAAGAGGGGGAGGAGGAGAAGGAGGGGGGAAGAGTGGGAGGAAGAGGGAGAGGAAGAGGGGGAGGAGGAGGAGTAGGGGCAGGAAGAGGAGGAGGAAGAATTCGGAGAGTGAGAGCGCACACTGTTAAAGTTCTACGAAGTATTTGATTTGCAGGGCTACAAAGAATTTTCACTCTTCGTAATCTGCAAAGCATGTGCTTCGTAACTTACAAAGAAAGCAGACACTTTGTACGCTGCAAAGAATTTCTTTGCAGTCTGCAAAGCATGTGCTTTGTAGCCTTCGAAGTATCCTTTTTTTCTTTGTCAGTTACGAAGCAAATACTTTGCAGATTACGAAGAGTGAGAATACTTTGCAGAACTTTGTGTACGAGAGGGAGCAGGGTGTAACCCGTTCGCTCTCACCCTCTCAATGCGCACTCTCGCTCTTCGCCACCGGCGGGCCGCCCTGCGTCGCGCTGGACATCCAGTCTTCCAGACGCACAAAGGAATGGGAGAAATGCTGAAGGAAGCGGGAATGATTTGCTGTAGTTCGACTAAGAACTGATGCAGAAGGCGAGGGGTAGTGGAACCCTGACGAGGGGGGCTCCACTCCTCGTTTGGAGGAACACCGGATTGCCGAGATTGCCGGAATGCTCGAATAAAGTTTGGGATTGTGGGATTATTTAGCATCGAACGCCTGTAAATAGGCAAAATGCTCTACCGTGCTGCTGTATGTAGGCAAAAAGCACGTCTTTAGTGGTAGTTTTTCAAAGATTGCCGTAGGATTACTATCGGATTGCCGGTGTGAGGAACACCGGATTGCCGTAGTGGAGGCCCTCTCGAAACCTGAACTGTGTAAACGTCGCAAGTGAATCATCTGTCCCTACATATAGCCGAGTGAATCTCCTAGAAACGCACACACCAACAAATACATTTGTTATACACTCAGTGCGGATAGTAATCATCCGCTATAATTTGATAACACGCGAGCATGACCGTATGGAAGTCATATACGCCGCACTCAGTGTGTTCGAAGCGGTTCGAAGGATTATATTTCTCCCCCTTTTTTTTTCGCCTATGGGCAAAGAGTTGGGAGGGTTGGGGACATGCCACCAGCAGCTCGTAACGGTAGTGCTGCAGAGGCGAGCATCTTGGCGGCTCACAGTGTGCGCGGCACGTGTGGGGCAGGCGGACGGGGTAGGAGGGGAGGGGAGGGGAGGGGAGGGGAGGGGAGGGGAGGGGAGGGGAGGGGGAGGGGAGGGGAGGGGAGGATGGGTTGTACTGCTGCTGTGCGGTTTCGCACGGGCAGCCGGGCCACGGCAGCGTGGGCAGCAGGAGGGCCTCCACCACCACGGCCACCAACAACCATAGCGACCAAGAGGGGACCTCGCCCCCCACCCCCACCCCCTTCCGGCGCGGCCCGCGATTTTTCATTCTTCTTGTTTCCGAGGGTAACTGTTCCGGCAATTAAGCCTCTTTATTACATTCCTCCTCCCCCGCCTCCGCGCAGCCCACGACCACGCGCCGGCGGGGCGCCGCATAGCTGCGTGTCCATCTGCGGCGCGGTAATGTATACAAAGCACTCTGCGAGTTCTAAAACATGGTGTTTCACTTTTTTTAAAAAAAATAAAACAAAATAAAGAGGAGGAGGAGGGAAAAGTTAAATAATCTAACTATATGTCAAAGTGGTATCGGAATTCAACTGTTGAAGACAAGAATAATTTGATTGGTTTTTAAACAGCGGCACGTTAATGACGCTGACATCGCCTTGGCGTTCTCTGCCACCACAGTGAGGCAAAAATTCCAAAAATATGTGCATAAGAATGTAACAATTTTGTGCGTACGTTTTTGCATGTGCATAGACTGACGCAGCTATGTATAAATTAGGACGAGAGTGGGGTGTGTTCAGCTCATTGCCTTTGCTACTTGACTTGACTTGAGAAGAACCTGGCGAGGGGGAAACGACTGTCAATTTTTGTGTCAGCCAGATTACGGATTGCCCCGGATTACCTCTGGAGTGTCCTCCGGATAACGGTGCTTTTTTCCTCGGATTACCCCGGATTACCCTAAAATTTTCCCAGATTACACCGGATTACTTCGAATTTCCCCGGATTACACACTGCCGGATTACCTAACGGCTGACAGCCGGATTACCTTAGTCGTTTCCCCCTCAGAACCAGGTCACAAATGACCCAAGGTTGTTCACCGGAGAAGCTGGATATAGGAGGCCGGAGTGTAGGGCGCGGGAAATGGGGCCCTGTCATGAGAGGGAGCAAGGAAGAAAGAGACAGAGGGCGCAAAGGGGCAACCCAAATTTTTATTTTTCTTTTTGTTTTATTATTATCTTTTTTAAAGAGAGAAAGAGAGGAACTTCAAAAAGAGGAAATTTTCCAGTTGAACATTCAAAGCAGGTGGCGTTGAGGAGGGTGTCAGCAGGGTGCCACCGCCACCCCCGCCCGCGCTGTGCCACGCTGTGCCCGGGTAGGAATGTCTTATCTCTCCACCAGGCTGAGGCCCGGTCTGGCCGGGACCACCACACCGAGGGGGAGCAGGAGAGAAGGTTGCACACCCCATAAAGCACACGGCCACACCGGGAGAGGCCACCTGCACATACGCACCGTCAGCCCCAAACGTTAAAGGGACACCGCAAGACCATTGTCCGGGCTGCGCGGGCTGCGCGGGCTGCGCGGGCTGCGCGGGGCCGGTCCAGCAGGGTAGACCAGACCCAGGAGGTACCTTCGCTGCGTGTAGAGTCGGGCTGGGACCACCACCAGTGGTACCCTAGTTCCACTAGTCCCACCAGCAACTCCCAGCAGACCGGCCCGGCGGCCCGTCCAGCGAATACCGCTCCAAGGTGATGATGACGAAGATGATTTTCCAGTCCATCGAGCCACGCCGAAATTCTTATTCTCTCTCTCTCTCTCTCTCTCTCTCTCTCTCTCTCTCTCTCTCTCTCTCACACACACACACACACACACACACACACACACACACATACACACTTTTACCCACTCTGCTCGCAATGTCAGATGGCTGATAGGGGATGAAAGGGAGGAAGGGGATGGACTGATGAATATAAGGGGCAGAGAGAGAAAGACATATACGAATAGGTAGAAAGAGAGAGAGAGAGAGAGAGAGAGAGAGAGAGAGAGAGAGAGAGAGAGACCACAATGGACCGGGCACCGATGAGCGTCGCAGCTCGCGGGCTCCTGGCGCTGGCCGCCCGGGCCCGGGCCATAAGCCATTCGTATGCTTCCGCCGTCGTCGCCTCGCCGCCGATATCGGCACCTTATAATGACGAGCATTCCTTCCCCGGGACATGCCCTTTCCTATTCTACCGACTCGTTGTCCCCCTCTTTCCCTCCTCCGTTCCCACGACGCGGCAGCGGTCTCTTTTCTCCCCCCGCCCACCTCCAAACCCTTCTTCTCTTTTCCTTTTTTTCTTCCTCTTTCTTTGCTTTCCTCTCTTACCCTCTCTCGATCCAGCCCGCCCCCTTTTCACAGGAGAAAAGCCTCAGTGCATGACGTCGCCTGCGTGCGCCGCGCCCCAGCCCTCACCCCTCCCTGGCATCCTAAGGAATAATATTTTAGAGGCAGAGGACTTCTCCGCGGCCGGCAGCGCCCTAAGTCCCGGCCAGGCTGAGGAATAGGGTGGGGGAGCCCCGAGTAGTGGTGCTCCAGGGGCGAAGCAGCGGGAGCAGCAGCAGCAGCATCAGCAGCAGGGGCAGCACGGAGGTCCAACAGCAAGAGGGGTTTCTGAGAATTTTTTTCCGGACTTTTCTGCATTTCTGCAAATTTTTCCGAACTACGAGGTGTACAAAAATTTCATAGTTTTTCCCTCAGGCAGTAGTAGTGGTAGCAGCAGCAAGTTTGTATGCGGGGTCTAGCCGGGGGACATTCGTCCGCAAAGAAGACGAGATGCCGACGTCACGGAAGGATGGGGCGGGGCGTGGCGAGGCGGGGTGAGGCTCGCTGCAGCGACAAGTTTTAATTGGACGTCGCGTTGTGGCGGCCAGCACCACCAGGTGGCGCCGCGGCGCCTCTAATCTGATCTCATTCGTTAATTTAATCGAAGTGCATCCCGACGCAACGCGCGCAGCGCGCCAACAAACAAACAGAGAAACAAAGACAACAAAGCAAGGCGGCAGCTGCAGCCACTGGGGGGTGGCATGAAGACAATATAGCCGAAGCGCGTCAGGGGTGAGACGAATCTGTTTCAGCCTCAAGGGAGTATTCTCGTCTGGAATACCCTTTTTCTGGAATGACAAGATAATAATCGTAATGTAATACCAAAGCGCAACGGAATATGCTCTAATACAAACGATTTCTTTTTGTGTTATACCAGCGTAAAATACCCTGAGATACTGTAAAGTTAAGATTTCTTGAATTGAATAACCCCGTCGCCAGTGATGCCTAGACAATAGGCAGTGAGCAGCCCCAAAAAGTGGAAATAAGATGTTTGTGTTTACGACTGCCTGCTAGACAACACCTAAGCACATATACGGGCATGATGCCCAACTGGCAGGCAGGCAGGAGCATCCCGCTTCACCTCGCTGTTTTTTTGGCTCATTGCCTCATTTTCTGGCAAAACCGGCAACACTCCCCCGGGACCCCACGGATCGAGCCCATGTGACAAAACGCCTCAAGAGTAGCGCAGTAGAGCGATCGTTGCGCACGCGTGAATCAGCGAGAGAGAGAGAGAGAGAGAGAGAGAGAGAGAGAGAGAGAGAGAGAGAGAGAGAGAGAGAGAGAGAGGCTTCAGCAAACATTAGAAAGCCTATTCAGCAGTTGTACGGGGCAGACTCGGCTGGTGAGGCGCAGTGAACTGCTCCGTCTGTTCCCGTTCTGTTTCCTTCCCTTTCTAGCGGCGTCCTTGGGGCGCAAAAGAGAAAGATAAACGGACGCGACGCTCGGCGGGGAATTTAATTTGTCGTGTAAGTCGAAGATGTCGGCGGCGGCGCGCGGCAGCTCCCATCTGTCTCCCAGCCAGTCAGTCATTCCCTCCAGCAGTCAGTGAGTGTGTCTAGCAGGCCGGTCTGACAAGTGACGAGAGGCCTGTCACCTCTCTATCGACGGGAGGTAACGAGGAAAGGAACGATAGAGGCGCCTGCTCAGGTCTGATGGGGAGGCGGGGAGGGGGCGTCAGAGGAGTGTGTCGCGTAAACGTGCTCAGACACCCTACTGGAAAAACTAATGTGACACATGTCACATGTGATGGTGTGACCGAGCTTCCGGTAACGTTTTGTGGGGTGACCGAGCTTTTGGGAACGTTTGATGACTTAGCCGAGATTTTGGTCGCGTTTGTGGTGTGACATCCTAAATGTCATGCCCCTTACGTGGTCGCATCACAAGTGCGACCGAACCTCATGTCGCATGACGTTATGTAACCAAAACTCATGTCACATCACATGGTGTGACCAAAACTGAATTGACGTGACACATGTCACATTAGTTTTTCCAGTGCTGCGGCCCTGGGATCGGCATTCGGGGGTATGAGCTGAGACACCCCGCGGGTTGGGGTATTAGCCCCGTCATGTATTCTTAGAGTGGGAGAGAGCCGCGACCCGCGTCCACCTCATCCGAGCGCACAATCCCTCATACTCTCCACTTCCGGTCACGGATGGGCCGGCCCGGCCGGCGGCCGGCAAGGCCAGCGGCCAGCACGGGCGCGCTCTGTTGTAGTCTACACACTCCAACTGTAACATTCCACCTGTCACACTCCACCTGTTCGTCGTTACGTCCTGTTCGTAAAATATCAAATGTGGTGAAAATAACTTATTACGATGGTGTTTCATGCGTGAGTCGTACCAGGGTGTTTAACGCGCCGTGGCGATGGTTTCGCGTACAAGAGCCTTCCGTACAACAGAGAATTTTTTTTCCCGCAGTGGCTGGAGTTTCTGGCGTTTGTTGGCCTCAGCACAGAGCCACTCATTTTGGCAAACACTAGTGCGGTTGCGATTTGTGAATTAAGCTAATAACGACCTGTGTTTTTTCTGTCTAATGGTGATTCTTTGCGGATCAACTAATTTTCTCTGCTTGTTTATTTTCAGAAATACTTTAAGTTGAGACATTTCAATAAGCCTCGTGCAGATGGGAGGAAACGTTTGAAGATCTCAGCCATGCCCATAGTGGTGAGCCACACCAAAACAAAATCATACTGGGGAATTTATAGGGAGCACCTTCACAGAATGGTGCATGAAAGAAAGAAATAAGATTCAACTATGCCATCTACTGCCCACAAATGAATGGGAAAGCAGAACGGATGAACAGAACTTTCATGCAACGAGCAAGAGCTCTGTTAAATGACTCTGAGCTACCTCACTACATGTGGGGTGAAGCAGCTTATACTGCTGCTTACCTTATTAATAGGAGTCCGTCTAAAACGGTCATCAAATTACCCATAGAAATGTGGACACAAAAGCCACAAGATCTATCTCACATACAGCTTTTTGGGACTATAGTATATACCAAAATAAACACATACTTCAAAAAACTAGACAATAGAACCAGGTATTTTGTCTCCGCCACGCTCTGAAAACTCTGTGCCAGTGCCTATTGCTTTCTGCTTTGCTTGTGCTATTGCTCGTATAAAAATCATGGAGTCAGAAGTTGCGAATCTGACAGTTCTCACGAACTCGTACACATTTATCATGTGGTCGTTTCAAATCAAAATCCTGTTTGCTGCCAAAGACCTTCTCACATATGTGGATGGTACTGTGACCGTCAATGATGTGCCTGATGATCAAATTGACTTATGGAACGAGTTGGACGCTAAGGCAAAACTCTATAACACGCAAACAACTCACAAATCTGTTAAACACCACCTGCTAACCTGTACAACATCCAAGCAGATGTTTGACAAACTCAAAGCAGTGTATGAAAGGGACACGGAGCACCAGAAGTGACAAATGAATGGGATTGCAGAACGGATGAACAGAACTCTCATGCAACGAGCAAGAGCTCTGTTAAATGACTCTGAGCTACCTCACTACATGTGGGGTGAAGCAGCTTATACTGCTGCTTACCTAATAAATAGGAGTCCGTCTAAAACGGTCATCAAATTACCCATAGAAATGTGGACACAAAAGTAACAAGATCTATCTCACATACAGCTTTTTGGGACTATAGTATATACCAAAATAAACACATACTTCAAAAAACTAGACAATAGAACCAGGTATTTTGTCTCCGCCACGCTCTGAAAACTCTGTGCCAGTGCCTATTGCTTTCTGCTTTGCTTGTGCTATTGCTCGTATAAAAATCATGGAGTCAGAAGTTGCGAATCTGACAGTTCTCACGAACTCGTACACATTTATCATGTGGTCGTTTCAAATCAAAATCCTGTTTGCTGCCAAAGACCTTCTCACATATGTGGATGGTACTGTGACCGTCAATGATGTGCCTGATGATCAAATTGACTTATGGAACGAGTTGGACGCTAAGGCAAAACTCTATAACACGCAAACAACTCACAAATCTGTTAAACACCACCTGCTAACCTGTACAACATCCAAGCAGATGTTTGACAAACTCAAAGCAGTGTATGAAAGGGACACGGAGCACCAGAAGTGACAAATGAATGGGATTGCAGAACGGATGAACAGAACTCTCATGCAACGAGCAAGAGCTCTGTTAAATGACTCTGAGCTACCTCACTACATGTGGGGTGAAGCAGCGTATACTGCTGCTTACCTAATAAATAGGAGTCCGTCTAAAACGGTCATCAAATTACCCATAGAAATGTGGACACAAAAGCCACAAGATCTATCTCACATACAGCTTTTTGGGACTATAGCATATACCAAAATAAACACATACTTAAAAAAAACTAGACAATAGAGGAAAAGAATGTGTATTTGTAGGATATTGCCAAAATGGCTACAGACTCTGGGATCCTCTCAAAGCAAAGATCTTTGTATCTAGGAACGTAACATTTACAGATCTCCCAGGGCATAAGCTCATGGACAAAGATAATAATAAACACAGAATACACATTCAATCTGAATCCCTTGCAAGACAAAACAAAATCACTAGGTGTCACACGTCAGCAAATAATCTTGATGAATAACTCGAGACAGAAAATCCAGACGATATGGAAAACCAGGAATTACAAAATCCTGATCTCATCCAATATAACAGGAATCTGGAACAGTTCATAGTCAGCAAATTTTGAAGGGTGAGTGATAGAATTTCTGTTTCTTAGATTGTAACCCGGGTTTTCATTTCTAACTTCACCATTTTCATGTTCCCCTTGCTGCCCACCACCCAATCTCCCCCCTCCCATACTCCCGCCACCTAAAACTAGGGCTGTGCGGTGATGCGGTTTACCGGTGATTTTTTCGGTGATTTCAATCACCGCGTCACCGAATAAGGTTTTTAAAATCACCGATTAACCGATTTCTGAAAATTACTGGTAAGCCACCAATCATCGGTTAATCACAGAACACCGGACACTGTTTGGTACTTCTTGCGGCGGCCGTCTATGTCTCCAGATCTTAAATTTTAATCTTTTTTCTGTTGCAAATCTTTTTCTTAACGTAGACAACAAGAGTTCTTGCAATGACTTCTAGATTTTTTGCAAAACATGAATTTAAATTGTATATTTTATAATTTATATTCTCCTACCAAGAAACGGTGATTTGGGAAATAAAAAAAATCACCGGTTATTATTGAATTACCGGGAATAATCCAAATTCCACCTGGTGATTCAAAATTCACCGGTGATTCAAAATTCACCGGTTAAGTGTTGATCACCGATCACCGTAGACTTCACCGGTGATTCGAATCACCGTCACCGTTTAAGAAATCCAATCACCGCACAGCCCTACCTAAAACTGCCCCCTCTGCATGACGAACCTAAAACGCATCTAAAGCGACCTAATTAGCGCACTAAAAGCGAACATGTGGTGAACAAGAGGTGACACTAGCGTGCCTGTGACTAGAGGTCGTTTCTGGTAAGCCAAGTACGTCGGCGGCGAACTCAGAAGGTCGCGTAGTGAGACCTATGCGAAATAAGATCGAATTCGGGTGGCGACCAACAGCGAACACTTAGCGACGTCGGCAATAAGTCGCGCTTGGTCCGTCAGGACGAACCAAGCGCGCACACTTAGCCTACAGAACATTTTGGGTCGGGTCATCTGAATACGACAGTCCGCATTCGGATGAAGTTTCGGCTTCGGCTTCGGCTTGGCTCGGCCGAAGGCAAACCGCCGTGGACGACTTCGGCCGTTATCGGGGCGCCTTCTAGATACAAAGTATGAGAAGGTCATCGGTACTATTTGTATACATGTGAGAAGGTCTATGCGACATTTCACAACCTCGCGTTTCTCTACACAGTCTAGGACTCTAGCAGTGCACGGCCGGGTAGCAGGAGGCAGGAAGGCCCTCCTGGAGACTCCAACAGCCGTCCCACAGCGAGAAAGTTTATGCGCGCTGGAGAAGCACGGCCGGGGGCGGAGCGGGCAAGGGCGGGGCGCGGTGAGCGCGAGCAGGTCCCCGGTGGACGGCGGCGGTGCGTTCGCTTGACAACTGCCAGAGCTCGACACATTCATAAGTTTGTGGTTCGAGGGCACGAGGCGGGAGGTGGCGGGGTGGGGTGAGCCGCCCTGCACGCCCTGCAACTAGGACTTGATCTGCTACATATGCCAGTGATTGAAGGATACGTATCAAGCTCTACTGTACATTCTCTCTCTCTCTCTTCGAACACGCTACCATGGCTCTGCGCTAACTGGCTCCATACAGCAGCAGCACCTCTCGTGACGGCAGAGGTTTTCTTTGTGGAACGGCAGGGATGGAGAGCTGAGGGGTTGAAGGGTGCAGATAGGGGATGAAGCGGAGGGGCGATGGGGGCAAAATGGGCCAGTGTCAGAGAGAGAGGGGGGGAGGGGGGAGGGAGGGAGAGACGATGGGTTTAAGGGGGATGAGGGTTAAGATGGCATGGTTGCGGCGGAGCCGCATTCTTGTTGAACTTGCCAACACTCTCGGCAGAACTTGGAAAAGCCCCCCCCCCCCCTTTTCTCCTCTCGGCTCCTCCCTGCAGCCTCATGAGGGGGCGTGGACTTACAAGCTATGGGATTTCTAGCCGCAACACCGCCCCTTATTTAATAAAGGAATTCAGCGTCATCCATTATTGAAATAGCAAAGTAACCTCCTTTGCAAAACTTGCTGTAAGGCGTGGAGGCGCGCGTGCGCGCCCCCGCCGACCGGACGGTGAAACATCACGTGACGGTCCTGACCCTATACGCCGTGGCAGAGAGAGAGAGAGAGAGAGAGAGAGAGAGGGTGAGACCAAAGAGAGGACACACACTGAAAATCTACGAGTCATAAATCTCGCCCCCATACGATTGAGAATTTGAGGGTAATTTTATTTCTCTCTGGAGAGTGAGAATTTTGTTCCTCGCTCTTTATGAGAAAGAATTTTGAGACCTCGCGCTTAAAAAGTGAGAATTCGTGCTCAAATTAAGTGAGGTTAAAAAATCCTTATTGAAATAGAGCGAGGCTAAAAAATATCTCGCTCGAAAAGAGTGAGGTTAAAAATTCTCACTCCAATTTAGCATGGAAAAGTGTCCTTTCCCATTTTGGGTGAGAAATTGGATTCCAGGGTTTGCAGTGCAGCTGTCCCTCGGACATGACGGCATGCCTGTGTTGCACCCCGTGGACCTGATGCACTCCGCGAGGATAGGGGAAAGAGAGAGTGAGAGAGGAAGGGGACGTAGGCGAGGCGTTCTCGCTCGATATGCAAGCCCTTCTGTCGTGATATACGACCGTGTGTGTGTGTGAGATAGAGAGAGAGAGAGAGAGAGAGAGAGAGAGAGAGAGAGAGAGAGAGAGAGAGAGAGAGGAGGGGAGAGAGAGAGTGTCGGCGAGGGAGTAACCACACAGCCACTCAGAGCCGCACCCCTTAAAGGCATTCCACCCCTCCCTTCGCCTCCCTCTCCTGATCTCATTCTCCTCCGTGATACACCTTTCATTTTCGCCCCCTTTTCCCCCTCACCCGATAAACAAGCACACATCAAAGTAAAACCGAGCGTGATAAATAAAATAGTGAAAGCAAAAGTGAAGTGAAAGTGAAGGTAAGCCAGAAGGTATGTGGCCTAGTCGTGCATCCTTCCTCCGCTCAGCCCTTCCACCCCCATATCACCTCCCCCCCTCTCCCCTCCTTCCTCACGAACGCGCCAACGCGCCCGCGCCAGGCACCGGCACCGGCCGAGGCAAAACCACACCAGGCGGTTGCTGCGGCGCGGGCCCAACTTGTACCTCTAATTCCTCCTGCCCTTCGAACCGTGACTCTGCCGAATGAAATACGCGCCTCGCGTCTTGTCACTGCGAAAAGCCGTACAAGTTGGAGGCCGGACTAGCCCACCCCGCCCCACCTCAACACGCCCCCCGACTACAGAAATATGAAAAATTCCGCTGGCTGGTTGGGTAGAAGTTTGGTGGTGGCCCGGCGATACGACGGTGCCGGGTTGGTGAGTTTCCCCCTTTCGTACTTGAGATATATACTATTTCGCCTTTGAAGGAAAGTTTCCTTTTTTCCTCTCCCCTTAAGTTCTCCAAAAACTTTCTCTAATTCTTCAACACCCTACACAATCTAAATTTGAAGCGTAAGGACCCATTTATGCCAATAAACTTGTTTTTACAATACTGTAGCGGATTGATCACCACGACTTAGTTCCAAGCTCTTATAGTCATATCTGGGAGAGTTTGCTGGAACATTTTTATAGAGCGCCTTAAACTGGACCGACAGGGCGAGAGAATTTTAAGTCCATTTCTTCCGTTTAGGGCCTTTAGACGGACGAAGGCAGTCACTCCAACTCCCCGCCCAGCGCTCCCCGCCCCATCCCACCCCACCCCGCCCAACCAGGCGCCTCACTTCCTTTCTTGTAAAACCCGCGCGCCGCGGTACGGCTGGGAGCAGCGCCTGGAGCCCGGCCAAGAAGAAAAGAAAAAGTTGTGCGAGGGCATGTTGTACGAGAACGCGCCCACCCCATGCGGAGCGGGGGAGAGGGGAAGGCGAGAGGGAGAGAAACAGAAGAAGAGAGAGGGAGAGAGAGAGAGGAAGAGAGAGAGAGAGACTGACCTGGAAATCAGCGCGAGCGTCGAAGTACCCCAATAATGAGATTCCCCGCCACATCTAACGCCCTACCTTTTTCCTTCCCGCAGTCTTTCTGTCTGTCTGTCTGTCTGTCTGTCTGTCTGTCTGTCTCTCTCTCTCTCTCTCTCTCTCTCTCACCTTGCCCTTGGGTGTGGCTGGACTGACGTGTCCGAGACCCTCGAGCAGGACAAGGACAGGCGGGTGGCGCCGGCATCGCTGGTGGTGGACGGACGCCCAAGTTGAGGGGGCGAGGTGGGTTTAACGGGGGAAGGGGGCCGCCTGGATGGAAGGGGGACGAATCAGGTCGCATGAGTTTCGGCTCATTACTATTCCTCATGGCCGGGCGCCAGGCGCGCCATGAACGGCCGCGGCCGGACCCGCCCGCCTCTCTCCATCCTCCTCCACCACAACTAGGCCACCGGGCTGGTCTACCCCCCATCCACGCTCGATGTGTTGAGGTGCGCAAGTTATCGCCCCAGTCGGGCGCACGGGGTGGGGGCTCACGCGCCGATGAGAAAATTTGCAGTGAACAAGTGCGTCACAATTATTGCACACGCCATGTTTAAAAGGACGCGGAAAATGATTCGGATGAAAACTGACCTACGCTGTAGACATGTGGGGAACGTCGAGGGTTACACTCACTGCCTCTCTGCATTCAGGAAACCATATCGCATGTAAACGTTCACTGAAAAAACGGCGTCCTGGTTTCCAAGCAGTTTTGGAAAAACCAAGCAGCTCTTATGGAGAAAATACACAGGGTTCCGGGGCTGCTTGAAAACCAAGACGAAGTTTTTTCCGTGTTCCTTCCTGTGAATGGACAGCAACACCCAAGAAAGTGAGTGTCGCGTTGAAAGTGGGTCAACTTTCATTCGCAATCGTCCTTCTTATTGGTATATGTAAAAAATACCTCAGAAAATTTACTTTAATTTACGCGTTTAAGTGAGAGAGTTTACACTCCACTAAGAGAATACCATTCACAAACTCGGGTTCCCACAACAGTTAACAAAACTTCTCAGTTCGCAGAGCGCCAAATATTGGCGTCTTCCGTCTCAGAACACCAACACTGTTAAAAATAGTTTTCTAAAACAGTACTGTCGATTTTAAACAACACTTTCAGGATACGACTTCTGTCGCTCGTGAACGACAAAGTGATCGCTAAATTTTATAGCGAAGCAGTTTGTTTTAAAACTAGTTAAGTCGTAAATTAACGACTTTGATCTCACTCTTTCGACCGATCGTATATTCTCTGCGCAGGATATCACACAGTTACAACTTGATTCGTAATTCAATGACTTCAGTAGTAAATGTTCGACTTGGGTCTATTCTGTACGATTTTCATCGTACAGTTTTACCAAACAAATCGTCAGTAAACGACTAAAATCGTCACATTTTGTGAACTCTTTTGGCCTTCAGTGCTAGAAAAGTTTACGATTATGGCATAGCGTGGAGGAATGAATTTTTAATCGTCGGGTTCCGACCATATCACTATAGATTGGCTCCAGTCGCTATAAAAATTAGCTACTTTTTTTTGTTTTGTTTTGTTTCGCCAAAATTTTCAAGCAGATTTAGTTCTACCTCACCTCCATGCTTATTTTTATCAAATTCGTATAGAGAGTTGCGAATCAACATACGGGGCCGTGCGAATAAAAGAAATCGCATCTGGCAATGAAACTACAAAGCTACTTCGCGCCTAAAAATCGCATCCGGTGACAAAACTATAAGGTTACTTCGTGCCTTTAAAAAATCTGATCCTAAGACAAAACCATAAGGCTATTTCGTGCCTCAAAACAAAATCGGATCCTGAGACAAATCCATAAGGCAACTTTGTGCCTAAGAACTCACGGGCGTAATCAATTGGCACCCCGAACGGAAGCCCCCCCCCCCCCCAAAAAAAAAGGGGGGGGGGTAGAGAAAAAGTAGAAATGAGTTCACTGGAAAAACAAAGGTGCAAATCCCTACCTTTAAAAGGCACTAGCAAAGTGTAGTGCCCCAGGAAAGGTGTTGTGTAGCCTTTGTTTTACCAGTGATAAAGTATACCCCGCGGGTGGCAGGGACTCACCTCTGGACTGACAGTGCGCTCGCCCATACTCCGCACCCTGCAGTGGAGGAAGGCGGAGCCGCCGAGCTGCACCGTCACGTTAGTCACGGTGTTGTTGTCGGCCTGCAGGCCGGACTGGTGGTGCTCGTCAGGGCTGGAGTACCACTGCTGCTGCCAGTCCCCCTGCTGGTTAGTGATGTGCCTCCTGGACACGGAGTGCCCAATCCCGGCCCCGGCTGCTGCAACACACACACACAACACCGTTCTGTACTTCAAAAATCCTTTCGGTATATACTATTACATTTTCAGCAGATGATACTAAGGTATCAGCCTGCTTTTTTAAAAAAAATTGTTTGATCTAAAACCCGCCTTTAATTATACTTGGTTGCATTCTGTGAAAAAAAAATGTATATGTATCCACGGTCTTCTTTTGCCGTGGCCATTGTGCTGACTTATTTCCGGCCTATTCATGGGAGAAAAGTCACCAAACTCACTTTTCCCTTTCAAGAAAGATGAGTCTAAAAAATTGCAGCCCCTGCTTGCGATGCTCCAGCGTGCGCCCCACTGGCCGCACCCCTTGTTCCATCCCCCCTATCCCCTTCCTCTCTCACCCCCCACTTTTCCTTCATTCTTTTGGCCCTTCCACACACAGGAGAAAAAAAAAGAATGAAGGAACAGCCCCCGCGGCGGCCACCTTCGCCCTTTGAAATCAAGCCCGCACGTTAAATCTCTTTATCGATACATTTCAGACCCCTGAAAGAAAAACCCGCCCCTTTCTGATTCACTGGCCTGTGAAACATCCCATTTGACATGGCTCTGTGAGCTATAATTATTTCGCAACAAAACCAATTCCACGTTGACCAGTTCCGAGGCCGACCGGCCCGGCTGGAAGAGGAAATTGATGGGCTTCGAGGGGGCTTTCGCATGGCCGCTTCTCGCGGCGGCCGCGGCGGCGCGGGGCGCTGCGGGTGGGCGCGCGGGTGGCGCCACCGCCGAGAGCCGTCGCGTCGCAAATAATAAAAGTTAAAGAGAAAGGAATAAGGGGAAAAAGTCACGACACGGTCCCAGACAACGAAAACCGCAGGATGCAGAATTAAAAGACGCAAAGCGACAGCGGATGGAGGGTGGCCAGGTCCATATTGGCCGTATCGACCGACCCACACAACGCAGCAGTTCTCTCTCTCTCTCTCTCTCTCTCTCTCTCTCTCTCTCTCTCGCTCTCTCTCTCCCCCTCTCTCTCTCTCTGAGCGAAGCTTGAAAAATATACGATATTACTCGGGCGCGGGAAGCAAGGGCGGGACGGCGGACCTTTGGGCAGGCGAGATATGGCGAGTGATTTGCAAGGATGAGCTTCGGCCAAACGCGTTTTCGCCACATCACCACGCCGCACCAAAATGTGGGGAGAACCTCTTTGCTCTCTCTGTCTCTCTCTCTCTCTCTCTCTCTCTCTCTCTCTCTCTCTCTCTCTCTCTCTCTCTCTCTCTCTCTGCTTTCTCTTTCGCTCCCCACGTCACTTGCCGCCTGAGCTTTCAACACAGTGCCATCGAAACCCAGTCCGCAATGTCCCCGCAAGCCGAATCGCGCTCCAATTTGAAGAATTTAGTGTCCCTTCTCTTCGCCGCAGCAAATTTTCTACACGAGTAGCCAGACAGCCTATGTCTTCCTGCCATGCTCACACACAGACACACACCAGAAGCGTTGTCTCTGTAGCTGCAACATCACACACATACACTGTTATTCAATTACTGTGACGTCACGTTCTTTTACGTGTGAAAAGTGTCACATTATTTACAATGTAATGTCACATTCTTTTCAACGTGAATCGGCCAGAATATGCGGTCTGAATTTCATAGTCACATTCAAAAGAATGTGACATTAATATTAAAAGGAATGTGACAGTTTTCACATGAAAAAGAATGTGACGTCACAGTAATTGAATAACAGTGTACATGCAGGCGCGCACCCACACAAACAGGGCACATGTGGAGCTAATGAAACGCGTTCCAAGTGATGTAACTTAATCAAGCGCGATCCTTACATTAGCCGCGGGTCGTTACTAGACTTGAGGGAGGTATAAGGGGGACGGGGCGAGGGGAGGAGGTGAGGAGGGGGTAGCGGCCAGCACCGGGTCCCGCGCGGGGTAGAGGCGGCGCGATGATGGGGTGGGGTATGCGTGTGCGAGGCCAACTTGCGGATACGCCAGTGATGGAAGTTAGGCCCCTGCTTCAGAAGCCCCCGCCGCCACCGCTGCAGCGGGA
This sequence comes from Frankliniella fusca, assembly GCA_029379305.1. Classification (NCBI taxonomy): domain Eukaryota; kingdom Metazoa; phylum Arthropoda; class Insecta; order Thysanoptera; family Thripidae; genus Frankliniella; species Frankliniella fusca. The sequence goes on along the minus strand of JAHWGI010000497.1, from coordinate 117,398 downwards.
GTGTAGCTTAACTTGCTGTGAAATTCCCGACACCGCATTAGTCGTGACGTTATCTCCCCCCCCCCACCTCCTATCACCCCCACCCCCACCACCTCCAACCCCCTACCACCCCCCCACCCGCAACATTTCCACCGCAGAACACAGCAGCCGACCCGCTGGCCACGTACCTGCTTCAATTTACCGAGTGGGGGGGGGGGGATAGAGAGAGAAAGGCAAGGAAAGGCAGTAAGCGAGAGAGAGATGGGGGGAGAATCAGTGGGGAAACTTCTGTCCAGGGTTTAAGCTAAACGCGTATAGCCGCCCCCGGAGCCGTCGAACAAATACGCATGGCCACGCAATATTTCCCTCAAAGCGGCCCTCTCAAGTTTCAAAACCATCCGGTCCGCCTGCCTCCTTATTGAGGTACAGCCTGCTGCAGCCACGCACTGCCGGGCGGGGCGGGGCGGGGCGGGGCGGGGCGAGGCGGGGCGAGGCGGGGCGAGGCGCACATGAACTTTGCGCTGCATCAACTTTTGATCTCGACTCCTGCCCTGCTCCAGCAGGCGTGGCGCTGCGTGGCGGCGCAGATGCAAATTATTGCCGTCTGGTTTTCAGAACCCTCTGCTAGCATTTCTTTTTTCGGTGCGCTCGCGCGCGCGCTCGTGCATATGTGTGAGTGAGTGAATGTGTGTTCGGCCTGCCGCACGCAAGCACACACAATCACACACACACGCGCCCGCGCTTGTAAAAGCGATCGACTGCTGCCGTTGCTAGGGGGACTCCGAGACAGCGAGCCAAAGAGAGAGAGAAGGAAAGGAGGGAGGGAGAGAGAGAGAGAGAGAGAGAGAGAGAGAGAGAGAGAGAGAGAGAGAGAGAGAGAGAGAGAGAGAGAGAGAGAGAGAGAGAGAGAGAGAGCAAAGAGCCCAAGGGGGGATTAAAATCGGAAAATATGGCATTGGCAATTGTGATGCAGCAGAGCGCCACTCTAGCCTCCCCGGCAGGCAGGGGCGGCGCGCGGGCCGCGGAGCAGAGTGCACCTTTATTGCTTGCGGTGCCACCCTCCTACGCCTCCAGCCTATCGCAGCTCCAGATCAAAAATATCGCCACGGACACACACACACAAACACAATATGTCTCTCTCTCTCTCTCTCTCTCTCTCTCTCTCTCTCCACTCTCTCTCTCTCTCTCTCTCTCTCTCTCTCTCTCTCTCTCTCTCTCTCTCTCTCTCTCTCTCTCTCTCCCCCTCTCTCTCTCTCTCTCTCGGGTATGGACGTCCTTCTTCCACGGTTCCTCCCTTCCCTTACCTCAATCATATTTCTAAATGCATTCCTATACCGTCAATATTACTGCCCGAGCTGGAGCGAGCGGTAGGAAGGGAGGGAGGGGGGGGGGTAGGGATAGAGAGAGCGGCACTCATGGGAGAAATAAACGGTCGCTAAATCCTCGCGACGCATGCGGGAGAGTCGCCTGGGGATTAAAACGATCTACAAGAGAGGTCGGACCCGGTGGGAGAGGGGACAAGCAGAGCTCAAGCCCACTGCACCGTGCATACATTTCAACATTTTACGAATCTTTGTTCCTGCCTTATTCTTTTTTTCTGAGCCACCTTTCCGTTGCCAGGGCGTGGGGTGGAGGGTGGTGATGGGAATGAGGGGGGAGTGGTAGGGGTGGGAGGCGGCACGACGGCGCTGGGGGTGAGGGTATAAGAGAGGTGCGGGTGGGTCTTAGTCTGAGGGGGTGGGGCAGGGCGGGGGGCGGTGCGGGGTAGGTTGACGCGGTGAGGGGATCAGCAGGGAGTGGAGGGTAAGAGGGTAGTAGGAGTGGGTGGGCGCCGAGATGTGAGGGTCAGGGGGTATGAAGGGGTAGGAGCCAAGGCGTTGTTGAGCACAGCCCCGCCCCGCCCCGCCCCGCCCCGCCCCGCCCCGCCCCGCCCCGCCCCGCCCTGCGCGGCACGCTCCCTCTCTGGCGCCCTGCGCGCCGCCGCCGCCGCTGTTTCCACTAAACAGGGATTCAGAACTTAATATGGAGAAGACGACACCGCGGTGCGCGTGCAGCCACACCCCGCCCTCTCCCCCTCTCCAAGACCAGGACGGCGTCGAGGAGGGTGAGGGTGAGGGAGTGCGCACGCAGTCCCCTCTCTCTACCTGCCTGCTGCTGCCGGGGTCGCCGCCGCTCCTGAGGGGTCCCAGCCCAGGCCGGCCCGGTCCGTCGAGAGGAGAATACCTAAGCTACTTGAGCATGCCTCGACCCTTGTAATAAACACTGGACGCCTGTGGGGCCGCTGCGGGGGCTTACATCAGCCCCGGCCCGGCCACCGCCTCTCCTGCTCCACCCTCCTCCTGTGGGGCCGCTGCGGGGGCTTACATCAGCCCCGGCCACCGCCTCTCCTGCCCCACCCTCCTCCTGTGGGGCCGCTGCGGGGGCTTACATCAGCCCCGGCCACCGCCTCTCCTGCCCCACCCTCCTCCTGTGGGGCCGCTGCGGGGGCTTACATCAGCCCCGGCCACCGCCTCTCCTGCTCCACCCTCCTCCTGTGGGGCCGCTGCGGGGGCTTACATCAGCCCCGGCCACCGCCTCTCCTGCTCCACCCTCCTCCTGTGGGGCCGCTGCGGGGGCTTACATCAGCCCCGGCCACCGCCTCTCCTGCCCCACCCTCCTCCTGTGGGGCCGCTGCGGGGGCTTACATCAGCCCCGGCCACCGCCTCTCCTGCTCCACCCTCCTCCTGTGGGGCCGCTGCGGGGGCTTACATCAGCCCCGGCCACCGCCTCTCCTGCCCCACCCTCCTCCTGTGGGGCCGCTGCGGGGGCTTACATCAGCCCCGGCCACCGCCTCTCCTGCCCCACCCTCCTCCTGTGGGGCCGCTGCGGGGGCTTACATCAGCCCCGGCCACCGCCTCTCCTGCTCCACCCTCCTCCTGTGGGGCCGCTGCGGGGGCTTACATCAGCCCCGGCCACCGCCTCTCCTGCTCCACCCTCCTCCTGTGGGGCCGCTGCGGGGGCTTACATCAGCCCCGGCCACCGCCTCTCCTGCTCCACCCTCCTCCTGTGGGGCCGCTGCGGGGGCTTACATCAGCCCCGGCCACCGCCTCTCCTGCTCCACCCTCCTCCTGTGGGGCCGCTGCGGGGGCTTACATCAGCCCCGGCCACCGCCTCTCCTGCTCCACCCTCCTCCTGTGGGGCCGCTGCGGGGGCTTACATCAGCCCCGGCCACCGCCTCTCCTGCTCCACCCTCCTCCTGTGGGGCCGCTGCGGGGGCTTACATCAGCCCCGGCCACCGCCTCTCCTGCTCCACCCTCCTCCTGTGGGGCCGCTGCGGGGGCTTACATCAGCCCCGGCCACCGCCTCTCCTGCCCCACCCTCCTCCTGTACGGCACGCGCACGCCCGAGCCCAGGTAACACAATATTGCACGCAATGACACAAAAAAAAGTTCACTTGAGAACTATATATAGTGGAGAATACACTGGTACAGCAAAATAATAGTCCAATATGTCAGTGGGTTTTTAGACATTTCGTTATGTATTGCTAAACCCGAGGGGTACTTCACCTTCTACAATCAGTGTACACACTGAGCCACAATCATTTTCCAATCACTATCCAGTCTCATTTATTTTCAACAAAAATATATTTCAAGCACCTTAAAATTGCAAAATATCGAACATGTGCCTTTTTTTTATTTTTTATTTTTTTAAAGTTTGGTCAAATTTTCCTTCCAATCACAGCAGAACCCTCAAATCAGTGTACACCCATTTAAAGAGTTATGTACCCCTCGGCTAAACCACACATTACAAAAAGGAAAGTTCTCCGCCGGTGCAGAGTTATGATTATGTGCAGCAGCTATGTAGCAAAGCTTTACTGAACTTTGTGCTTAGAATTGCCGACGTCTTTGCCAACACGATTTCGACCACCAGTCCCTACAGATGAAGGAAGTCCTCACTGCTGACGCCATTTTCCTCATGACGTGAGTCGTATGGTATTGTTCTAGTCACTCATTCCTTTACGATATTCACTTTGACACGAGCAGAGTGTTTAGCCATGCGAGACCGCCCCCCTCAGCCCAGCCCCCCTCCCCCCCCCGCCCCGCCCGTGAGCGCCACTATAGGCAGCGCTGCTGTCGGAGAACCACGGCCAGCGACGCGTATCGCACCGCGAACACATTCATTCACAAATGACAACACCACACAATGAGCGCCGTGTGGCGTAGCGTAGCAGGGGGTACGGCGAGGTGGAGAGCAGGGCGGGGCGGATGTAGGGGCGTGCGCGAGGCGCGGGGAACGCAGCGGGGCCGGGGCTGCCGGCGCCCCGAGCAGCAGTATCAATAGTAGTACGGCACTGGCGGTGGTAATAATAGCGAGACACACCTGAGAGTGGCCTGGTCCCATAGGGCGTCGCACAAAACAGACCCCGCACCTCTCTCTCTCTCTCTCTCTCTCTCTCTCTCTCTCTCTCTCTCTCTCTCTCTCTCTGCAGATGATATACAACTGTATTTACATTTCTCTATAAATGAATATGAAAACTCTTTAAGGCAAATTGCTCTTGATATTGTACAAGTTAATGAGTTTTGTGATAGTCATAATTGGACTCTGTATGTCGCTAAAACTCAAAGTGATAGTTTTTGGGACGCAGAGGTATCTGACCCAAATGAATAGTCTTCATACTCCCTCTTTGACTGTTAATGGCTGTGTTATTTCATACTCCTAAATTGTAATTGTAATAATTTAGGAGTGATCTTTGACCCATCTCTTTCATGGAATCACCACTGTAATGTAATGGCCCCACAAATATTTGGTATTCTTGTCCAGCTGAGACGTAACTTTACGTTCATTGCACAAAAAGTGAGAAAAATGCTCATTTCTTCGCTGGCTTTTCCTCACCTAGATTATGCATCAGTTTTATTCACGGATTTGTCTGTTACTAATAATATTAAAATTAAGAGGCTACAGAATGCTTGTATTCGGTTTATTACTGGAACTAAAATTTATGACCACATTTCACCTGTCTATAAGGATCTCAATATCTTCAAGGTTGAAGAAAGGCGTCACTTAGCCGTCTCAATGCTTGTATGGAAAATAATTAAAACCCACCAACCATCATACTTGAATGAAAATTATGTCTTTTCATCTATCTCAAACCAAAGATCTATCAGGTCTAATAAGCAGATGTTCGTTGTTCCCAACCATAGATTAACCAAGTATAATCATTCTTTCCATATTCAATCAATCACTTTGTGGAATCAGTTCAATCTTTATAATTTGTTACACTCATCATATGAGTCAGTAAAGAAAGTTGTTTTAAGAAATCTAAAATCCAGAATGTAAGTTATCATTTTCTGAGCTTGTACTAACTCATTTTCTCTTGTTTTTTCCTAGTCACCTGTTTTTCAGTAATAATTGTAATGAGAGCGGGTCTTTGTTACAGTGGGACTTTCTAGTCCTTTTACACTTTTACATTGACCCTAATAAAAATCAATTCAATTCAATCAATTCTCTCTCTCTTTCTTTCTCTCACAAATGTGTATACATATATATATATATATATATATATATATATATATATTTACATATACATATACAGATACAGATACATCTACATATAACATATACATATACACACCTGCTGTTGTATAGTTGGACCAACTATAGACATCAATTGACGTTTAATAAGTTCAACTATTCGCACAAGCTGGTGTATACTTGTTAAAAGTTTTGGAACTAAGCACAAGCACCAAAGATGTATACAAACTAAACATTTGTTTCACCAGTGTATATATATATAGACGCATGTCGCGCCGCACCTCCTACATCAGGCGCGCTGTCACGTCACCGCCCAGCCGGGCCTGGCCCCACCTATCTAGCTCTGCGACACCAGCGCCCCCCGTCGACCGGCGCCACGGACCTTTCACTCTGAAAAATATCTTTGTAGATATGAAGCAAGGATATACGTATAGACATATTTTGTGAATAACAAAAATGTTATGGCAGTTTACGACAACACGGTAGCTATGGAAGTAGTAGGGACTCGCGACACTGGGGAGGTGAGAATTAGATAGGGAAGGGGGGTTACACAGCGAGAGAATGGAGGGGGGAGGAAGGGAGGGAGGGAAGCGAGCGAGAGAGAGAGAAAGGGAGAGAGAGAGAGAAGAAAGAGAGGCAGAAGGCGGAAACAGTCGTGAGAAAACAAATTAAAAACGATTACTTGTGCCCCATAACTATTTGCATTGCTTCCAGATGTTATGCCAGCCCTTCCTTCCTTCCTTCCTCTCTCTCTCTCCCCTCTCCCCCTCCCTCTAGTTCGCTTGTTCCCGCGTGTACCTCTGCAAACTCCACTTTAGTCCTGACAAATTACGCCCTCGGGTGGGCGGGGAGGGGAGTGCCTCCTGCAGGTAGGGAAGCGCGCGCACGCCACAACACAGAGTAGTCGCAGTCCTGTCCTTGCCCCCCCCCCCCCCCCTTCCTGCGCTGCACACAGTAAGGTCCGTAATGCTAGGCCCGCTGGCCCCACGCAACGCCCCCCTCCCCTCCTTCCACCCAGCCACACCTCCACACCGATATTAATTAATTCCAAACGGTTGTAGGAGACCGAGGAAACCATTTCCTGATTACAGCACAGGGGCTGCGGGCTGCTGCCGGCTGGACTCAATCCACATCGGAGCGGGGAGGGAGCGGTGTGGCGGGGTGGGCGGAGCAGGGCAGGGCAGGGCGGGGAGGAGGGAGGCCAGGACAGCGAGATCATAAAGCTCTAAATCAAACCTGTTTGAAATGCGCGGGGCCGGAGCCCGCATGGGACGAGCGCATGCGCACCACGCCACGCCAGCCGCCAGCACCACATATCTCCCCTGCTGATCACTGGCTGCATGGCCGCCCCTTGTCCACCCTCCAAGGGAAACACAAAGAATGACGCACGCTACTTGCAGGTGTGTGAATGTCCACTCTTACCCTTTTTGGAGGGTAAAGTCCTTAAACTTCACGGTAGAAACGAGTCCTGGGATTCCCAGGAGAGTTGGAATCCCAGTGCGGATGTCCTGGAAAAAAGCAGCTTTTCCCGGGAGTTTTTCCTGGAAAACCCAGGACATCCCCTGGAAAAGATGATACCTCCTGGGAATGTGCAAATTCCCCTGGGAAACCCAGGACTCGTTTTTGCCGTGTTAAAACTTACCTAAATGACCCTGAATTTGACAAAAATTTCCTCGGATTGCCGCATTACCGCTAGTAATCCGACTGATCCTAGTCAGCCGGATTACCTAAATTGGTTCCGCCCCGCCTCAACATTTATACTGTGAACGAGCCTTCTTTCACTTGAAATTTTGCAGCATTCACGCACTGCGGAGTTCAGTGCATCCGTCCGTCTGTCTGTCTGTCTGTCTGTCTGTCTGTCTGTCTGTCTGTCTGTCTGTCTGTCTGCCTGCCTGTCTGTCCGCCCGTCCGTCTGCCTGTCTTTCTACCCCTCCCTTTACCCACATTTCGACCGACGAGTTCTGGGGTCCAAGGGCAGACTCCTTCGCGCTTCATCAAATGCCTGGCCCAGTTAATTTCCTTTCTCCTCTGTACCTCCTTCGCACCCTTCCTCATCTTCATTTCCACTCCACCCACCGCTGACGTCCACTCCCTCCTCCCCCATTTTCCATCCCTTCTCTCTCTCTCTCTCTCTCTCTCTCTCTCTCTCTCTCTCTCTCTCTCTCTCTCTCTCACGCGCGCGAACTCTTCTTTCCGTTCCTCCCCTTACTCACTTCCCCCTCCCAACGAACTAAACCTCATACGCGATCACGGCCCCCACTCCTGGGCGCATCTCTTATGCATAACTCCATGCATATCTGAGCGCGACACAAGGGTAGCAGTGGGGGGGTCTTACACCGGCCCTCATGACGCAGTTCCCTTCTCCCCACTACCACGCTTTTCCTAACCCTCTCTCCCCCAATTCGAACCGCAAGCCTTTGATCGGTGACCTCTCTCCTCTCTCATGCCCTCCTTCTCCCACTTGTTCTCTCTCTCTCTCTCTCTCTCTCTCTCTCTCTCTCTCTCTCTCTCTCTCTCTCTCTCTCTCTCTCTCTCTATCTCGCTTGCAGGGGCACGCTACTTTGCCATAGCAAATTAAAGAGAAGCGCGAGGTGAGGTGTGGGGGCGAACCAGCCAGGCGAGGACACGCGGGGCGGTTTTCACTCGATACCTTCCATTACGCGATGTTACGCAATAGCGTTGATGTTACACTCTACTTACGTGACTTTGCACTGCACTGCGAAATATTACAGTGGTGGTATAACAACGAGGTGTGGATGGTGTAGCGCCGGCACTACGTCACACCTCCGCGTGCAAGGTATTGAGTGATCCGAGGGGAGGGGGAAACGGCTAAGGTAATCCGGCTGACAGCCGATAGGTAATCCGGCAGGGTGTAGTCCGGGAAAATTCGAAGTCATCCGCTGTAATCCGGGAGAATTTTAAGGTACGGGGTAATCCAAGGAAAAAATCACCGTTATTCGGAGGACACTCCAGAGGCAATCCGGGGTAATCCGTAATCCGGCTGACACGAAAATTGACAGTCGTTTCCCCCTCGGAGTGATCGCATACGTTTAACACCCACCGCGGGCTCTGGAATCCATTGCGCGGAAATTGTCCTTTATTATAGTTCCAAGATGGTAAAAAAATATTCAAAAATAACAATAGTTCGAAGCCGTTACTATATGCGCTGCTTTACCAATACAATTGCGGCTTTCTGCTGTTTTTCTGCAGTGCACGCATATGAGGTATGTGATGCGCAACATTCAACCCTCCTGAACTTGTCTCTTATCGAGGTGAAAAGTACACACGGCTGACAAGAAAGAAAGAAAAAAAGAGTCGAAATAGAGGAGATGGAGTATGGAGAAAGAGGGAGCTTGAATATCTCAAGTACAACTTGCCGCTCAATCCAAGCTCAGGTTATTCTTGAACTAAGAAAATGAGTATCATTCTAGTGTAAAGAGGAAGGATTTAAGGACGAATTGGGGTTGAATGGAGTCCAAATACTCGATTGCAATTTCACTTGAGATTATCAGGTATTTTGCACATGATACAAGAACAACGCGCTTTTCAGGTTGGATGACTCTTTGCGTTGCAAATAAAACCCGCGCAGAAATAAAGTGAATATTCATCATTCAGAGTTCACTTGTACTCGCGGCGAAATTCAATGCAAACTTTTTCTTCTTACTAAGTGTATGTGTGCGGCAGGGAGCAGCGGGGTTATCCTACCCCCCGGTGACGCGATCTTACTCGCCCTGCCGTGCTCTAAGTGCGCCCACCCCCTTCCCTAGTCGCCACTCCCCCACCCCCACCCCCCCCCTCTCTCTCTCTCTCTCTTTCTCTCTCTCTCTCTCTCTCCCTCCCTCTCTCTCTGCTCAGCGCGGCGCTCTAGTTTAGTCGCTGCCGATCATCTCCTCATTAGTGTAATGGCGGAGGCGGGAGGACGACAGACCGCTTCCAGGGCGCCTCAATCGAGCCCCCTTTCCTCTCCAGTAGCCCCCCCCCCTCCCATCCCCACTCCCTCCTCCTCGCCACCGTCCGACCAGTGCTTCCGGAAAAGTACGGGAAATAAGTAGCTCAAAGGCAGAAGAGTGGGCTTGCTCACTAGGCAACACCACCGCACTAGTCATTACCTATACTTTACAGGGCACCTCTACCGCCGACCACTCCCCGAGCGCAGAGCGGCGCAGGATCAGTTCACCCGTTCACCCCGATGCAGCGAGGCGAGACGAAGTTGTCATATGTGTCACGAAATACACACAAAAGTCGCTGCTGCTCTCCTCCCCCTCCCCCCCCTCCTCCGGGTCTCTCCCTCCTTGCCTCCATCGCTCTAACTACTACTGGCCGCTGTCACTCTTGTCAAGGGCGCGTCTGCTTGATGAGTCCGGCAGGCAAGTGGCCGCGAGAGCTACAGAGGGAGGGAGAGAGAGTGAGAGGCCGACACAAAGAGCGAGAGAGACAGCAGACATAGAGACGCCCGAGCAGCGGGGTTAGGAGCTATACTGCTTTCTGACAAGACAGGACGGCTAAGCCCTTTGGATCGCAAACGCCTCCCCTTCCGCCGTCCAGGGCGCCTGACGCCCGTCGCTTGTTTCTGTTCTTCGGTCTCTCCCCCCCCTCTCCCCCCTCCCCGAACCCCACCATCTCCTTCCAAAATGTGGCGTGGCCGACGGGCCGGCTGGCGAAACTTTGGACACGCAACACAGCATCTTCTTTTATCTCCGAGGCGGCAGCGAGGGGCCGCGCCCCGCCCCGCCCCACCCCGCCCCACCCCGCCCCACCCCGCCCCGCCCCGCCCCGCCCCGCCGCGAGGGCCTCGGCGTCAGGAGGATTAGATGCCCAGGGCCACGTAACGAGAGGACCGAGTCGAATCCCATTCCCTCATGCCCGCGCCCTGCCCAACCCCCTCTCCACCGCGGAGCAGCTAGCTATTCAGGGCGAAACAGACCCGCCCGGCTCCACTTCCACCTACCAACCAGCCCTGCCTGATGCACTGCCCGCCCCGGCTCGGTACAGGAACTACTCGCAATTTATTTTGTCGTGATCAAGTTATGGACTCCGCCATGCCACCAGTACCACGTCTGTAGCACAACTATGGAAAAAAAAAGATATAGAGTTAAGACTACATCTATAGTATAGAACAGCACTATAAAATTAAATTTTGGGGGAAGAAGGTAAATCCCACAAATGTGTTTTAAGTTCTAGAGCATCCTGACTAGATGCTTAAAGTTGAACTTTATAGTGAAAAAACTGATTTTTTTTTGTGGGTGGGATTGTTGTCAGGGATAGTCAAAATTATTTCAAAAATTCGAGGGACCCGCTAGTACTCTGGAAACTCAGGTGTGAGACAGTCTCACACCAAATGGTGTGAGGCAAAATACCTCACACCAAACGGTGTGAGGCAAACATACCTCACACCAAATGGTGTGAGACTCGTTGTGCCTCACACCAAATGGTGTGAGACCCTCTGTGCCTCACACCATTTGGTATAGGGAAGTATCACTCCATTTGGTGTGAGGCACAACGAGTCTCACACCATTTGGTGTGAGGTATGTTTGCCTCACACCGTTTGGTGTGAGGTATTTTGCCTCACACCATTTGGTGTGAGACTGTCTCACACCTGAGTTTCCAGAGTATGGTCTGCCGGTCTACACGTGCTATGGGCTTCCTAGTTTTCCTAGGTTTCCCTTTTGGTTTTCGCGGTCCTCCCAACTTTCTCTTCGTTATTTCCCAATATCTGGTTTTCTACGATCTTCTCAAGGCTTCCTACCGTTTTCTGTGGTTTCCCCTCATCTTCAATGGTCTTCCCTCACATTTTCTACGCTTGCTTAAAATTCCTTGGTCTTCTCTCAAGTTTTTACGGTCTTCCCTAATAGTTTTTGGTATCTCCCACTGTGATAAATTCTTGTACCGGTACGGGAATATTTTCCATGAGAGGTCTTGTACAATTACGATTCATATTGTAAACTTTTTATAACAGTGCGTATCAACTCAGAATCGATTGGTGAGCCAACAAAGTCGTAAAGTGTAAAGTCGTCCATGTACGAGATATATTGTACATAGTGAATTACAAAATATATTGTACATCTACGGAAATATTTTTCACAGTGATCCTTAAAATTTGTGGCCTACGATTTTATTGATCTTCTTCGGTTTTCTTTGGTTCTTCTGGTGGTCTTCCTGGTCTTTCTATATTTCCGGGTAGCCGGGAGTACGCGCACAAACCTAGTTGCGGACCCCTCGCAAAAAATAGGCACGATAATTAAAAGGAAATAAGGCTCAGTGAATTTACAAAAATACGAGACCCACACCGGACAGGCTCCAAGACCACCGACCTTTCTATTCTACTCAGAATTTTCGCCAGTGTCAGCCTGTGCCGCGGCCGACGCGCAGGAGGGAAGGTACGGCAGAGCCGCAGCAAGCCCCGCAGCACAACGAACGAAAAATGGGGTGCGAAAATACGCAGGGGGTGCGCGCAGTGGTACAGTGCAGCGGTAGTGAGGAACTAACTGATGTACTGCGGAGGGCACAACGGGTAGCCGCCCACCACCACCACCACCACCACCACCACCACCACCACCACCACCACCACCACCACCACCACCACCACCACCACCACCACCACCACCACCAACAGAGCAACGCCACGCCACGCCCGGCGTGCACCCCGCCCGCCACCTCTTCCAGGCGGCTGCCTGCCTGCCTCAGCGAGTTCATCCGACGGAGGAGTTATTTTCCGTCTCACTCGTTCCCCCTGAGGGGGCCCAGGGCAGTGAGTCCTTTCGCGGGAGAGAGAGAGAGTGAGAGAGAGAGAGAGAGAGAGAGAGAGAGAGAGAGAGAGAGAGAGAGAGAGAGAGAGAGAGAGAGAGATGGTGGTGGTGGCGGTAGCGGTGGCTGGGCTGGGGCGGCCCCGCGGGCATGGCGCGAGCAGCGAGTGGAGGAGTGGCAAGCAATCGGGGAAAATACCAGCCAAGTCCGATAGCTGGCGCATTCTTCGCGGACCGACCGGGAGAGGGAGCGAGAGACAGCGAGAGGACAAGGAGGGGGAGAGGGAGCGAGAGACAGCGAGAGGACAAGGAGGGTGTGAGAGAGAAAAAGGCCAAGGGGGGAGGGAAAAGGGGTGGAGGGAGAGAGAGAGGGGGGGGGGGGGGAGGCAGCGGTCCGCAACCATATAGCAGAGCGAGCGCAGTGTGTCGCAGCAGCAGCGGCCGCGGTGCGGAGCGGAGGAGGCCGGGTGAGGCCACACGAGTCAGGAGCCAGACGTGTCGTCGCGGCACCGTGTCAGAGAGAGTTACCACTGCGCAATAGACCCGCCGAGACCAAGTACAGAGGGTCAGTGGGGAAAGACAACATCCGCAAACCACCTCTTAATAACTTGCAAACCGTTTATTTCTTATTTGAAAAGAAAAAGGGAGACTGTACAAGCGACAAATTAATTGTTTCACCTTTCTTTTTCCATTTTTAGCAGATGATACCTTTACTTTCTTTACTTTCAGAACAGTACAAGACACTAAGGTGTCAGCTAGCTTGTACTCTCGAGTCCAGAAACCAATCGCAACTATACAATAATACAGGGTGGCGATGCTAGGGGCATGGCTGCCTGACGCGCAGTCTGCGCGGAACAATGACACCTTCTCCCCGCGCGCAGCTCCTCCCTGCCAGCGACCGCTTCGGTCCGCCACGCCGCCTGCGGACCCCTCCCACCCCTTTCCCTCCCAACCCCGCAGGCACGCGGCGCGGCGCTGCTGGCGTCGTTCGTCGTTTACATCGTGTGCGTTCCACTAGGGGCCCTCCTGTGAGAGGTGCGCAAGCAACTGGGCTGGTAGTCCCCTGGGCTGGGGACAGAGCAGGGGCACCCCAAGTGAGACTACGGAGGCGAAGGTGAAGAGTGGGAAATTCCGTAAGCTGGCTGCAGGTAGTCCGGGGGGATTAGTCTCGCGCACGGGGTTTTTGGGGACCCGCGTCTCCAGAGGACTACCAGAGCTCTCTGATTGGCTCTGAGGCGCCTCGCTTGCGCACCTCTCACAGGAGGGCCCCTACGTTCCACACACAAATTGTCGCACCCCATAGCAATTTCTCTTGCGGTGCGGTATCATCTGCTATCAATACCAATCTTGATTGATATTTTTTTTAATGCTTGTCGGCCGAAATCACAACTCTAAAATCTTCGCACACCTCGTCATTCGGAAGAATTCAGAAGGATTGGACATTTCTACACCAATTCAGAATTGTTATCCCCTCGCGAACCGTTAATAAAACGCTGTCCGAAGTTTTAACCACGCCGATAGAGAATTTCCTGCTGACGAGCGAAAAATTGCCGGTTTTCATTTGGAGCGCGCGTCGCGTCGCAGCCGGGGTGCCCTCTCTTTTGCCAAAATGGAAATACTCGTCCAGCGCAGCCCAGCGCAGCCCAGTCTACTAAAAAGTCCGCGGCGCGGTGGGGTTGGGGGGGCAGACACGACATTAACCCCGCGCAGCGCTGCCGTCACTAACCCCGCCGGGTCGTTCCGTGCGAGAACTACAACTTGGCTGACCCGCCAGCGTGCGTTCCGGGCGCGGCGGGGCGGCTCGGGGCGGGGCAGGGCGGGGTGCGGCGGGGCGGGGCGGGGCGGGGCGGGGCGGGGCGGGGCGGGGCGGGGCGGGGCGGGGTGCGGCGGGATGCGTCCCTCTCGGCGATAATATTCAGCCCGTTGTTTTGCGCGGGGTGGTGGCGTGGCGCTGCTCCCGGGCGACATGGCGCGCAGTTAGCGTTTGTATGCGCGGTACGGTATGTACGCGGCCGGCCCTGGACCACCACAACAAGACTACCGCGTCCGTGTTCACGGCGCGGCCCACAGCCAGTGCTGGGCTCAGGTCGAGGGGAAAACAACTCAAAGTTTTGGTGCACAAATTTGTTAAATTTTTGAGAATTTTTGTGAATTTTCGTGAATTTTCGTGCACTTTTATTAATTTTTTTTGAAGTTTTGCGAGAATTCTACCTGATTTTTGATGAATTTTCCCTTTAAAAAATCTAAATTTTTCATGGATTTACTTAATTTTTCCTAAATTTCCCTAAGTCTCTCTGCATTTTACTGAATTTTTCAGAATTACGAGGTGTATCGGGTGTTTCTTTGAGTACGTAACAGGTGTTGCGGGATTGCATACTCGCCTGCGCTACAGGGGCCATGGCGCCTTACGGGCGAATGGGGTAGGCAAACCCGCAGCACTGCCACGCATTCAACGAATCACCCGGTACATAAATTTCCGAGTTGTTTCCCTCTTCGCCCGGGCCCACCAGTCCGCTGCCACACACGCCGGAGCTCCGCGCCCCGCGCACACCGCGTACTATTTTCCTAACGCGTATGTAACGTCAGACAATGTCGGACTCTCCCGCTCTAGGCTCGGCCGCCCCTCCGCGCTGACCAGCACAAAGCGGTGGTACCGGAGAGAGACGCGCGGGGCCACCCCGCCTCTCTCCCTCCCGTGCAATATGCACGGCCGTTGGCTCGGAGGGGTACTCTGCTTACAAGAGATCAGTGAACACACACTAAAACGGGAAAAAAGTATTTAAAAAAATTATCTGGAGTATCCCGAAAATATCAGACTATCGCAATATCTGGGGGAAAAAATGAAATAACCTAGCACAAGTTGCAAGTATCCATTTTTCTGGGAGCACGAAGCAGGACTCTTCGACTCAACCATGTGTTAGGACACACTCTGACTCCACACCAAAAAGGTGTGCGGAGAACTGTGCTCCTTCACCAGGACTTTCCCTCGCTAAGGTTTCAAGAGTCCCAACCAAAAAGAGTCCGGAATGATGGGTACAGGAGGGCTCTGCCCTGCTCCGCTTCAGTTGCACCGTGTGTGCTGCGGCGGCCGGGGGCGCGGGGCTATTTTAAAGCGGGCTCCGTGAGCGGGGGAGACCATTGTCCGTTTCCGGCGTATGTTTCCAGGAGAATGCGGGTCGAGGAAGCCCCGGCCCGGAGCCGCCGGAGCTGGGTAGGGCCGCGGGCGCGCCCCTGCCGCTGCTGCGCCCTGGCGGCAACAATGGAAAACCATGGCTTAGCCGGGCCAGGGCTGGGGTGGCCAGGGCTTGAAAAAAGGTTTCGGAGGGGAAAGGGGTGGGGGTGGGGGGTATGCAAGACGAGCTTCATTGCTAACAATGGAATTATATGTGAGTCCGCCTCCCGCTCCCAGCCATCCCCATCCCCTCCCGAGCGCCGCCGTCTTATGGTAATGTCACTCGACCGCCAAAGAAAACAGAGGAAAACCTGCTAAGCGCGTCAGGAATATTTGCTGCACAAGCCTCGGCAAAAGATTCATCCAAGCTTATTCACGTCCCGCACACTGAAATATTACTTACAGTACTATTTTGTACTCTGGAAATTCAAGTGTACGAATGTCGCACACTTGTAAGTTAGGTGTGCGAGGATTCATTCGTACACTTGGCCGCTCAAACGTGTGAATATCCTGGGAAAATTCACACGTTTAAGTGGCCAAGTGCACGAATGAATCCTCGCACACCTACTAGAGTGCGACATTCACACACTTGGGTTTCCAGTGTATACAAAGGGTCGTCAATTCCGCTTGACCGTGTACGGAGGAATGTGGAATATTACAGGTATTATTGGCAATATTACACCAATTTCACAGCACTGATGTCATAATCCTGGGAAAATAGGTAATATCAACGTACTATTACCTGTAATATGGGTAATGTAATATTTGAGGTAATGTCATCTCGTGTATGGAGGAATATCGGAGTTGACGACCTTTTGGTTTTGTACATAGCCTAGCTTAGGCCCGCGCACATACGTATCATCTGCTGAAAATATGCATAAGATACTCATGTGCATAGGCCTATATAAGCTCTGTACACAATAATTCATAAAATTTCAGCGCGCGCAAATCCACTTCACCATTACGAACAGTTTTTATATATTCAGTGCCAGAGAGGTAATTTTAGATGATGTGGGTGGAGGGCGGGGCAGGAGGCGATGGGTTGGCTGTTGGCTGTGATGTTATGCTGAAAACCCCCTGGAGCCCATGGCGAGCAGTACAGAGTAGCTGGCAGTATAGCGAACCACCGACCGTGCACCGCCCCGCCCCTCCCCGCCCCTCCCCGCCCCGCGCCCGACTGCCCAGTAGTATTCTGCAGGTTCTGCTCCAGCTCCAAATGAGCCGTGGCTGACTTCTAGTTTGGAGCGTGCTCATGTGAGGCCGAGCCGAGCCGACCCCGTTCAGACCCTGCTCCTCTACGCCCCCCCCTGGTGAAGGGAGGAGTGGCAGCTGAGGCCCCCTCTGCCTGCCGGCACTATCTGCCGTAATCTTGCCTCGTAAGGCGCGGCTGGTCGGAGCCACAACGCCTGAAACCTCTAGCAGCCGAAAAGAAGAGAGGGGGGGATATGGGCGGGAGGGGAGGAGGAGTATTTGGATTTCATTAACTGATAAGCTGCGACTCACCGCACGAATTGAATGACTTGCGATCCGATTTATGCCAACTTCCGCGGCCGTGCGGTGCCACCCTGCGACTTCAGCCTCCTGCCCCACTAAACTGACGCACGCGGCGGAAAGGGAAGATTTTAAGTCCTACGCGCGGCGCACCTAAACAAGCACGCGCACAAACACACACACACACACACACACACACACACACACACACACACACACACACACACACACACACTCGACCGCGAGGGCGGCCACACGCATGAAATAGTTCAGCGCTCATTCCCCCCATCTTCTGAATATAAATGATTATAGTCAGATTAAGGGTCTTTGAAGAGCATAGTTCGTTTATTTAACCCTCCAAACCCCGCTTCCGACTGGGTATTATCCTCGCTGACCATTTACAGAGCGGTCACCCTCGCGCCGCGCGCAAGCCCTGATCCCTAGTGCGTATTTATCATCCTAGCTCCCTCCCGCCCCCTCACCCATCTCCTCTCTCTCTCTCTCTCTCTCTCTCTCTCTCTCTCTCTCTCTCTCTCTCTCTCAGGTTCCATTTCCACTACTACTATAGTCCCCCTACCTACCTCTTATCTCGTTCCGACGAATTTTTCTTCCCAGTTTTCCCTACAAAAACGAAGCGAAGATGATGGTAACGATAATCGTGCTCCATGCGGTAGAGCGTGCGGCCGCGCACCGTGCTTCCCCCCCCCCCCCTCCTCCTCCACCCCAAAGCTAATGCTGCTTGCTATTCATTAGGTGAGTTTGAATTACGGTTTCACTATTTGTTGCGCAACTCGCGGTGGGGCGATAACCGCGCGGCCACGTGACCCCAAGGTCACGTGACGAAGTAAAAATGGACACACACGCACATATTACACATAAACACACACGCACACACCTACACACACACACACGCACGCGCGCGCTATACACTCCGCGCGTCCCGTGCATCACACTCCCCCCTCCCCCCTCTTTCCTCCACCAGTGCATTAAGGCAGAAGATAAGCCGTATCTAGACTTACCCTGGCTGTGCGTCAACTCTCTCTTACACGCGTGTCTTCAGCGCTCGCTCTCTCTCTCTCTCTCTCTCTCTCTCTCTCTCTCTCTCTCTCTCTCTTTCTCTCTCTCTCATATACACACATACACACGCACACTCTTTTCCTGGGAGAGTCGATAAAGATGACGAAGAGGCTGCGCTAAAAAGTCCTCCGGTACAGGAGCGGAGCCGCGCCCTACATCGACTCGCTAAGTTATGCATCTCATGATCACCAGGGAGAGTAGAGGGGGGGGGGGGGAGCAGTTTCTTTCCCGCGTAGCGTAGAGGTTCGCGCGCTGTTCCTCCACGGGGTGGGGCGGGGCGGGAATCATAATCTACCGACTTGCTATGCCAGGTTCACACACGCCGCTGCTCGGGTCTCAACAACAGCAAGATCAAAAGTACGATAGAGGAAGAGATCATACCGCCCCCTCACGTGCTGTGTTTCCAAAAACGTAGGTAGGCAGGCAACACGCAACTGAAACACAGGCGGGGTGCATCTGCACATGCCTACTATATACCTGTCCTAACGCAGCCCGCATCACTTACCAGTGTGTTTGAAGTAGCTTTTGCGTACTTTTCTTGGCAACACTGTCCTCGACATACATCCCGCCCCCCCCCACCCACCCCCCCACCCCACCCCCCCCACCAAAAAAAAACAGCCTGTTCTTGGTACCAGAGCGTTTAGCTTCATCCCATAATTACCTTGAACCAAGTAAAATTATTGCCTTGTGCTAAGTCAGTGTTTTTGCGCACTGCGAGAACATTTCTTGTGCCAAGAACAGGCCTTTTTTTGGGAGGGGGGGGGGCGCACCTCGCTTGTGCTAGGTGACTCTCTTTACGTGATTGGAAACAAAGAAAGGAAAAACGATTCATCTCTGAAAACGCCGCATGTGTATCACAAAGGGATGAACGCGCGTTATTTTGCATTTTTTTTTGTTAAGTATTATCTGATAACAAGTTCTTGAAATTCATTTCCGATGAAACCATCAGATATCTTGTGAAATTTTCGATCGAACGGGCATACATGTGATAAAGGCTCTGACGCATTAAGTGTGGTAGAATGTACTAGTCAAGCAATCCTTATACCATACCTTTTTCGAGCTCGGAACCCTATAATGACATGTATGCTCGTTCGGTCGGAAAGTTCATGAGGAATCTGATGATTTCATCGAAATTGAATTTCAAGAGCTTGCTCAGCTAACATTCTACAAAAACTGCACAATAACGCGTTTCATCCCTTTGTAATTGGCATGCGTCACTGCGGTGTTTTCAGTGATATCACTCCCTATCTATAAAATCGAAGTGCCAGAATTGTCCCTCGTCCCAGTTTCCATCCAAGTTCCATGTCCCAAATCCCCGATTTGTTTCAAAGCAGGTCATTAGAGGGACTACTCCTGAATGTCTAAAACCCATGGGACGTCATTAACACTGCAAACCCTCGAATCCAAGTTATCGCGCAAAATGGGTGAGGACACTTCTTCCATTTTTTTTTTTTTTCATTTTTAACTAGAGATAGCAACTTTATGCTTTGGCATAAAAGCATAAAAAACTAAACAGTGTCCTAGAACAATATGACTTATATATTCAACATCCTTGACACCTGTAGGTTCGAGATTCAATGAGCATCGAATCGCATAATTTGCCCTTAACGGCAGCATAATGGGCAAAAAGCATTATGCCGCATAATTAGCCATTTTGTGGCATTTCCTGTGCGTATTTTGTACGTATTTTGCCTATTACGGAGTCGTTTTCCGATTGTTTTAGCCTCCAACATTCGAATTCTCGCGTGCGTTGCATTTGTTCCAGCTGGAAAGGGGCACATTAATTAAAGTTCCTTTCAGTTCTATTGAAGTCCTTTGCTATAAGAAAAATAACCACCCCGTGCCTTTATCCTTTGTCTATCTTGTACGTTTGCGCACCAAAAAACGTCAAAATATTTCATTTGGTGTTTTAAAAATCGCATAATACGCGCATAATACGCGCATAATACACTATTTTTAGCGCATAATACGCCAAAACACGTCCAAATTCTTAAATTTGGCTTTTAATAGAACGCATAATACACGCATAAAACTCTGTTTTTAGAGCATAATAAGAGCATATGAAAGGGAAATTTTCTGGCATAATTTGTAGTTTTAAAACGCATAAAGTTGCTATCCCTATTTTTAACCTTACCCTTTTCGAGCAATATATTTTTTAGCCTCACTTTATTTGAGCATGAATCCTCACTTTACTAGGGCGAGGTTACAAAATTCTTTCTCCAATACAGCGAGGAAAAAAATTCTCACTCTCCAGAGAGTAATGAAATTGACCTCAAATTCCGAGGGGGCCTCCACTCCGGCAATCCGGTGTTCCTCACCCCGGCAACCCGACATCAATCCGACGGCAATCTTTAAAAAACTACCATCAGAGTCATGCTTTTTGCCTACATACAGGAGTAAGGTAGAGCATTTTGCCTATGTATACAGGCGTTCCATGCTAAAGAATCCCAAACTTTACTCTAGCAATCCGGCAATCTCGGCAATCCGGTGTTGCACCAAATGAGGAGTGGAGGCCCCCTCGTCAAATTCTCACTCGAACGGGAGCGAGAATTAGGACTCGCACATTTTCAGTTAAATGACCGAGGATGCCTCCTTCACCAGTTTCTCGATCAGTTCAAAAACTGAACAATAATTTAAATGGGACTTTCGGAGGGACTTCACTGGGCAGGGACTTCAGAGGGATTAAGACAAGTGCCAAATCCCTCCCAAGTCCCTCAAAAAGCAGAGTGACAGCTTTCGAGCTTAAAAGGGACAAGTGTAGGACTCCAATTTTAGATAGGGCTCTATATTTTAAATACTTTCAAAGGACAGAGAGAGCCGACAGTCTATCATCACTCACGACGCCGGCGGGCAGCGCCGCTCCCAGCAGCTGGGCCCGGTGCCCGCGGCGAGGGGGACCCCCGCGTGAGCGGCCCCATCAAATCACCTGGAACAAAAGCGAAACATAATATCGCCGCACCAATCTCGCGCGGTGTTTGAGTGCCGCGCGCTGTCGAAAAGCGTTGCGAAGGTGAAATTGAGGAAAGAGTAGGAGCGGGGGGGGGGGGGGGTAATTAGAGCGCGAAAATGGCATCGATTTAGGCTCGCGCAAGACACGACCATGTTTGGGCGAGCGGTATCAGGCTTTAATATTTTCCGAACGAACCTAAATTCAGGGAGTGTTCAGCCACGAGTATAAAAAGAGAGCGGATTTTGTTTTAGGGATAGGGGAAGTATAGAAAACTTCAAGTTTAGTAGTTTAATTTTCAAGCCCCGTAGCCTTCTGCTATGCGACCCCGCTGGAGATGGAAATTTTCCGGAAACTTTCAAAGTGTCCGAAAAAAACCGGAAAAATAGGAAAAAAACGGAAAAATACCGGAAAAATTGGAAAAATTGGTTTTTAAGTCCTGTAGTGGGATATGGACATAAAACCGACTACTTTCGTATTTCATTAGGTATTTAATTCCACTGGCAGCTCTAGATGACCAACAGGAATCACAAAAAACGCACGAGAAGGAAATGTATAAAAGGGTATAAATAGGATGAGTGCACTGAGAAGCGTCTTCACATAGTGATGAAGATATGCTTTTTGCCTATTTCCAGGCGAAAAGTCGTGCTTTTTGCCTATTTTGCAGGATGAATCTTTCCAATTTTTCCGAGGCTAGAGAAAAAAAACGAAAAAAAACAGTGTTTTTTTTTTCAATTTTTCCGGAAACTTTCCGGGCATTTTCATCCCTAGACCCCGCACGCGTGCCCTCGCGTTATTTTAAAGATGACTCGATCGACAGAAGCACGACCGATTCCTTATCGTTTCTCCAACAGCGCTCGTCTTGTTTATTCCCGCTTTCCGGACGTCCAGCTTTCCGGCGCTCTGTAACCTGTCCTATACTTAACCGCTTCCTTCGTAGACGTTTCGGATTTATTTTTAAGTGGCGTTTCGCTCTAGTGCGTGTCGTATCAGCCAACCAGACTGGGTCCTAGCCGGGCCCCACCCCCTGGCATATAGGAAAGTGAAAGCAAACTCATTCCACAAGAAGGGCCCGTGGGAGAGGGGCTTTTATGCATTTAAAACAACCGTGGTTGGGCCTGGTGGCTTATGGCACAGGTACTGGAGAGAAAGAGAGAAAGAGAGAGAGAGAGAGAGAGAGAGAGAGAGAGAGAGAGAGAGAGAGAGAGAGAGGGGTCGTGTTTACGTGCAGCGAGAGGACGTTCGTCGTCGCCCTCGTCTCTCTCTCTCTCTCTCTCTCTCTCTCTCTCTCTCTCTCTCTCTCTCTCTCTCTCTCTCTCTCTCTCTTCGCTGTACGCATCGCGCTTGATAAGGTGATAGCACACGGCCACCATGCGGGTGCCAAAGCGCACGCGCGCACCTTAATTAAAACAATTTCATTGCTCACCAGAATTCCTTATGAGAGACGCAACGTTTTATCTTTAAGTTTTCTACGCCGCACAACAAACTTCGTTGGTCCAGGATTTCCTTACACTGGAAAAACAAAGGTGCTATCTAATGCCTTTTAAAGGCGTTAGTGAAATAGTGCCTTTAGAAAGGCGCTATCGCCTCCCAAAGGTGCTATTTTTGGCCCTAATCGTGCCTTTACAAAGGCATTAGTGCAGTAACACCCCCAAAAATTCAATAGCACCCCAAAAAGGGTGCTATATAGCACCTTTGTTTTCCCGGTATATGGGAAGAAAATAATACTTAAAATCGACTTGGCTTTTCCAAAACTTCTCGAAAACATGACCGTGACTGTTCCAAAGAGTTTTGTATTCTGTGTGCGTAATAAAAAGGTGTATTTCGTTTCGGATGAGGAATTCGGTGATCTTCGAGGATACACATGAGGGGTAGCAAGGC
Source organism: Frankliniella fusca (assembly GCA_029379305.1). NCBI lineage: Eukaryota > Metazoa > Arthropoda > Insecta > Thysanoptera > Thripidae > Frankliniella > Frankliniella fusca. The sequence continues at coordinate 94,597 of JAHWGI010000497.1, read as the reverse complement.
CGAGCAGGGCACGTAGAGGCATACAGATGTGTGTTTGTGTGTCTTTTAATCCTCTGTTTTTAGAGGCTTGTCTTTCCTTTTCCATACTTATACTATTCTGCACTGTTTTCACCCGTTCTCCTGCTCCCTTCTCTCCCATTTCGTGTTTATTTTCCCCGGTGCAAATAGTATGATCATATCAGGTACAATAGCTGAAACAAAAAGCGAAAATGAAAATAGAGACCCCCTTCTCTTTCAGAATACCAGAGTAGAAAACGAATATGCACGAACATCAATAACAACAACAGCAAAAACAACAACGAGAAATAGCAAACAAAGAAAGCACAGTCGGTGGGTGCCAGAAAAGCACGCCAATAAGACTCCTTTGTTCGGCGTCCTCTCTGATTGAAAGAGACTTATACATGGGGACCCGGGCGCCCAGCCTCCCGCACGGCCGCGGCTTTCATCTGTTTAATGGGGATGTCATGTCGGTTCGGTTTAGACAAGGCGTGGCAAAGGGAAAACAGAAAAAAAGTGGTCCACCCCCACAGCCACCACCTCCCCGCCTCGTGACGTGTGTTTCGAAGAACCCTTTAAGCCCCGTAGAGCGAATAAAGAGACCGCCACGCCGTCCCAATGGAAAATACTAAAGCAGCGGCCCGAACGATAAAAGCCGTCCTGGCGCCAAAATATTATCGGCTGCCGTTTAGCTTAATTGGGAACTACGGGGCAGCGCGACTTGTGCCCTTTGGTGCTCGCCGTCACGGCAAAGACTTAAGTCCCTAGTGACGTACCCTGTTATGCAAAGTTTTGAACTGAAACACACGCCTGCAAGTGTTCAATATACTGTGTAGCGTACTGGTACTTGTTTGACACGACATTTGAATTTTTCAAAGTGTTCAACTAGTAAGTAAGTTGTGCACTTTTTCGTGTTCAATAACCTGCCGCTTCAACGCTGGAATTGAACAGAAAAAGTGCTCAACATTCTAGTTGAAATCTATTGCAATCCAGAGAGGGGGAGGGGGGGCGAGGGTCAAACAACTACAAATTTTTGTACACCTCGTAATTCAGAAACGTTTAGAAATTGCAGCAAAATTAAGGAAAATTCACAAAAATTCCCTGGGGGAGGGGAACTTTGGCACAATCGCACAACGCGTTCTCAATGTTCTTGCTTTTCACTTTCGCCACTCGGCTTTTCTTAGCTCGCGCCCCCTCGTTGGCCTTGGCCTGTTCTGAGGTGCCGAGGTGCCGGGCGTCATCACGGAAACGCCCAATTTTATGTAGATTTGCGTAATATTCTGCAGCCTTCATCCATCCATCCATCCATCCATCCATCCATCCGTCCATCCATCCATTCATCCATCCATCCATCCATCCGTCCGTCCGTCCATCCATCCATCCATTCATCCATCCATCCATCCATCCATCCATCCATCCATCCATCTAGCTCCATCCGCTAGGCCGTCTTTTCATTACCATACCGGCTTAATAAATCTGTATACGTCCGGCTTGTCTCTGCCGCAGGCCACACCTTGGTAGAGCGAGAGAGAGAGAGAGAGAGAGAGAGAGAGAAATCGGGGTGGGGGTGAGGGAGAGAGAAAACTAAAGCTTTCTACGGAACAATTTAGAAAAAGGCGCTTCCGGAAGAAAAGAAAACGAAGAGTGCACGAGAGGGGACATAGAGACAGAGATAGGGAGAGAGAAGATGAACAGAAAACGCGATGACGACTTAGGATCACGCAACTTGGGAATGTCGAGAGCGTGCTCTACATCACAGCAGGAACACGTCCACACGAGTGGGACAGGCTATCGCAGTCGTAAAAAAAATTACTTAAGTACACGTTTCGTAATTCACCTAGTGAGTAGGAAGGCGAGGAATACTAAGATGTGCAGAAATCAATAGCGAAACACAATAAACAATTCTTGCAGGAGTGGTTTCATGGCGCGCGCTGTCAGTCACAAACCTCGGTCCCATGTTGTCGAACCTTTTCGTTTCGTCTCAGGACGACCTCTGTAATACCCACGCTCACAGCGCAACCGCGCCCGCGGGCTGCCACAAATATATTCCCGCAGTACACACACACACACACACACACACACACACACACACACACACACACACACACACACACGCTCTCTACTCTCTCTCTCTCTCTTTCTCTCTATCTCCCTTTCTCCCACCCCTCTCTTTCGGCCCTGCTCGCACTTCGCACTCCATTGTGGCGAGCACGACCTTCGCGCTTACGCGACGCGAAAAAGCAAAGCACTGTCAAATGGCTTCCCTCTGATTCGCTAACGGCTCTCGTTTGATTTCGGCGAGCTAATGACAAAAGCCTGCCCCGCAGGGCCGGAGGGCGCACGGCAGAGCTCTCCTTCTATCTCTGTCTCTCCTCCCCTTCTCCCCCCTCTCTCTCCCTCGCGTCCGTGGTCAGGCTTAATTTGGTTGATTGCGACGTGGCGCATTGTATGGTGAGAAGCGGCGCGGCGGTGAGCCCTCTCTCTGCTCTTCTTTGACACCAAAAGCAAACAAAAACAACAAAACAAAGTTGAAAAAATTTAACCCTTATCATCATCAACAACATTCTGTCATCACCGTGTGATAGCCGTGCAAATTAGAGTAGCAGCGTTAATAAAACCTCTCGACCGGCACCAACGTGAAAGCTAATTATTGTGTACGAGTCAAATAACGCTCCGTCCTCCCCCTTATTCTTATTGCCGTGTAGCACTCGTCTTCTTCTGTCTTTAATGTTCTGAACGGTTAACGTGACCTCACCCTATTTTAATTCATACGTGGGGTACTGGATGACAAATTGACTGGACTTTCTGTAGCATGTTCTATTAGAAAAGCCCACTAGCTTGCCAGGGCTCTCTGTAAAACATGCTATCAGAAAAACCAACGAGCTACAAAACGTCCTGTTAATTTGTAATTCAGTATCCTTCGGTATCCTACCGTAATTTGACGTCACCAACAGACCCATACAGGATATCTTCAAACTTTATAAATATGCCGTGAAGATCAACTACCTACCAATCCTGCATAGTGATATACGGTCCAATCCGTACAGTCCGGACCGTCAGCAAACGATGGAAAAGTGCGAGAATTTTGACAGTATGCATATCTCGTTTAAAATAAAGTCGGAGATGACATGGCATGCGATTCCTGGAAAAGAAATCTTACTTCTGATGAGATAATTCAATTCGTCCCCTCAAAACACATCCAGAAAACCGTCTTGATTTTCCAATGATCGTGTCAGATTCGAGAACATTCCGCTTGTTTTTAGAACAGAGAACAGGTCACAAGTGGGGGGCGGGGGTGAGGGTACTCAAGATGGGACAAGAACATTACAAAATCAAGAGCACGGTTATCTAGGCGCCTTTAAAACCGTCAACAATCAAACTAATTCTTTTCTTTTCCCATTTCATTAACTTCACCATTAACGAGTTATTTCGGAATTCCGATCGAAATCCTCCACATGTACCTTTCGCGAACTTCCATTTCCGGACCTAGGCAGGGCAGCAGACGAACTGGCGCGGTGGCGTACCGCTTTTATGGTCGATATATCCTGTCCCTGTGTTTATTACCTTGATCAACTTACGAGACGGTTTAATGCTGGCCAGGGGCAGAAGGCCACTGTGGAACTGGTTGCTAGCCCGCCACACCCTGCGCCGCCACTCCCCGCCCCGCGGCGCCCCGCCCAGCAGTCGTAAAAGCCCCGTCCACTTCATGTTTACCCCTCCCCCTCTTTTGGCCAGAGTCCATTCCCCCCCCCCCCCCCCTTCAATACACTCGCAGAGAACATTCACACTCACTCACTCACTCACTCACTCACTCACTCACTCACTCACTCACTCACTAATATAGCCTCCTGCCCCCTCCACTTTCCCCCACGAATACAACGGGATATGAGGTGCAAAAGTGAAACCCGACGCTACGTTGCGAAACGAAATGGAGTTTGGGATGAAATCAAACTCGTTACCCGGTGGGTTATGTTCAGAATAAAGCCAATTTCAACCAGGTAATAAAATCTCATTTAATTCATATACACGCATGAAACATAGTCAGGAGGTACTTGCGCGTTTATCCCCGACGCCAGCAGGAAAAATCTTGTACGGCGGCTGAAACAGTTTGTCGCAACATTCTCTCCCAGTCACAGATCATTCACAAACTTGGAATGTTTCACGGAGCAAATCTCCTCAGTAGGTCAGTCAGTCAGTCCGGGGCGCCGCTCCCCGCAGCCTCACCGCGAGAGCCCCACTCCGATACGCGTCCCGCCTCGCACTCTCCCCCGGGGGCGATCGGCCGCGGGCGGCTCGGTCCTCGTAAACCAAACGCCCCAAACAGCAGACGTGACCGCCACCCCGCACCACCCCGCCCCGCCCCGCCCCGCCCCGCCCCGCCACGCCACGCCACGCCACGCCACGCCACGCCCTGCCTACAACCGGGCCCGAACCACCGCCTCCTGTATGCGTCCGACACACTCACGCAGCCACATATAAACATGTCGAGAAGACTGTTGCCAGAGAGCGCGCGTACATATTCTTGAACGGTACAAGAACACGAGCTAAGACGGGCCGACCTCCGCTATAGGAGCTCCATGAAGTATCGGTATCGGTTCCTCTTTGAATCGCGTTGGTATTGTACTAAATGGCGCCAAAACTTCCCTCGGCCAATGGCGAGCCGAGGGAGGGCTGCGGGGAGGGGCACCGGCCAGCACAGAGCGCTTCCGCAGGAAAGTTGCTATCTCTCTCTGTACTTTGGCGGAGCACGAATGCCGCCTGCTTAGTTCCGACCCATTCCGGACCAAGTCACAACGCAATAAAAATCAACTTTTTACCTCCCCCTCCGCACCCCCCTCCCCATTCTCCTCAGTACCCAGTCCTTACATCCTCTGCCACCCTTTATTCCCTTTTTTTCCTGTATATCGCGCTGGAGAAAATTGCGAACGAGTTTCTATCCCGCTCTTCAGCAAACCAATTGTGACAGCGAAAGCCCGTAACAATGTCCCGTATATACGCGTATAGGTACATCCGACTGCTTCTTTCGGAGACAGTACTCCGAGCAGTTTTGAGTGAAGGTCTGGCCAGGGCCAGGAGTGCGGTAACACGCCCTTTATGGTCACGGCGGCGGACGGAAAAGTATCCGAATACAGGTCTATACGATTTCGGTCATGGTCGGACTCTCGCGCTGAGGGTCGCGCCGCCTCGGCCCAAGAAAGGGAGGGCCAATCGCCAAGGGCATCGATTGCAGACGAAGGGACGAGGGGACACCGTTCAGTTATAGCAATTGTCGTCGCTTATAATGACACTGCAATCATTTTTCATCATTTTAGGATCAATTTTCGAGGAATGACTCGTTTCGATACACAAATCATGGTGTTATTATTATTATTATTATTATTATTATTATTATTATTATTATTATTATTATTATTATTATTATTATTATTATTTTGGAAATCATCCGTAATTTTTTAAAGAATTATCAGTGATGGCAATGTGACGAGTAAAGAATAACTATTAATTCGAAAAAATACGAACGATACCTAAGTTCGAAAGTGATTTGTAAATGTGATAGTTCCTAGAATTAAATGCGAGGTTCGCAGCGTGCATGGTTCAACCGTGGCAGAATGCATTTTTCCTTTTTTGTGCATGCGTTGCTGAACAATTTATGAAGTCCAGATATTAGGATGGATACATAGGTGAATGCTCGATGTACTTAATACGGTGTCGGCTCTCCGCGCTGGTGCGGCCGAAAAGGCGGCCACGACATGACGGCAGGTTCGTAGTTCTGGAGGTGCCGCCAGCGGCGCTCGCGTCGACCGATTCCGGGCGAGGGATAGGGAGAGGGGGCTGGTGCAGTATGCCGCTCCCCCCCCCTCCCCGCGTCTCCTCTCTCCCCTCCCGGAATCGGTCGACGCGAGCGCCCCTGGCAGCATCTCTAGAACTACGAACCTGCCGTCATTTCGCGATCCCCCTTCAAGGTACCCCCACAATGAACTCATCGGGAGGTGACGGTACGAATTTAATTCTTGCTTCCCCCTGCGCTTGTGCTCTCCGGGTAGGCCGCCACCTTCACACGAATGCTTGGCGGGCTGGCCTATCCAGTTTGTTGCAGGCGTTCCGCCTCGGTAACGGCCATTGTGGGGGCGCCTTCAGACGGCAAGAACCGCCACCGTATTACCTACATCGTGGGTGGATGGGTGGGTGGGTTGGTGGATGGATGGATGGATGGATGGATGGATGGATGGATGGATGGATGGGCAGTGGTTGAGCGCAGCGCTGCAGGTGCGCACGCGGCAGGGCGAGGGACAGGGCTGCAAAGCAGGGCAGGCGCCCGCGGCGTTGCAGAATATTTTCGCGGTACCATGAGGCGGGCCGGGGCCTGGCCAGGGGTGGGGGGGTGGGGGGGGGAAGGGGTCGCACCCATAAAACAGCGAATCGAGTTAATCCGACTTGAATATGGATGGACATGGTAATGGTGTCGCGAGAAACATACCTCAGGACGGGAAGGGAAAGGGCCACAATCACTTTAGCACCAAGCGGGACGGACCTCGCCGTGCCCCCCTCTCTCTCTCTCTCTCTCTCTCTCTCTCTCTCTCTCTCTCTCTCTCACGCACCGTCCTCGACCCGCCCGCCCGCCCTCTCACTTTTGGCCCTTCTCTTTTTCCGGACGTTCGTTAAAATAATGAGGCGTGAGAATTTATGTGAGTTTGGGTTAGCGGCGGCAGGCTGGCTGGGCGGGCTACGCTCCGCCCGCTCCGGCTGTCGTGTTCGCAGTTGTTTCGCTCAGTGTAAAGGGTCGAGGGCTGGGCTGGGCTGCCCGCTTGTACTGTCCCTGTTGTAAAATTCAAAACGCACACACTCATACACTCTGCGGAAAAGGCTGGTGACGACGCACCGACTGCGAAAAACGCTCGCACATGAAACGCTGCAGAACAACGACTTCAGTTTGGGACCCGCCATCGGCGCGGTGGCATGCTGGTAGCTGGTAGGCGGGTGCCAGGGGCAGGAAATGAAAGCAAAATCGATTTGTCAGAGAGGCCGTTCAGTTTCAGATAGAACCCCTTGCGTTGAGTCGAGTGCGAGCGCGCCTCGTGCCAGAGGCCGCTAGACTTTCACAACCATTCTTGATTCGTCGAAATCTGATACAAATTTCTGCAGCGCTTTAAAGCCGGACCAGACACGAGTCGAAGGCCGTCTCACCAAAAGCAATCAATTTCTGGGGACCTTTCGTTGATTCCTGCCACCCTTATCGTCCTGGCGAACACATCATCATTAGTTAGAAAAGCAACCGGCATCGCAATTAACTTGTTTTTGGCAGCGCGAAATTATTTGGCGTTCCACGTTAGAGAAGGGAGGAAAAGGGGAAGGGGGGGGGGGGGTCAGAAACGGATCTCGCGATCACAATTAACAAGCCCATTACGAGAATGACTCGCCAGGACGCGATACCCCACTGACCCTAGACCGCATCAAAAAAAATTTTTTTTCTCCAATTGGACGTTGTTTGGTAGATAACATGTAGAAATGACCCCCTGCAAAGTATGGGCGTTCTCCGACAACTCTAACCCGGTGCGCACAGGGCTTTTCTGAGCGGTCCCCGACGGCCCTAGCGAGGCGCGCGGCGGGACTCGCATCTTCCGAGCCGAGCTACTCGCGACTGGTGCGACCTAGAGTTACGGGCTGGGGCTTAAACTGACCCCCAAAGGGTCTACTTTACGTCTCTCAACGCGACCCCAGCCCCCCTCAACCCCCCTCGTGTACACAGCCAAGAAAAGAAAGTTCGGCGCGAAAAGAGAAAATTCATTTCAACTCCGGTCCACGTGCACCTATCCGAGTGTCCATTGCGCGCGAGAAAACCTTACCCATAGGACTAATCGAGGCCACGAGGGCTTCCACCGGCGCCGCCTGCATCACACCGAAAAACTCGATAATCTTTCTCCGGTCCGCTCCGGCCGCGCGGCGCTCGTTTGAAACGGGCGGCGGCAGCCGGAGCCGCGCATGCGCAGACCGGTGCGGCTCGCCACGGCCCGGCTCCACCGCTCGCCTCTCGCTTGGACCTGACCTGGCGCGGAGCCGTGGCGAGCCGCACCGGTCTGCGCATGCGCGGCTCCGGCTGCCGCCGCCCGTTTCAAACGAGCGCCGCGCGGCCGGAGCGGACCGGAGAAAGATTATCGAGTTTTTCGGTGTGATGCAGGCGGCGCCGGTGGAAGCCCTCGTGGCCTCGATTAGTCCTATGAGTAAGGTTTTCTCGCGCGCAATGGACACTCGGATAGGTGCACGTGGACCGGAGTTGAAATGAATTTTCTCTTTTCGCGCCGAACTTTCTTTTCTTGGCTGTGTACACGAGGGGGGTTGAGGGGGGCTGGGGTCGCGTTGAGAGACGTAAAGTAGACCCTTTGGGGGTCAGTTTAAGCCCCAGCCCGTAACTCTAGGTCGCACCAGTCGCGAGTAGCTCGGCTCGGAAGATGCGAGTCCCGCCGCGCGCCTCGCTAGGGCCGTCGGGGACCGCTCAGAAAAGCCCTGTGCGCACCGGGTTAGAGTTGTCGGAGAACGCCCATACTTTGCAGGGGGTCATTTCTACATGTTATCTACCAAACAACGTCCAATTGGAGAAAAAAATTTTTTTTTGATGCGGTCTAACTGACCCCCCCTGCGGATTTGCAGCCCCCCTGGGGCCCGGGCGGGGGGTGCGGCACGCGGGCAGCGCGCCCTGGGGGGCCCGGGCCAACAACGCGACGGCCGCACGGCTGTTTCCGGTCCGGCACCGGAAGTCACAGTCCGGCCGCGCGAGGAGCGCTGTAAGCCACACGCGCCGCCGGCCAATAAGGGGGAGAGATGAGACGAGCGAGATAGGCGCACGCTGACCTTCGTGACGGCGTGTCGTTCACCCACGGGGGAAAGCCCCGCCACGCCCCGCCACGCCCCGCCACGCCCCGCCACGCCCCGCCACGCCCCGCCACGACCCGCCACGCCCCGCCACGCCCCGCCACGCCCCGCCACGCCCCGCCACACCCCGCCACGCCCCGCCGCGACCCGTCGGGAGGAGATTTGAAATAACAGGTCGCAACAGAGGTGGACAGCAGCCAGCCACTCTGCCCAGCCTGGCCCAGCCCGCCACCGCCAGGCCGCCGGCGGCGCCGCGGGACACGAAGCCGAGTTGTCAAAACAGAGCAGAAAATTAAAATAATAATGTCTCGAAATAAAGAAGGGTTAAAGACTTGCAGCTGCCTCGGGGGAAGACAAAAACAATATAAAAAGAGGGGAGGTGAAAAAGGAGAGAAGAGGCGGCCCCTCTCAGCTCCTCCTTATTTCCAAATTGATCGTTAGGCTGCCTTTCACCACCACCACCACCACCACCACCACCACCACCACCACCACCACCACCACCACCACCACCACCACCACCACCACCACCACCACCACCACCACTTTCCCTTTCTTTCTCTCCCTCTCTCTCTCTCTCTCTCTCTCTCTCTCTCTCTCTCTCTCTCTCTCTCTCTCACTCTGCCCCTCCTGTACGTTGGAATGAAGGCGCCCGCCGTCTCCACAACGGCACCAAATTCCTCACAGCGGAGGGCAATAAAAACGCCACAACAAGTCATAAAGAAAACATATCCATCTCCAGGGCCTTCTGCTAGGGGGCGCGGCGCGACGCGGAGCGCCGGGTCGAGCTTTGCGGGGGACAAATAGACAACCGAGTTGGAGCCGCAGCAGCAGCAGATGAAAGCCGTGGCGGCGGAGGAGACACACAGCTGCGGTCCCCTCGCCAGCGGGTCACACACTGGCGACCCAACAAGTGTGCGAGGCGCACCCGCGCACCCGCCGAGGCATCCGCACCGCACATCCGAGGTAACGTCGTATAGGTACCGAGTTGTATACGAGCGTCACAGACTTGAAAGGTAAGGAGTACGTGTTGAAATTCACACATATATACCGAATTCTGCGGCATACATACACTTTTGGGTATCTGGGGAGCACCTGAAAGAACCATCTTTTCAAACTTACATTTATCGTAATTTGTTATTCACAGCCAAAGAACGTTGCCAAGTTCCGATCGGTATTGTAAGTTTACGAGGGCCCGTTTGTCCTCCCTTTAGCATGATCGGCTGATACTACGAGTCATTTCTCTTCATTTAAGATTATTTGGACAGTGTGAAATCTGAAATTTAATTCGTGAGGGTGAAGGGAAAAATTTCATGGAAAATGTCGTAAAGTTATATATGACTTTGAGTTGTAACAGTCTCGAGTATTTTTGACACCTTGTGTCGAACTAGTTTTTCTAAAGGTCTCGTAAATTTACGAATGCTGTCATAGATCTACGAATCTGTGCCGTAATCATGCACAGTAAAATGCTTGCAAAGAATTGATCAGTAATGCAAACTATTTTCTTTGTAAGATGCAAAGAATATTCAAGCATTGTATCACGAACTAATTCTTGTAAGCTGACGAACTATTTCTTTGCAATTCAAACAAATAGTTTGTAAGGGTTCTAGTAGCTTGCAACGAATGTCTTTGCAATAAGAACAAATATTTCGTAATCGGAATATCTAAAATCCTTTGCAACGCTGCAAAGAATTCAGTTTGCAGGCATTTTACAGTAAGTATGAAAAACAAAATGATATAAATTTACGAATAACTTTGTTACAGTTGATGTAACGTCTAAGACTTGAGACATTTCTCAAGGAAAACGTTCCCGTGACCTCTACAAACATTTTTCAAAGAGGCAGTGGCCAGGTGCGTGTGCTTGCGAGTGTGGTGTGAGTAGCGGGAAGGGAGAGTGTGAAGGTGAAGAGGCTTTTCGGAAGTGAAGAGCATACTCGAATCAGGTTGGCCATCGCTGCCGGCCGGGCTGGACTCCGCCCCTCTCTCTCTCTGTCTGCTTATGTCACCCACCCCCTCTCTCTTTCTCGGTCTATATCCTTCAACGGCTCGCCATTGCGGTGCGTTGGGCCCTTAGTGCCACTCAGCGACATAACACTATATATACTACTCAGGCAGGCCTCCGGCCTCCATAATGAGCTTCGATATATATATATATATATATATATATATATATATATATATATATATATATATATATATATATATATACAAGTTGAAAGTAGGCCTGCATATGTATATACATGTAATTAGGTATAAATTAAGAAAGAGTAATAGTAATAGGAAGAGACGTCTGCTATACTCTACGAAAGGTATCCGGGCGGAGGGGTAATATCTCGTCCCAATCCCAACAGAGTGCTTCGCTACGCTCAGCAATTAACCGCAGCGCGTACAGACTCATGCTGAAAAGCTTACAGTAAATTTCCCTGCAAAGGACAGTTAACACAGCAGCACCCCGCAGCTTATAATTGCTTCGAAATTTAGGGTAAGCGTTTATTAGTGAAGCGTGGGCATTTACGTCTTGCCCTCTCGCCTTTCTAGTTCTCCTTCCTTCCTTGCGGCGCGCGCGCGCGCGCACACACACACACACACACACACACACGACTGTCCCACTGCGCCATACAACGGCACACCTTAGTCCCAGCGAAAAGGTTGAGGTGCTCAGGATGGGGGAGGGGAGAATAAGAGAGGGAGGGAGGGAGGGAGGGAGGGAGGGAGGGAGGGAGCGAGGGAGGGAGGGAGAAAGGGAGTGAGCGAGAGAGGGAGGGAGGGAGCGAGGGAGGGAGTGAGCGAGGGAGGGAGGGAGGGGCGAGGTCGTTGGAGGCTCGGACGGGCTGGGACGACCCGGCCCAGGCACTTTCGCTTTACGCGATGAACCCTCTCGCCCTCGTAAAACTCATCTTTTAATTTCATCATCTTTTCGCCTCCTCGTCGACAACGCTTGCCCTTCTCCTCCGTAACAGCCACGAAACCCCCCCCCCCCCCCACGCTGCCTGCGCTCCCGGGCCGGGGCCCGCTCGCTATCTACACTATTTCCTTTCGTGCACGGAAGAAATGTCACTGAGAATGTGCGGTTTGTTGAGTATCCGAATAATTATTAGACGTATTATTTACCTCATAAGAAAAAATACAGTGATAACGTACTGAACCAAAACAGTTCAATCCGCGCGCATAGTTTCCTGCACTTTTTACTCGGCCGGCAGGCGGTGTCAGACCTCCCCCTCCCATCCCATTCCATCACAGCGGACTAATGCTGCCGCTGGAAACAATTTATCAGCTCCGGGAAATGCGGGGCCGGGCGGTCGGGCGCCCAAAGCCTACTGGACCAACAAACGGCATCAGACTTTAAACTTTCGCTCGCTGTTTCGCTACGAGCAGAGGCGCTGGCGGCAGCCGGCGCGGCGACTGACTCTCGCCCAGACCTCAGCCGGCACGGTGGCTCCCGCTCAGACTCCAGCCGGCGCGGTGGCTCCAGCTCAGACTTCAGCCGGCGCAGTGGCTCCAGCTCAGACTTCTAGCCGGCGCGGTGGCTCCAGCTCAGACCTCAGCCGGCGCGGTGGCTCCCGCTCAGACTCCAGCCGGCGCGGTGGCTACAGCTCAGACTTCTAGCCGGCGCGGTGGCTCCAGCTCAGACTCCAGCCGGGTCAGGACCAGCGCCCGTCGGAACATACAGGCTCCGCTCACTTGGAAAGGAAACAGGGTAGCCCACTGTGGAGTGGGGCGGGGAGAGGCACAGCGCCACGGCCTTATCGCCGACCCCCGCGCCCTTCTAAGTCATTTGGGCATGAGGGCCCGCCCCGCCCCGCCCCGCCCCGCACTGCCACGCCACGTCCTGAACTGGCCCAACCGGCTGCAACGCTTGGGGCTAGGCATAGTGCTCCCCTGTGTTTCCCTGAGAAGTGAGCCGGCAGCGAGGAGAGCACAAGAGGTGGGGAAAGGGGTGGAGAGGGGGAAGGAGGATGGTATACAGAAAGCCAGAGGAGAGCGAAGCAGGCGAAAACTACGTTCAGGAGGCGACCAAGAGGAAGAAGGCAAGGATAGTGGGCAAGAGGCATGGGTTGTACGATAGGGCGAGCGTGGCCGAGCGTGGCATCAAAGCTGAGGGGGATTTGGAGGAGGAGAGGGCGGGCGGGACCCGGAAGGGGTGAGGATCTGGCGAGCATCCCCTCAGGTCGCCTCTCTCTGCTTCAATACAATAAGAAATTTCCGCTAAACCTCCGACAAAGGGGCGGAGTCCACCCACTCCTCTTTCCTCCCCCCCTCCCCCACACTCCTCTCCCTCTCTCTTTCTCTCTCCCGGGCCCTCTCAGTCTTTCTAAGAGCGGGCCACGCCGCGGTCAAAACATTACGCGGAGGTATGGAAGGCAAATCTGCCCCGAGGGGTGCGTCTCGAGTGGGTTGCGAGGGGGGAGGGGGGGGGGAGTGAGCCACCTGGTCCGCAGGGATGCAGGACACTTCGGCCCAGCCCACACCACAGACTTGCGGCTCCTCAAGGGGCCGCAAGAACCCCTATCGCCATTCCGGTCACGCAGGGGCATCGGCGGGGCGGGGACGCACGGGGAGGGGGCGGGGACAAGCATTGTGGGGCCGGTCGAGTTACCTGACCAGGTGCGACACATGCCGTAACAAAGGACCGGTGGCAGCGCCCCCTGCTTCCTTGGCCCACTTCCCCGTGGAGACGGAGCTGCGGGACATCAGGACAGCAGGAGTAGCAGCCGCCTGCTGGGCATACCTGCTGGGACCGTTACCGCCCGCCTGCAGGCATTGGCTCTTCCACGACATGCTCAATGGTCCGGCGTATTTTAGAAATGTAAAATAAGTGCATTTCTGACAGCTGCAGAGGGAGTGTACGTTTTAATGATGAAACTTGAGCAAATAAAAGCTGTGCATTTTTATGGGAAGTTCACACGCGTGAAGGAGCAAGAATGAGAGAAAAATATGTCACAAAGACAAGAGAGGCACATTTACAAGACATACTTGACCGAACCACAGAAAACCCGCCAAAAAAGCGTTTATGTTGTTGTATTTTTGAAAATGGAAAACAAAGAGGAATTGAAACGTAAACGGCGATGCCTCCACGCAAATAATTTTTCCTCGATTTTGTCAAGTTTAAATATAGTTGTACTGTAATGTAGTAAATGTCAATGGTCACAGAGACCTCGCCAAATTTTTTAAGCAGTCTAAATGACGTTGGCCGCCAACCCAACCCGGCCTACCCTATCGTCGTGGCGTAGAACCTACCCCATTATGACACTGCGGGAGACACACCGCTCCGCACGCGTAAAAGGAGAAAATCGTGCCGAAAACTCTCGGCTCCGGTTTCGGGTCGTAAATTAAGACTGCCAGCGCAGCCCTGCGCAGCATCTCATCGCCGCCACCGCCCCGCGCCCTTGATGTGGTGTCACTCCCCCCCCCCCCATACTCCCCACCCGCTCCTACCCCCAATCAGGTAAGCCTCCCCATCCCCCTCTTTCACGTGTTTTGCCCCCCGTCCCCGTAATGGATTATAAGATGCGGGCGTGAAGCCAAGGCAGTGATAAATTTCCGCCTCCCAGCCGACTTACTCGGAGGACCATTCATTTTGGTTTCGCCAGACACGACCACCGTCGCGCGACAACGGGTCCAGCCTCCGCGACGGGCGTATGGAGAAGATACAAAATTAAGACGGAAACACTTTTTTTCTTCTTCAGGAAAAAAAAAAAAAAAAAAAAAAAAAAAAAAAACCTTGACAGCGCGTGTTATTAGACATGACTGATCGATATCCAGCCACAGCAAAACTGTTGCCGCGGCAAGTTCCCGGTTGAATCGGGAAATTCTGTGTCCTTCAGTTTGCAAACAACATGAATAGGTAATGAGATAAAAAAAAACTCTTTAGAGTACCTCCCCGACCCAAGGTCCAGCAGTATGATAGGACTGAAAGAATGTTATTTTGCTCGATATAATTTGTATGAGAGCATCTTCATCTCTCTTATCAGTCAGCAGGGCTTTCACTTTTTCTTGAAATTCCTTGGTATTTCCCTTACCAACAATGCTTTCAAGCCCTGTTTGGTCCCCTACCACATCTGAGTCCGGGCTAGGGCCGTACCTCTCCTTCTTATAGAGCTTGAATTTCTCAGTCGCTATTCCAGCGGCAGTAGCCAGATCTTCATGCTCTAAATCTGGAAATAGGGATGCTGATGCAGCAGCTAGACAATCTTCTCTGAAAGCGAACCTCACTACAAACCCTGGAATCCAATTTCCCTAACAGAAGTTGAAATCCCAAATTTGTCCCAAAGTCCAAAGTCCCTCGAGATCCCAAAGTCCAAATCCCCTGGAAGTCCCAAATAGTAGCATATGAGGGAGTTGGGATTTCACGACTTGAAGGGGTTTTCGCCCTTGCTCAGATCCCTCTGAAGTCCCTGCGTAACTACCGCTGAATCCTATTCGCATAGCTGTCTGGCGGTTTTAAAGCACCATTCATGGATGAAACATGTATGAAGAAGACATCTGTATATTAGTATATTATTTCTGAACACCTGAATTCCGTGTGACGTGTTAAAAACGACCTAGGAGTCCTCCTAAACCACTTTTTCGATTAGGTCAAAAAGGCATCGCGATCGCAAATGGAACTTCGGAGGGATTTCGGGGGGGCAGGGACTTCAGAGGGATTTGAGCAAGTGCCAAATCCCCTCCAAGTCCCTTGAAAAGTAGAGGGACAACTTTGGTACTTCAAAGGGACAATTTTGGGATTTCAACTTCTGTTAGGGTTCTTACCCAGAATGGGAGAGGGCACTTTTCCATGTTCACGGAAAAAACTTCGTCTTGGTTTTCAAGCAGCCCCGGAAACCCTGTGTATTTTCTCCATAAGAGCTGCTTGGTTTTTCCAAAACTGCTTGGAAACCAGGACGCCGTTTTTTCCGTGTTAAACTGGAGTGAGAATTTTTAACCTCACTCTTTTCGAGCGAGTTTCGTTCTATTTGAGTAAGGGTTTTTTAAGCTCACTTCATTTGAGCATGAATTCTTATTTATTAGGGCGAGGTCTCAAAATTGTTTCTCATAAAGAGCGAGGAAAAAAATTCTCACTCTCCAGAGAGTAATAAAATTTCCCTCAAATTCTCACTCGAATGGGGGCGAGAATTGTGAGTGACTCGTAGATTTTCAGTGCTGATTTTAACACGTGTAGCTTCTTGTCAATGGGCAACCCCTTGTCTGTCCCTACTATGATTCCCACCTCAATATCTCCGTCGATATCAGGGAGCGTCACCTGCAAGTTAAGCACCATCTTAGGTAATTAGATCACTGCCTTAACAGTAATACAGTCAAAATCGGGAGTCAAAATCGGTTAAACCTACTATCTAGTTCTCAAAGAGAATGTAAATGTATCACCCTTGCGACAACTCTGTAAAATCAGCGAATACCCTGCCTTGTTGGCAGGAGAAAAGCCTACTTACAGTTGGTGAGGCCCATTGTCGGGGTTCAAACAGGCCACTGTCTTGAAAATTGGTCACAAGATTATAATAATATCACATGAGGTCTCCAAGACCATGTTTCTTGATAAAGGAAGACTGACTACCACATAAAAATAAAGAGTCATAACGAAAGTACAGTGTGGCTAATGATGCAAGATGCTCTTAGAACAAATCATAATAGATATTATTTGATTTGAGTACAATATATAGCCGCGGTGTCAATAAGAACAAGAACTCTCGGATCGACGATCTGAGTCACGCATCGGGTGTCCCGACGAATACACGACTGTGTTTGCGGGTCTGCATATTCACTTTGCCCGTAAGGCTCTATTGCCCTTTGTAGAGAAGAGAAACGAGCGAGCGCAGAAGCTCGTATGCGTCCGAAAAATGACAGGTGAGAGTGAGACGTTCGAACTACAACTTAGCTTCCTCTCACTCTCACTTTTTGGACGCATATGAAGCCTCTGCTCTCGCTCGTTTCCCTGCTCTAGCCCCTTGGGTAGGAAGATCCGCAACACTACCGTGTATTCGCTGGGACACCCGGTACTTCGATCAAGAAACGATTTTTCTGTAGGTGTTTCTCCTTGCCATCATGATGAACGCGTGAAGGGAAAAAAACTTATCTCCCAGCCTGTGGCCCGCGCCTCGGACCATGTCACAACCACCGCGCAGCTGACTCTCACAATACCGGTCAGGTACCCCTGCCTGACAGCAGTAAAGTAGCCAAGACCACCCCCGCGACAGTAACCCCCGCCCCAACCACCCGCGACCGGGTCGGACAGAAACAGTGGGTAAGTAGGCTTCTCTGCCGGAACAGTCTATTCATCGACGCGGCGCCAAAGTTGTCCGGGTGGCCGGGGCCGGGCCGGCCGCTCCACTCACAGGCTACAGACTGAGCATAATGGAGATCCGAGACGACCACGGCCACGGCCACCACATTCCGCCTCCTAAACCGCGCAACCTCCTCCTCCTCCTCCTCCTCCCTCCGTCTGCCTTCCTCCTCAATGCTCATGCTCTTCCTCCCCGTTCATCCTTCCTCTTTCTCCTGCCTCCGGCTTCCTCCTTCCTTCTTCCCCCTCAGATCCGACCAGGGCCCATGTTTTAATGCGCTCAAAAGCGCAGAGCTGTAGCGGCCCCCGCCGCCGAGCCACCGACCAACATTTCCGCATCATTAATGAATTAAACACGAAGTCAGCTGCTGCTGAGCCAGGGGACCGACCCGGCCGACCGACCGACCGACCGACCGACCGCCTCACGCGGAGCGGTGAGCGAGGGTGTGCCGTCCGTATTGAAGGGCGGGGCGGGGCGGGGACCATAAATCTAGCCCGCGACCCTATCGGGCCGGGGGCCGGGAGTCCCCCGCCAAATAAGCCCCGCTGCCGGGGTCCAGATAAGACCACTAACGAGCGGCAGGTGGGCAAATATGCCTGCCTGCCTCGCGGCGAAGAAGGTTTATGCCCCTTCGCGGTCGCACCCGCCCGCTTGTGTGTGTGTGTGTGCGCGCGCGCGTGTGTGTAGGTAGGCAGGTAGGGGGTGCCTCTGTGTGTGTGTGTGTGTGTGTGTTTGGTGCATCTCCCGTCCATCCCACACACCCGCCCTCTACCAGTGTACAGCTGATGCTATCTCCCTCCCTACGTCACTTGCTGGGTGCTCTGTTTACATTTCACAGCCAGCCCCCCTCCCCCGGGCGGCTAGGCTTGCCAGACCCCGGCCGCCGCCGCCTACCTACGATTAGAGGCTGTCACGAGTGGACACATTGTCAATGAGGCCCTTGCGCACGCACGCACGCACGGCATCCCCAAGCCCCACCCACAATTACTCTCTCTCTCTCTCTCTCTCTCTCTCTCTCTCTCTCTCTCTCTCTCTCTCTCTATCGCGCGCGCGCACAGATGTGCTCCCTCTCCCACTCGGATGCGAGCGCCTGCAGCATAGGCCGACCCACGGAGCACCGCAGCCCGGCGGGTCTGCCTACCCCACAGGGGCGATGTGCTTCATGGCAGCGTCATGAGGTGTCTGAGAGTGGGAGGAGGTGCGGTGTACATCCTCTGTATAGAACAAGGAGAGCAACTGTCGCGTTGCCCCTCCCGTCACGCTCGAACTGTACCAGAACCCTCAAACCTCCCCAGCGCCCCTCCCCCCCCCGCCCCCAACTCGCCCGCAACCCCGGGTACCCGACTACCGCTACCTCCACTCGCCTTCACATACCCCTTCCCAACCCCCGCCCTTCCCGACACCGCCACTGGAAAAACTAATGTGACACATGTCACATGTGTTGGTGTGACCGAGTTTTGTAGTGTGACCGAGCTTTTGGTAACGTTTGGTGATGTGACAGAGATTTTGGTCGCGTTTGTGGTGTGACATCCTATATGTTATGCCTGTTACGTGGTTGCATCACAAGTGTGACCAAACCCCATGTCGCATCAAGTGGTGTGACAAAAACTCACATCATATCACGCATGTCGTGAACAAAACTATTCGCATCAATTGAGGTGACACATGTCACATTAGTTTTTCCAGTGCGGACGTACCTCTACTCTGCAAACTCAAGTATGAGACAGTATCACACTTATTACTGCAGTACCACTGTGTCTCACTTTTCCAAAAACGATTTTCTGTCGTTGAATAGCAATGACGCTTTGGAGAACAGCATCAGCTTTGGTTCTAAATCCCCTTTAAAACGAGCTACCATGTGATAGGGTTCTGATGGCAAACAACGACCATATAAATTTTCGAAACGATTAATTTACGATTATTTAATGTTATTGTTTTTCCGAACCTCATCACATGGTCGCTCGTTTTAACCGGGATGTTAAACCAAAGCTGATGCTGTTATCCAAAACGTGATCGCTATTCAACGTCAGAAAATAGTTATAGGAAGTGTGAGACACAGCGGTACTGCAATTAATAAGTGAGATACTGTCTCACTCTTGAGTTTGCAGAGTAAGAGCGCCTAAGAAATTCCCCCCAACCTGCTCTTACCCGCACGGGTCGACCCCCCCCCTCTCTCTCTCTCTCTCTCTCTCTCTCTCTCTCTCTCTCTCTCTCTCTCTCTCTCAACGCCCCTTCCCGCTCTGACCCGACGGCCATCGTGGGTCCCGGCCAGTCTGAAAGTGTTAGGGTAAACACAGCGTATCCCAGCCGTGAAAAGCAAATATACCCGCTCAAAATCAACACACACACACACACACACACACACACACACAGCAACAAAAACAACAACACACATTTCCGCGCACATTTCCCTACGACCCCATTCTGCCGCCGAGGCGTAACGTCGCTGCAAAGACACGACACGACGTGCAACGACGGGGTCGAGGGGGGGGGCGGGGCAGGGGGGGCGCATAAGGCAGGTCGGCAGAGGGTGGCGGCGGCGGCCGGGTGGGCGAGAGTGATTCTCATTAGGGGCTGACGTCCCCGCGGCCGCATGGGAGCAAAGGGCTGACAGCGGCGTGACAGGCCGGGCGGGGCGGGACGGGGCGGGGACGGGAATGAAATGCTAATTCTGCGCAATAACTACCGCTAGACCAACTGTAACGACATCGCGACTACAGCAGGTGTCCCGAGACACACGGCGCTGAGCAGAGGCAAAAGATTCAAAACTATATATTTCTATTCATCACCGAAATGCGACTTGGATTTAATTTCGATCAGGCGCGCTACAAATAACACTTCTCCGTATCGATGAGAATTCGGTTGGCATTAAAAAAACGGCACGTCGGTAAAATTGCGAAGTACAACCCGCGTCTAGAGAGCACTGCCCTTCTTTAGCGGCACCTCTGATGCGACCCTTACTGGGAGAGGAGGTCGATGTTACCGTCCTGCTACTGCCGCTGCAAGCGAGACGGGCGGGGCGGGGCGGGGCGAGGCGGGGCGGGGGTCCGACGGGTACGCCGTGTCGTACACCCCGAAATATAATACCGCACTGGTCACGTCGTCGCCAAACTATGGTGGCCGCTGTTATCAGGGGGCCGGTCCAAACAGCAGAGGGAGGGAGGGAGGGAGGGGGAGAGAGGGAGAGAGGGAGGGAGGGGGAGAGAGGGAGAGAGAGAGAGAGAGAGAGAGAGAGAGAGAGAGGCAAGAAGGGGGAGGCCAACGGGTAAGATTCAGGCCGCAGCAGCCCAACGGGAGCGAGCGAGATTGCGGAGCAGGCTGGACTAGAGGACAGGGGCAGCAGAGGGAATGCGAGAATAGGAACAAGATTTTCAAGAATAATGATAAAAATTTCTCTGAAAGATGGCCGGGGACTCTGCAAGAACAATCAGGCGGCCCAGCAGCGCCCGGCGAACAAGGGGAGGCGAGCGAGCGCGGCGCTGCTGGCGGCAATACACTCGCGGGGTGCGGAGAGACCCGGCCCGGCCCACCGGCCCAGCAAGGGGCGCGACGACTCAAAGGGACGAATAATTACGGCCCCAAGCCACCATGAAAATCCCTTTTCTTTTTAGTGGATTCAAGTTTCTTTGGGTTTGTGTTTTGGGCGCCTGAAGCAGGGCAATAAGGTTCCCTTCCCGGCCATCACGGCAGCGCGTGAGCGTCTCACCGTGCTCCACCCGCTCCCCCCCCCCCCCTCATCGCCCCCCAATTTCAAAGTGTCCACAACCTCAGGGAACGACCCGCCACGCCCCGCCACGCCCCGCCACGCCCCACCACGCCCCGCCACGCCCCGCCACGCCCCGCTACGCCCCGCTACGCCCCACCCAAGCCACCCGTCCGTCCGTACGCCCGCTCCGCGCCCACTGCTTGCACTCGTCTAAATGAAGAACGCCTCGGAAGGAAAGAAAGAAGTTTCCCGGCCATCGTACAGAGTTTCCATCAGCCACAGCCACACCAGCCTCCTCTGGCGGGCGGCCCGCCAGCCCCGGACCTCCCCACCCCCACCCCGCCTCGTCCGGTGTCCGTTGATGGATTTAATTACACGGTAACGTATCATGAAACTTTTTCTGTGACCTGCAGGCAGTCAGCAGCGTAAGAAAGACAGAGCGAGAAAGAGGGTGACAGAGGAAGACACAGAGAGAGAGAAAGAGAGAGAGAGAGAGAAAGAGAGGGGGGGGGGTGGAGAGAGAGAGGGAGAGAGAGAGAGAGAGAGAGAGAGAGAGAGAGAGAGAGAGAGAGAGAGAGAGAGAGAGAGAGAGAGAGAGAGAGAGAGAGCTGTAAAGCGAGTGGGAAGAAGAGTGAGTACTTTACTTACGGCCGCGCGGGCCGAGCGGGGCGCGCTCGCACGGAAGCTCCTCTTACTCGCTCCCGCAGTTTCCCTTATTCTCACCAGCAGCAAAAGCGGCCCTTCCGGTCTTACCTGCAACACACACAACGACAACAACATGCACGTTAGAGCCAGCAGCAGGAGCGGGAGTTGATGTTGATGATGAGTGCGTCTGATAAGTTTAGCGGGAGGGGAAAGGGTGCGCGCGTTGCGATAATACTCGAAGAGCACACGCCCGCCCCGCCACGCCCCGCCACGCCACGCCTTGTTCGTATACGAAAGCTGTGTTCCGCCTTTTAACATTGTCGCATCGCAAGAGCAACAGCGTGGGGCTGGAGTGCCTTTTGTCCCCGGGTACAATGCGGAGACGTTACGCGGGGGGGAGAGGTGGGTGATGGCAGCGCGGGGCGAGGCGGGGCGTGGCGGGGCGGGGCGTGGCGGGGCGGGGCGGGGCGTGGCGGGGCGTGGCCTAGTGAGCCGTAGAGGAGTGGGGCGGGGCGGGGCACAGCCGGCCCTACAGCATCACGCGCTACTTATCAGCATCGCACTGGAGGGCCGTAATCACTTTAGTGAGAAAGTTTGGATCATCAACTGCGACTGACTTGCGAAGGAAAACGACGAATCACGAGAGGCGAGGCGGGGGAGTGTGTGAGAGGGAGAGAGAGAGAGAGAGAGAAAACACGTCCTCTATTCACATCTCTTCGACTTTTCTGCACGGGCGTTGTCGTACACCAATTTTATTTTTCTTCACTCGTTTCGTTTTATTTGCCATTAGCTGCGTGTCCAAAACCTAACAGCCCGCTCGACCTCTGTCGCCTTCTGTACAAGGTCGCACGCACAACGCACAGCCACCGTGCCTGGCCGCAGCTACTGGAGCTGAAACTGAGCTGCTGGAGCCAGAGCTCTTTCTCTCTGTCTCTCTCCCTCTCTCCGAGCTGAGTGCTGCCTCGCCGCCCCCACCACCGCCTACCAGCAGCTGGCTTCCATCAGTACTATGAGAGGTCTGTTGCACATTTGGAGCGGGCCATGAATATTAAACAAAAAACAACGGCGCTCCCGAGGTATTCACCCGGCGCGCAATGCTTCTACCGACGGAGCAGAGGAGCGGGCGAGAGAGAGTGTGGGTGTGAGAGAGACAAAGATACAGACAAAAAGGAAAAACAACAGAAAGAAACAGGAAAATGAAAGAATGTCGACATTCTTCGGAAGAGATGTCCTCCATACTGCGCTGCGAGAGAGTCAGCCAGGTCGCTTCCGCCAAGTTATCAGCGAGGGCGAACAGTATTGGTAAACCTCTGGGACGCAAACGGGCCTGTCCGCACCAGCGCAAGCGAGCCTGCTCGTCAAGTGGAGCACAAATATTGTATAAAACTATAATTACACTCTAAATGACTATGGACTTTTATTGTTACCACGCAGTCCCTGGACTTATTTGAGCATGCCTAAGCCGGATACAAAATTGTGTATAGTTAGTTATATTTTTGAAGATTTTGTTACTAGCTAGCTACAAAATTTTCAAAAAATGTTAATAACTGCACACAATATTGTCTCCGGCTCACTGTGAAAAGTATCCTCGTAAATTTACGACATTTTTTGTAATTTTGATTTACAAAATATGTCGTAAATTTACGACAGCCCATTCTTGCTCGTCAGTCAATTCTAAGTCGATAGGGAGTGCTTTTAAATTTACAATTTCAAATTGTAATTTTACGACTTTTACCATGGAAAATTTTCCCGTAACCCTTACGAGTATTTTTCACGGTGGCTTAGACATGCTCAAAAAAGTCCAGGGGCTGGTAACAATAAAAGTCCGTGGTAACTTAGAGAGTAGAGAGAAACGTTAAATAAATCGACCGGGTGCGAGGATGCGAAAATTTATTGTACGTCCCCGAAAAATTTCGGTTTAAAAATCAAAACCAATAACAAGTTACAAAAATTCGAAAAATCGAGAAATAAATGAGCAAAGAGCTGAAAACAAATGAAAAGGCGGAAACAAGGAGATAAACATGCAAATTTATCAAAAAGGGACAGCAATTTTCATTATTGTCTTCAAAAATCAAAACAAAAGATCACAACCAAGAAAAAAAGCCTATACATAAACTGTTAAACCAAGTGTGCAACTGTTCAACACTTGTAAGAGTGCAACTCTACATTTTTCACTTGTGAAAAATCAACACAACAGCAGTGCGATTGCAGCTGCTTAGCTCCAGGGCTGTGTACTTGTTAGTGTTCCACAAGGCAGTTGTGCACTTGCAAGTGTTCAACTGCGCCGGACAACACTTTCCTTGTTGAACACTTCTAACGGTATAACTGTAAAGCTGGAAACTTACAAGTGTAAAATTAGTTATTGGAACACTTGAAATTGCTCAACTCTAGGTTGAACACTTCACCGGGTGTTCCTTCGAAAATCTTGGTGAGCAGTAGTTTGCCAGTTTAACTGCTAAACTAAAAGTTCTGCAGTTCTCTAGTTCTGTGGTAAAACCTGGAAAGAGAGTTCTGCAGTTGCAAGTGCAGAACTAAAGAGTTCTGCAGTTGCAATTGTAGAACTAAAGAGTATTCAGCTGTTATAACTGCAGATCACTGTGAAAAATACTCGTAAGGGTTACGGGAAAATTTTCCACGATAAAAGTCGTAGAATTACAATTTGAAATTGTAATTTTACAAGCACTCCCTATCGACTTGGAATTGACCGACGAGCAAGAATGGGCAGTCGTAAATTTACGACATATTTTGTAAATCAAAATTACAAAAAATATCGTCAATTTACGAGGATATTTTTCACAGTGATTAGAAGGGTTCTGCAGAAAGAACTGCAGAACTTTAGTTTCGCAGTTTTAACTGGCAAACTATTACACAATAAGATTCGCACTGCAGAGGCCATGGCGCCTTACAGGCGAATGGGGTATGGGCAAAATCGCAGCACTGTTACACAATTCAAAGAAACACCCGGACACCCGGTACATGTACAACTGGGAGCTAAAAATCATTGTACTCATTTCTTGATCCCCCCCCCCCCCCCCCCCGGACCGAGGGCCTACACAGCAAGTGGATTCGCTCCACGGATAGGAAACAGAGAGAGACAGCAAGTGTCTGAAACCAACTACTTGATGGCATACCTCGCAAGATAAGGCGATTTTCCCCTCCAAGATGGAGGTATTCTGTTCTTCTAGTCCCATCGACGTACGAGTTGATGTTTTTAAACTTCTAAATCAATCCGCATGCGTCATAAGCAATCCTGAAAGAATCACTCTCTCTGGCTCTTCGGTCACCGAGTGCGGCCCGCTCGAGCGCGAAGTGCCTTCGCCACCAGCCATTCTCTATAGATTAGCTCGGCAAAGCCGAAAGCAATTTGTCGGAACAATGCACGGAGAATTCTACTAGTTTAAACTTAAGTTCGCACAGTTGTAAATGTACAGCAGTCTAGCTCCACCACTACTATAAATTCTTAGGCCACTTTGAAAGTTACAATTTCAAAATTTTTATTGAGATAGATGTGTTTGCTGGTCATTAAGGGGAGGTGTGGGTGAAAAATATGCCAAAATAAAAAAAAAATCGATTTGTAGTTTTGCTCCTGGTTGTAGCCTTGTGTCTTCTTTCATTGGCCAAAAAATGCTATAACAATTTTTTTCAAAGGTTTTTTTTTTTTTATTATTTTTTAACGCATGAAAAATGTCATTAACTCTCTCGCAACTTTAATGCCTGTTACCCCAGCACATCATTTCTGATGCTTCAAAACACAGTGTGCGCATAACTCTCCGATGGGTTTTGTTGCCATTCGGGCTTATGAAAGCTTGGGATGTCAGAAACAAAGTAACAGAGAGTTTTAAATGATTAACTCAACTCGTGACAGAAGTCACAAATTAGGCATTTATTGTTAAAAACAGATCATTTCTTTTCAAAAAATCATTTAAATGGCTTTAGACGTAAAAACGTGAGATGTCTCACTGTAACTTTGTTCAGGTAAAATACCAAATTATACAACATAATGCAAAGTGGCGAAATTGGCATATTCCCTCCAGGAGGCAGCCAAAAATTTTGGCATTCGAAGGAGCCTCAGGGTTAACGTTGACAAAAGTTTTCACTGCGGGTAAACCACGCAACTGAGTACAAGGCGTGTGGAGAAGACGAACCATTCTGAGAAAAGTGCGGAGAAAAGATAGATAAATGGAGAGAGAGAGAGAGAGAGAGAGAGAGAGAGAGAGAGAGAGAGAGAGAGAGAAGTGGGAGGGGAAAGGGAAGAGTGGCTGGAGAGATCAGGAAGGAAGGGGCAAGACCGAAAACCACACATTTGTCCGGAGAACGACTGACCCCAGTCTCGCAGATAGATATCCAAGTCCGAAGGCTCCCCCCCCCCTCACACTCCTGTCTCCTCTCCCGCCCATAGTAGGCTCTCCCGTCTCCTCCCCCCACTATTCCCACCGCATCCATTTCGAGGACGGCCCGATCGGGTAAAGTTTTTCCTCGTGCTGCATATTTTAGATACGACAGGCCCTAGCAGACGCCGCCCACAGGCCGCAGACCGCCAGCAGGGCTGTTGTGGTTGCTGATGAGGTTGAAGCGATTTGGCAACTATCAATGGCACATGAAAGGAACGTCCGCAGCCAATGAGGGTCACCAGAAGGAGGGGTGGGGGGGGGGGGCTGCGCGGGATTCAAGGGTGGTGGAGTAGCACAGGCGGGGGGAAAGGGGCGGGGGGAGGGGAGGAGAGCAGAGGCACCCACGTCAACAGAGCGCTACGGAACGATCCCATGAGGATGCGCCATTCTTTCGCTGGAAGTTCCCGTAACTTGGGGGGCCGCCGCTTAGCACCTTCGACCGAGGAGGCTAACTTTGCAGCCGTGTGTATGGGGGCACGAGTGGTGTTTGAGAGGAGGGGGAGGCGAGGAGGGGTCGGGGCGGGAGGAGCTTCCTCAATTCCTTTGGCACGCACAGGGGTGGGGGTAAGCATCCCGCCCCTGACTCTTCCGCGCCCTTCCGCTGAAACGAGTCCTAACTACTCGTTAAAACAAAAACTCCGCCTCCACCCACGCTCTTAGCGCTCTCTCTCTCTCTCTCTCTCTCTCTCCCCCCACGCTGCTTTCCTGCTGTAAAGGCCAATTGACAAAAAGATCAAAAAAACATGTACTGTGCGCTCTGCCCCGCGCCTCTTTCCTTCGGTCTGCGGCGTACAACTTTGTTTGAAGCGCGTACGGTGTGGCGGGGCGGGCGCACGTGCATGGGAGAGAGAGAGAGAGTGCACTGGAAACCCAAGTGAGCGAATGCCACTCACTTCTCACCTGCAAGTGAGTTGACCGAGGGGTCGGCAACTCCCCTACGAGGTAGTATACGTATATTTCCTGAAATATATAGGTAATATGTATCTTATACTAACAAAAATGTAAAGTAGTCAATAGTAATATTCAGTAATCTATAGTAATATATAGTAATTTATAGATATATTGTAAAAAAAGGCAAAATTGTGGTAATGTGCAAGTAATATGGTAGTATACTGGTAATGTACAGCTGATACAGCCACCGCAGACGAAGTAAATAGACGAGTTATCGACCCCTCGTAGGTGACTTTTGCCACATTCTTCTTGTGGATGAGCGAGCAACCGCACTCGTCATTGGCAATTGACAAATAGTTTTTAAGCTAATTATGACAAATAATTTATAACGTTCCACTTTTACCCGGACGATAATTGTCAAATGACAGTCAACAATTTTACAGTGAACTCGGAATGTTTCAGTAGAGAAAATTTTAACAGTGTGTGCTCGCCTATTGGTTACCCAGGTACGAAAGTGGGGTTCTGGATTGGGTCAACAAATTGCCTAATCAGGCTGTGTTTGATCGAGTACGGTCTTTGAAGTACGGTCCACAGTTATTTTTAACGTGGTGTCTTCTGGGGGCCACAATGAATGGGGTACGGTGATGCTGTACCTTGCCTACCACAGTTTTCCTAAGTACACAGTCCTGTACTTTGGTACAGTATTTTTGACAGTGGCAGGTTTGCTTTCTCAAGGTTGACGATGCGCGCATTGGATTCCCGTATGTTTTATCTACTACTTGACGTTTTCTCCGACTCTACGATCAAAGTTAGGACCTGGGGACTCTATATACCACGCTACAGGGGTCCAGCGGAGCTCGGCGCCGCCCTTCTGCCAGCGCTAGACCTTGCTGCCGTGCTAGACCCTTGCGAGCTAGCAGCGCTGTAGTGTGTTGACCGTGTGCGTTGCGGGGTTTTCGAGGTTGACGGGGGGTTACACCAGAAATACTCTGACACTCGAAATGGAATGGGTTGCCCCCTCGTTGCAATACGTGGATTTTCAGCCAGCACTTCCAAGCAAAAAGGTCGTGAATACAAGGTAGACGCACGTTAAAACCGTGAAAAGCTGAGCTAAAAGTGCGTCTACCTTGGCCTGCGGCGCGCTAAGGTTAACAGTTAATAATACAGATTTCGATTAGTCGATTATCACTAAGTTGTTTGCTCAAACCAAATTACGATGGCAACACTGATGTTTCCACATCTCACGTCTCACATCTCACATCACGGCTCGCCCCGGCCGCCCCATGGCGAATGCTGACAGGGCTGAGCATTTGAATTTAAATTTGAATTTAAATTGAGCTCAGCCAACAAAGGGGTAAGAATCGAGTAATGTTATCAGCAACGGAGGTGGCCGTATTTCTGCTCTCAGCGCTAGTTTGTAGGTGCAATGAGAACGGACGCACCCTTGGTGTAGCTGCACGCCCCGCCCCGCCCCGCCCCGCCCCGCCCCGCCCCGCCCCGCCCCGCCCCGCCACGCCTTGCTCCGCCCTACACCGCCCCACACCGCCGGCGGCTAGCACGTTCGGACCCCAAGGCCCGCTCTTCAGGCCGGCACAGCCGGTCGGCAGTATAAACCAGGGAATTAAGGGGCGAAGCCAGGCGACGCGGGCGGAGCGGGGAGGGAGGGAGGGGGAGGGGAGGGGGAGCGCCCGAGGGGGGTGATAAAGAAGGCGCGGCTTGTAAATAAGTAATTCGGGGCGACGCGACCACCTGATGGAGGTACAGGGGTGGGGTGGGGGTGGGGGTGGAGGGGAATCTGGACACTCAGGCAGGGTGAGGAGGAAAGGGGGGGGGGGGACCGCTGTCACCTAGTATTGGTCGCGAGATGGAGCTGGTCGCATTGCGGTCCGCGCAGATCCTGGCAACAGACCCCTCACCCAGCACCAACGCCACCCCCAGCCGCGGTGCCGGCCAGGTCCGCTCTAGGGCGCTGCTGCTGCTAGCGGACCTCAGAACTAGGACCCTCTGCGGGTCTAGGAATGCGGGTGGGGAGCTGTGAGCCGGGAATTAGAGGTGCAGCGTCCACGCACCGGGGAGAGAGAGAGAGAGAGAGAGAGAGAGAGAGAGAGAGAGAGAGAGAGAGAGAGAGAGAGAGAGAGAGAGAGAGAGAGAGAGAGAGAGAGAGAATGGAATGCGGAGAATGAGCGCGCGGGCGCTGGGCGGGATGGGGTGGGACAGGGCGGGCGGTCGTCCGCGATATGGGCGTGGCGGGGTGCGGTCCACTTGCCAGGTAAGTGGGCGAGAGTGTTGTCATGGAGATTTGTGGCTACGGGACAACCACAGTGCCTCGTCCTCCTCCCTCCCCCACTCTCGGTCACACTCTCTCTCTCTCTCTCTCTCTCTCCCTCCCTCTCTCTCTCTTTTCTCCCCCCCCCCGCCCCGCCTTCCCCGTATCCGCGTGGTGAAGAGAATGGCGAGGAATGAACCCGTAGCCGAGGAAAGAGGGATCATGAAAACAAGAACGCCATAGCGCCACCTGATGTATGATGTAATGCCGTGAGGAGAGGGGGGGGGGGGGATGCGGAGAGAGGCCATGGCTGCCAGGGCGCTGGAGGGCCTCCCGGGGCGAGGAGAATTAGGAGGGGACGGCGTGGGATGGATGAAGAGGGGAAGAGCGGCTGGTGCTGTGCCTGGCCGGTTCCTACTTTTTGTGTCTTACTGTGCCTCCCCCTCCTCTCTCTCTCTCTCTCTCTCTCTCTCTCTCTCTCTCTCTCTCTCTCTCTCTCTCTCTCTCTCTCTAATACATACACACACGCGTGCGCGAGCGGTGGGGGAGGGGGATTTTCCACAAAGTGTCGTCGTAAAATTACAAAAACAAATCGTAAAATTACAAGCACCAGCTATATCAACTTCAAATTCAAATACGAGATTAGGGAATAGTCTGTCGTTAATTTACAACATATTTCGGTAATCGTTATTAACAAAATGTATAATTACTTTACTAGATAATTTTTCACAGTGGCAGCGGCTCGCCGCGGTACAATCAAGGAGGAAGGCACTCATCGCACACTAGCAGGACGAGCGTAGAGAGAGGAGTCGCCTGCTGAGAGGAAAATGGGAGGGAGGGAGACAGACGACGTGGCCAGAAAAAAAAGGAAAAGGAGTTTGCGAAGATTTATTTCCCGTTCTCTTGCCTCCCCGTGCCGGGCGGGACGAGCTAGTCTTGGTGTCACACTGAGGTCCCATCGTCCACATCGCAGACGGGAAACAAGCCTAATCCCCTGGTCCCGCGTGTGGCACTGCCCCGTCCTGCCCGGAGGACCAGCGCCCCAAGCCGCGCGATCAAGCAAAGTTGCGGAGGAGGACCACCGGACGCCCCGACTCGACTCAAACTTCGGGGATATCATGTCATCGCCGATCTCCCCAAAGGGGTTCTTCCCCGAGGCCCACTGAAGGAGAAGGAGTCGCCGTCCGTCTCCGCGGGAGGGGCGGGGCGGGGCGGGGCAGGGCGGGGCGGGGCGGGGCGGGGCGGGGCGGGGCGGGGTGGGGCGGGGTGGGGCGGGGTGGGGCGGCAGACACACCATCACCGCGGTGGCCAGCAGGGACGAGGAGGCGGGACCACCGCCGACCGTGTCCGTCCATGCAAATACAGCAGCGACAGTCACGCGCAGGCGGGGCGGGGGGAGGCAGGGTGGGGCGTGGTGGGGCGAAGGGCTATCTCGATATCGGGGAAGGTCTCTGGCCACCCCTCCACCCTCACCACCACGCCCCCGCAACCCCCGACCCGGTCCCAACGGGAGGCCGTCGCCGACATTATTCACCACCTGTCACCGGCGAGGAGGCCGCTGCTGCTGCCGCCGCCCGGCTCGACGGCTTCTGAACAAGAACAAGGAGGAAGAGGACGACGGCGGCGTCCTCCCCGAGGACGGCCCACCACCACCCTGGGCCCCGGGCCTCGGGCGCGGCCGGGCAGCGGAGGCAAAGAGCACAGCAGGAATAAGAGACTGGAGTTTGTCGGCATTCTGTCACTCGGAAAGCAGTTGCCAACTCGACGACAGGGTGGGGAGGGGGGGGGGGGAATTGGCAGTGCTGGTTCCCGTGTAGGGGTAAGGAAATCTGAAGTGCGAGGAGTCCGATAGGGGGGGGGGGGGAGGCGGGGCGGGGGTCAGCGTCCCCGGGGGCACATCATGTGTCACGCACCCGGGGTCGGTCTGGGGGTCGGT
Source organism: Frankliniella fusca (assembly GCA_029379305.1). Classification (NCBI taxonomy): domain Eukaryota; kingdom Metazoa; phylum Arthropoda; class Insecta; order Thysanoptera; family Thripidae; genus Frankliniella; species Frankliniella fusca. The sequence goes on along the minus strand of JAHWGI010000497.1, from coordinate 63,624 downwards.
CATCGGGACGGGTCCAACGGCGTACTGTCCCAGAAGTATCTCCGTCCCCACCCCGTGCCACCGCCGCCTCGGAATGTAACGCTCTCTCTCTCTCTCTCTCTCTCTCTCTCTCTCTCTCTCTCTCTCTCTCTCTCTCTCAAACTCAGGGACACACGGGGACACGTCGATGGTGTGCGAATCTGTCACGGTAGGGGGCGCGCATGGGGACGTATATGTGCCGGGGCGGAGCCGTGGCGCCAATCTCATGGAGATGAGTTTGCGTTACATCCACCGCGCCGTGCGGAGCCGGGCAGAAGCCAGTGGCAGGGCAGGGAAGGGATGGAAAGGGCAGGGCAGAGCAGGGGCAGGGCAGTGGCAGTGGCAGAGGGCAGGGCAGGGCAGGGCAGGGCAGGGCAGGGCGGGGCGGGGCCGTTCTCGCACAGAGCTGCTACCAGCGGCGCGGGTGACACACACCTGCCCAGAAGGCTGACGGGGGGAAGGGGGGTGATGGGGATGACGGCAACGCGTGGGACCAACGTGTCGTAAAACCCGTCACCGGGAGATACTCTCTGTCGTCAACGTTGCAGCAGCAGCAGCAGCGATCGACGCGCGGCACTGCGCGGCACCCAGCGAGGCGGACGTGGCCCGCGGGCTTGCATCGGGAAGGGCAATAGCTGTTTACGGCCCTACGGCCAAGGCCGCCTCCCACATACATTGGCGTTCCCTCACTTTCCTCTCTCTCTCTCTCCCTCTCTCTCCCCCTCTGTCTCATACGTGACGCGACCTACATTTGCGCGGTTGCACCCAGGTTTTCAAACATCACGTAGCCTGAGCATGCCGGTTTGGCCGTGAGACACTGCATGTTATCCCAGGGTGCGGAGCCATTCCTTTGTAAGATTTCACCCTTTTTTCACCGCCTTTGTCACGCTTAGAGACCTGCAGAGAGCGAGCTATTAGAGCAGCGCTCCGCCAGCCTGGGTGTCAGAGCAAACTTGCTCTCAGGGCCCAGACGCTCGACAGCGGACGCAGCCGCTACTATCCGGATGCAATGCGTATTGACGAGAGGCGATCTCCCTCCCTGGAGCAATCGAGCTGCTCGAGAGCTATCGGTTAGCTCTCAGGAGTCCGGAGCTGCTCGCAGTGCTCGGTGCAGTGCTGGCTGCGAGTTCGCCAGAGCTCGCTTGCTCTGCTCGCAGCCTGCGACGCTCCTCCACAAAACGTTCAGGCGAGAGCTACACTGAGAGCAAGACTGCTCGCGCTGCTCGCTCCGCTGGTTCTTGAGCAGAGCAAGAAATCTGAGAGCAATGAGAGCTACATGGTGCGCGCGGCAACGGTAGCGGGCGCTTGCTCTAATAGCTCGCTCTCTGCAGGTCTGTAGTCACGCCCTACCCGTAGAGTCGATGGAAGAGTGTACAACAATAATTAGCCAGACTCTGTGCGGTAAAGTGCGGGATGCATCCTCAGCTCAAGTGGTCCATCCATCTCTCGGTTTATGTGCGTAACATAGATAACTCATTACGAGTGTTCATCAACAGATTTTTTAATTATTATTTTGTTTTTTGTAAGAATCTTTGAAAACATCTGAAACAGCATAAAACAAAAAACACAAAGAGGAATAATTTTTGGGATGTGATTACCCAAGGGGTCATCAACTCCGCGATATTCCTCCGTACACGAGATGATATTACCTTTAAATATTCCTTTGATATAACCCATATGACAGGAGACATTACGTTGATATTACCCATTTTCCCTGGATCATGACGTCAACACTGTAAAATTTGTGGAATATTACCAATAATACCTGTAATATTCCATATTCCTCCGTTACACTGTCAAGCGGAGTTGACGACCCTGTGTGATTTCCTGTGACTTTTTACCAGATTACCAAGGGTGGTGCACTAAAAGCAAGATTGTATTATGGGAACCAACTACGGTGTCCCGTATATTCGTTTTAGAAACCGAGAACGGAGCGCAGAGTACGGTGCCACCGTTGCCTCATTTTCGGTGGGCGGAGGTCATTAGTACGGGTCTTCCGGACCCTGCTTCGCAGTCCGTAACGGGGATTCGAAAATTTCTAGTACGGTGCGCGCCGCAGTAGGAAGGCACGATACTACGGTGGACACCGTTGAAGGAATTAGCTGTTGTTTCCGTAGTTTTCACCCACATTATTTTTGACAGTGTGGGTGGACCTCACGTCTGAGCCCGCTCACGAGGCAACACCTTAGCTCAAGAGAGTTCATGCTGCCTGTGGTAGGTATGCGCAGGTTAGCCTAGGTCCTGGATCTGAGAGAGAAGCAACTTACGAACCGTTTCGGTGGACAAACTATCCCATTCAAATTAGGCTGGCACGATAGCCAGGTACGGAGCGCCGTAGCAAACACCGTATCCAGATCTAATTTTGACAGTGGCCGAGGGGGAAACCACAATTTAGAAAAAAATGGAAATATGTAGGAAAACTCGGAAAAACTCTGGAAAATTTCACCAAAAAATATGAAAAATTCAAGCAACAATTGCACAAAAATCAAAAATATTCACAAAATTTGTACACCAAAATTGAGAGTTGTTTCGAGCCCGCAGCGCACTACTCCGTGTTTCGGTTCCATATTGACCACCTTTCACGTTTTCCTGGCAACGCTGCAGCCTCCCTCCGACTGAGACCCTCCCTTCAGCCGCCCGCCTCTATTTCTCTCGTGCCGTCCTCTCTCCTCGGGGGTTCCAGCTCACACCATCCGCCCCGCGCTTCATCGTGACATTGACCTTCGCCCTTATATGCTTCCCTCTGCCTGTCCTTTGCTCCGGCGCCTGCACCGCGCCCTACGCGACGAGCAGCGCGGGCCGGTCGCGTCACAGAGCCCCCTCCTCGACCCCGCCCTCTCCACCCCTCCCCCTCCCCCCCACGCACCACCACGACCCCACTCAGGGCCCCCGCCGGCAGCAGCGAGCCCCCTGGGGGGCCTGCTCGGCTTATCTCCAACGCCCCGGCCAATATTTGAAAGACAAACACATTCCGCAGGCCCGCCCCGCCCCGCCCCGCCCCGCCCCGCCCCGCCCCGCCCCGCCCCGCCCCGCCCCGCCCCGCCCCGCCCCGCCCCGCCCCGCCCCGCCACGGCGGCGTTATTCATGTGGTCCGGGCCCTTCTCCTCAGCGGCGGCGGGGACGCCTTGTCTTGTTAGCGCCACGCGGAGAAACAGTTCCCCTCGCCGCTTGTACTCCATGGATTTAGATCACGGAAATTGAGCAGCCGCGCGCGCGAGTTTCAGAGCTGCCGGAAAAGAAGCCAATCAGTAGCGCAAACAGAATGGTGCAAAGCGCCTGACTGCTAGGCAAACACCGCAGCACAGGAGGTGCTCCCTGCACGCCACTCATTAGGTGGGCACAGATGCAGGCCAGGACACTTCGCTCCACTTCGTTTATGGCCAAACTTTACTTTTCTGACTACACGCCAAAAAACTGATTAGCATCCGATCAAAATTATTATCAGGTGTACTATTTCACTCATTTTTAAGGTGCGGTGCTAATTTTTCTGTTTAGCCTCGCAATTTATTTTTGCGCTGTTTTAATTGTTTCGCCGTTGTGCCAATCTTTGCATCTAATTTCAGCTCCAGCGATTTATTATTTTATTTTTAGCTGTTTGCGTGTATATTGCTGCGCGTTCAGCGAAAGCGGTCCTCGACGGGGTCTCTAAGGACCGGTCCGCCGTGTATATGTATTCCGAGCACGGCCCCGGGCCCCGGCCCGCAGGACTGTACTTGGCAGCAGTTACGCCGGCGCTTCCGCGCAGATACGGCGTTTCTACGGCGTTACACACTGCCCTGGATACCGGAAAAGGGGGTCACCCCTGCGCGCGTCAAAACGGCGCGGAATACAAAACCCGCTGTGCGGGGCGCAAGAAGGAAAGCGAGTCACACCGCCCGGGGGAAAATTTACGGTCTGTGAAACAGTATAAAAATAGCGACACTGAAAGGAAAAAAAAAGAAAAACACAATAAGGAGAGGAAAGCGAGAAGGAGAAGCAAAAAATAGGCGACTACAGCAGTAGCTTCTTAGAGAGGGACACGAGGCCACACAGCATGGCGCAGTGAGCGTGTCCCGTCCCACGCATGACTACAAACGTCACAACAGGAGGCGTGACTGGACTGCGCCCCGCCCCGCCCCGCCCCGCCCCGCCCCGCCCCGCCCCGCCCCGCCCCGCCCCGCCCCGCCCCGCCCCGCCCCGCCCCGCCCCGCCCACCCCGCCCCGCCCCACCGTACCCCGCGCCCCGCAACTGCCTCAAGGACTTAATCTGGGGCCTTTGCGTCGCGCGCGAGTCCCTGCACTGACAGCGGGGCGACGCGCGGAGTGAGGCGGGAGAAAGTGCGGGCGAGCGGACACCGGAGACTCCCTGCAGTTAAGTTCGGACGTGTGCGAGACAGATTCCAACAAATGCGAGTGGTGCCAACTGAGAAACTATTTTGCTGTCGCAGAAATAAATCCGACATGAGTCAATAGATGCCAGCCGTACCGGGAATCGAACCCGATCCTGTCTCCTGTCGCTCCGCTGTGTCGCCAGATCCACGACTGATGTCTGGTGAAACCCGAGACGGCCGGCGGCCGGTCCAGTGAGGAACGACCAGCATCAGTTCGGCGACCAGCGGCTCCCAGAGGTTGGCACCACCCGCGTTGGGAGGTCGAGGAGGAGCTACCTCACTGTCTCCCTCGAACACGTCCCCGAAGCTCACCCATTTGTTGAGTACCCGCCTGTGGTTATCACCCCTCCTACCCCTTAGCCATCTCCCCCACTGCGTCAACCTCGCCTCCCAGAGCAAGACGGCGGCGAACCCCGGAGCATCCCGAACGCCGTCCATCCGAAAAAGGCCATACAACAGCACAGTGGCAGGCAATGGAATGCGGTGTGCCACAGCAGCAGCCCCAGGCTCTGCTGTAAGAAAAGGCTCCCCCCCCCCCGCCGCCCCTGCCACCCCCGCCGCCCCCCGCTGGGGCGCTGCTTCCGGGCAAACGGCGTCGTGGGGGCGACTTGGTGGCTGCTGCCGCTGTTGCTGCCGCTGCTGGGCGACGCCAGGCTGCCGGAAGCACCCGCAGACACCCACCTCACCCCGCCCTACCCCGTTCCTCCCCTACACCACCCCACCCTGCCCCGACACCGACACAGCGGACCCTCACCTCCTCCATAATTAAGGAAACGCCGTAAAAGTGACGGACCGTGAGGCCCCGGAGGAGAGAGAGAGTGAGAGAGAGAGAGAGAGAGGGGGGGGGGAGAGAGAGAGGGAGAGGGAGGGAGAGAGAGAGAGAGAGAGAGAGAGAGGAAAGAAGAGGAGAGCTGAGCCGAGGCGGCAGGAATACAAAGCAGCAGCCACCCGGTGAGGGCAATGTACAAAGAGCACACTCCCCCTCCCCACGGACATTGCAAACTAACGGCGAGGGTGGGAAGCCACACGCACATACGTTGACCCGTTGACTGATATGAAATCTGCGCCACGTCCGGACTTGTTCCTTGTATTTTGGAAACAGAAAACAGAAACAAATTGAGGTGCAAATTGTTCAACCGGTGACGCCTGGCCAGTGGGTGATGATCACACTTCGAAAATTCATTGTAGCCTACGGCCCCCAAAACATCATTAGAAGTTACGTTCTCATTAAGGAATAGTCCGCGATCAGCTTGATTTTGGAACTGGAGGCTCGTTGTGCAATGTCAATTCGAACGCGTAGAACGCGCATTGACATTGTTAATTTTAACGTGTTTTTTTCCCATTTTCTTCTTCTTCTTTGCTTCTCTTAAACTACTGCATGAGTTGAATGACCAGGTCCCCAGCCACTGTCCTCCCCCCCTGCACGCTGCACCCTGCTACAATGCCGATTCGGCTCGGCTCCCCTTTCCACGCTGCTTTCTCGTAACAAGTCTAGTATTACCATAAAAAACGGACATCTTAGATCGAAATTTTTCAAAATTGACCAATAACTTTGGAATGGCATTGCAGCAGTAAACTAAGCAGATTTAGTTCTACCTTCATGCCAATATCAATCAAAATCACATAGAGAATTCCGACTTAACAGAGGGAATCGTACTTGCAAAAAAATCGCCTCCGGCGATAAAACTATAAGGCTACTTCGTGCCTAAAAAATTCATCGTACGCATTTTGTGTGAGTGATTGCCCCCTCGGTATAGCCGGGTCCTTTCTAAAGCAGTAGATCCTGAGCACATGCGGACCGAGGGAACTGGGGGCGTGCTGTACGTCGCTCTGTTCGCTCACGGAGCGAGCTTAAAGTGTACTCAGGTCGCTGTGTACGCTTACGAAGCAGCCTTATAAAAGCGTGATCAGGTCGCTCTGTTCGTTTACAGAGCGAATTGATGTCGGACATGTCGCTCCAGCCCAGCGTGAACCGCGAACCTCCAGCGAACCTTGGCGAACCATCGCCCACAAGCCTGACGAACCACGGTGACACGCTGGCGCATTGACTGCGACCCTCCCCGAACCACTAGCATACTCAAAGCATTTCAAAAGCGAACAGATCGACACCTCCTACGTTCAAGCAGCTATCTTCTTGAGCTGCGCAGACGAGCAGCTATCTTCTTGAGCGTGGCAGACAAGCAGCTAACTGCTTTTTCCACCTCGTGACTTTGCGTGTTTATATTTCTGTCCACAGATGACGTAGCCACTTTACCGCTGCGTCAACGCCTTCCTTTAGTTTGTAAAAACATAAAATTTAACTCCCAATGTTCCTAACTTGTCAATAACAGAAGGTGTAGGACGGAGAAAATGCCAACCCTAACCTCCTCAAAAAATAGATATAACTGCTTGTCCACCACCCTCAAGCAGATAGCTGCTTGTCTGCGCAGCTCAAGAAGATATCTGCTTGTCTGCGCAGCTCAAGAAGATATAGCTGCTTGTGCGTAGGAAGAGTCAAGATCTTTTACGTGTCGGGCAGGCCGGGGGTGGGCCGGGGGCGGGCCGGGGGCGGGCCGGGGGCGGGCCGGGGGCGGGCCGGGGGCGGGCCGGGGGCGGGCCGGGGGCGGGCCGGGGGCGGGCAGGGGGCGGGCCGGGGGCGGGCCGGGGGCGGGCCGGGGGCGGGCCGGGGGCGGGCCGGGGGCGGGCCGGGGGCGGGCCAGGGCTGACACGTGGGGCTGCTGCAGCGCCACTTTCATTATTCCGCCACTGTAGCAGCCGTGGCGACAGCGCGGGCGTGCGCTTACCAGGTCATTGGCTGCTGAGCCGACCGCCCCACCACATCCTACGGGGAACGCCTCGCCACGCCTCGCCACGCCCCGTCACGCCCCACCCCGCCCCGCCACTAGTCCAATCCCAAACAACACCACCGCACCGCGCATCCCTCAGGGATAATTAAACACAATTTATGGTAGTGAGCGGCGGGACGGGGTGGGGCGGGGCGGGGCGGGGCGGGGCGGGACGGGGTGGGCAGAGCAGGCGCGGACAGCTCCGCAGCAGCAGCAGAAGCACGCGGGATGCAATTACCCAAAAAGTAAAAGGACGCGCGCCGCAACCCGTCAGCCTCCCCTGCCGCCTGCTTGCAGCCACGCGAATAGTCACGCACACTGGGTAAACCCAAGTGCGCGCATGTCACAGATATACGTGGGTGAACGTCGATGAGGAACACAGGAACACTAGATCACTTATAAGTGTGAGTTTTTGTAAGACTACATTTACTAGGAAATGCAGTCTCACTCGTGAGTGAGCTCACTCGCCAGCTAGAGTGATCGCGATGGCAATGGTAAAACAGATGTAGAAAGGTTTACACCAATTGTTGTTTAGTTCCAAATGTGCAAATAATGCATGATTAATGCTATTTTTCTACAATAATTCGCAAACGTTTAGTAAACTGCAGTTCCTCGACGTGTTCCATTGATACCATAAGGCTGGTGCGTGTGTCCATGTGTGCGAAAATACTACACTTGTCAACACTAGAAAAACAAAGGTGCGATATAATGCCTTTCAAAGGAACTATTGCAATAGCGCCTTTGGAAAGGGACTAAAACAACCTAAAATAGCACCTTTAGGGGCAAGTAGCGCCTTTGAAAAGGCACTGTTTTACTTTACTAACGCCTCGAAAAAGGCATTAGATAGCACCTTTGTTTTTCCAGTGAAGTGAACTGTAGTTCAAGTAGTTAAGTAGACATTACATCATGTTTATAAACTCGACGCCATGTAATGTGCACATATGTTTTAGAATTCACACACTTACAAGTAGTGTTCGACAAACACACTCCTGGGCTTCCCGTCGTGCAGGCCTGCAGGTTTTGGCGGAAGCAGCAGCGGCAGCGGAAAAACCTTCCACAGCTGCATTCTGTACCCCGTAACCCCTCCGCGCGCGTCATGTACCCCCTCTCCCCCCACTCCCGTTACCCTCGCCGGCGGCCATAAAACTCATAAATCGTTCCCCGCGGAGACATCATAACATCGACGCGACAGCACGTGTGGTGCTGACGGGGTGGCCGCCGGGCCCGGCCGGGCACAGCAGCGGGGCAGGGCCGCGACAGGGCCGCGCTGCGAAACGTGAAACGTGCCGACCCAACTAGCTTCCGGACGCGCCACGCCGCGCCACGCCACGCCACGCCACTACTCTACTACGCGCCACGTCACGTCAGGGTCCCGTCGGGGACCATACCATCCCTAACCACGTTCATCACGTTCATGACCTCATTTCTTCTTTCCTTTCTACTACATCCCCCGCCCTTCCTTTATTTTTTTTCCTCCCTCCCATTTCCACCCTCCATCCTCCCCTTCGTCTCTCTGTCTCTCTTGCGCCCTCCTCTCGCTTCACACATGGCTCATCCTCCCGTGTCTCCCTCGCTCGCAGTACTTCTTCCCCTCTCACCCCCCCCCCCCCCCCCAGTCGTGTCCGCCCGTCTACAACTCGCGTCATGTCCTTCATTGCCGACACTCGCCATTAACCGCCCGGTGTGGAGAGCCGCGGCGGGGAAGATAGGCTGCTGAACAAGGACCCCATTCCTGCGCCTCTCTCTCTCTCTCTCTCTCTCTCTCTCTCTCTCTCTCTCTCTCTCTCTCTCTCTCTCTCTCTCTCTCTCTCTCTCTGACATACATGGCCCCGCCCTGACAAGGCTAGCAGGCCACGGTCCGGCTGGACAAGCAGTAGCCCTCGCTTCACCCTCCTCCCCGCCCCACCCCACCCCACCCCGCTGTCCCCTATAGACCCGGAGAGTTGACCAAGAAAACTGCTTACCTACTGTAAACGTCAAGGCGGAGCAGGCGGGGGCAGGACAGTGGCAGCGGCTGCCGCACGGAGCGAGCACTTCTGACTTTCTCTGTGTTCGTCCTGAGCCGGCCGGAGCCGGCAGAAAGAAAGAGTAATCCATCGCGACGCGGAGCTTAGTGAGAAAAGTTTGTGAAGGTTAACGGAAAGTTTGCGACAACTTCTACATGTCATCTCACTTTATATTGATTTTTCATTTTTAAAACGAACACAGGCACTGTGATCTATTGTTGAACACTAAATGCACAGAGCCCAAATATTTTACATAGGGCACCATGAGTTGGACAGTGTGTTTGCACTGTAAATGCAAGGGTGAGAAGTCTCATCAAAAGTGAGATTTTTTCCTCTTGCCCCATTTAAGTGAGAGTTTAGGAACCTCGCTCTTATTGAGAAAGAATTTACAACCATCACTCAAATTAAGTGAGATAAAGGATGAAAATCCTCACTCAAAAAGGGCGAGGTTTCCCAATCGTCGCTCAAATAGGGCGAGATTTTTGAGACTATTGCTCTAATTGAGCGAGAAAACCAATCCTCGCTCTCAAATAGTGAGAGAAAATTTCTCGCTCTCCTGAGGGTGAGAATCCTCGCCTGGTATATTCACAGTGTGCTACCTTAGTATATGTGCAACAAAAGTGTTGGACGCTGAAACATTCGAAACATGTGGCTTTATTAGCTACGCATCTTCAAGTGTTCAAAACTGTGTTCGACACATGTTAGTGTATTTCAGTTGAGCCCTTTGTACATTACAGTGTATAAAATGTGAGCAAAACGGGCTGGCTTCAACTGAGACAAGTTATTTAAGTTAAACGACAAGTTTCTCCACGGGGTGGGATGCCTGCCTGTGAGAGGGGCCGGTGGGACAATTTGGCTCGACTAATAATACACTCGGTCTTAAATTGCTCTTCTCCCGCTCTTAACTACTATCACCAATTAAACGCGCCGCTCCCTGGGCTCATAATGTCAACGAACACGCCTCACCAGCTGTACCCCTAGCTCACTAGGCTGCTCCATATACACTTCCGCGTTCAATGAAACGAGTATGTAAGAAAATTAGAACGTCACAACGTTGTCACACACACACACACAGCGCAGGGAGGTATAATGTCTCCCATGCGCCCGAGCGACGCTTTATGGCTCAGCAAAAGGGGGATTTATCAGGCAGGACAGCGGGCGCGCGCGTGTTGTAGGCGGCGCGAGGCAGGCAGTTTACACGCCTGTGTGTGTGTGTGTGTGTGTGTGAGAGAGAGAGAGAGGGAGAGAGAGAGAGAGAGAGAGTAAACAGTGTGTGTGTGTGTGTGTGTGTGTGTATAGTATGTGACGGACTACGGACTTAGTTAACTTGCGCCGCCGAAAGGAGAACGAAGTGCAGGCGATGAGGTGTGCTGCGAGTCTAAGCGCGTCTGGGCCACGCCAAGCTGGGAGGGGTGGGGCGGGGCGGGGCGGGGCGGGGCGAGGCGGGGCGGGGTCAGAATGGAGGTCGTAGGTACGCGAGCGGGGAGGGTGTTTGTGCTGGGTCTCTCGCGCAGGCGGGCGCGGGGCGCCGGGCTCCTGCACTGTGTACCTCACGCCATATACGCCTCGCATGTACAACAATTTTCTAAATCCGCAAACACCGGCGTTACAGTAAACATGTCCATTGCGAAGGAGCGGCCCGCCTCACAGCAACAATAGGGAGGGGCTTCCGATGAGCAACGACTTGAGCGCGGCGGGGCGGGGCGGGGCGGGGCGGGGCGGGGCGGGGCGGGGCGGGGCGGGGCGGGGTGCGGTGGGATGCTGCCGGAACGCGATAGGGGCGTTCTGAAGGGCAATTGCACTGGGCAAGGCCTCGTCCACCCCGCAGGAATAGGGGACGGCATGCCGGCCAAGGCCCTTTGCTGCATCCCGCGATATGGCAAAAGAAAATGAAAGACGGAAAAAAAATCTCGTTAAAACAACGGTGGAATGGTTTTGAAGGGAAGAAAAGAAACGGACATTGAGATTCCCATCTTTACATTATCTTTGGTAAATCGTGTATCACATCATGCAGACGCGAAAAGAAGAGAAACCGAAAACAATGTGTGGGTAGTATTAATCTTTGTAAGCGCTCAAAACTGCAGCAAAGGCAAATGCTGCAAATGCTACAAATGCCTTCCTGAAATAAAGACGCGCTTTGATCGTAAGACCGTAGCCTACACTCAGACTAGGTGCAACACGGATTTGATAAACAAACATACGGAAACTCAGCAAGTGACGAGCCATGCACATTACATAGAGCACGCTGAAAATCCGAGTGTTTTCATTATGCCCCACACTTGTATGCAGTGTCAATTTTCGCTGGCATTTTTGGCAATTTTAACAGGGAAAGGTGCGAATTCTTCAGGGAACGTTGAACGCACGACGGAAGCAACTTCAGACCCTTGCGACATTCACACACATATGAGTTTCCAGTGCAGTGATGCATAGGCAGGCAGGCACATTCGTCAGCCTGGCATGGCCTGCCCAGGCCTTATCCCTTAGGCAGTGCGTGAGCTCCCTCGCCGCGCCCCGCTTCGCTTGATGAAACGTAAGCTAACGATACTGTCAGTTTCTCTAAGCGCACGGGTCACGAAAGGCGGCGGCGAAAAACACCACGCTCTGTGGAAATAAAAGCGGAGGGAAAATAGACAATGTCGTAAGAAGAGGGGGCCTCTCATTCGAGCGGAGAGAGAGAGAGAGAGAGAGAGAGAGAGAGAGAGAGAGAGAGAGAGAGAGAGAGAGAGAGAGAGAGAGAGAGAGAGAGAGAGAGAGAGAGACCCTCACCATTATTAAACGTAACGAGGCGCAATAATCTAAAAATAATAACATACAATATTAAGAAAGGAAAGGTGCGCCGGACCCCGCGCCCCCCGGTTTTAGTCGCTCCAGCGCAATATAAGTTTCGAGAGAAATGAATAACATTTCCGTTTTTCCTTGGTAATCTTTTAGAGGTTGGCGTGAACAATCCCACCTAAAGTCTATACCTCCTACCCCTTTTTTTAATTCTGAAGAAAATTTTTAAAACAAATTTTCAGAAATCAATATTCTCTGTTCCACTGTCATATCACAATAGACTTTGATCCCCACTCTCCCAACTTTTAAAAACTGAATAGGTTTTCTATGGTTTTGTTTTCCTTTTTTTTTCTTTGAAAACCTAACTCTTACGAAAAAAAATGAGGGAAGGAGGGGGGGGGGTACAACTTTTGTCCTTAAATGTTATGCATGGGAAAATGCAACAGTAATGATGATGAGGAGTATAAAAAAGAAAAAAAATGTACGAAAAAGTTGGAAGTAGCAGCAGCCGGTGCAAGGAGAGGTGTGGAGAGGGTGCGGGCAGGGCGGGCTAAGAGAGAATCCATGTCGCAAGAGCGTGGACCACTCGGTCGACCCGGCAGGAATCTTTACCACTGCGGGGAGTGCCTTGTTTGCATGAATATAAAACAAGTTGAGAGGGCCGGGACGGGCAGGGGACGGGGCGGGACGGGGCGGGGCGGGACGGGGCGGGGCGGGGCGGGGCGGGGCGGGGCGGGGCGGAGCGGGGCGGGGCGGGGCGGGGCCGGGCGGGGCGGAGCCGGGCGGAGCCGGGCGGGGCGCACAGCAAGGCAGGGCGGGGATGGGCGGGGCGACTCGCTCACATAACATGCACCGATACCGGCAATCGTGCCTTATTCCCATAAAAGATGGACTGTTAATTTTGTGATGGCGTCACATCAAAGCAGGACGACAGCACAAACATCACGACGTGCTTTCAATATCGACTGACAATACGAGACGCACCCATTTGAAATGCATGACGGGCCACAGGGAGCAGAGGAGGTGAGGTTATTGCTTTTGAAAGGTATTCGTACAGGCGTTTAGCACGTTACACCTATCAACAACACGGGCTCCACCGTCATGCACACATTCATAAACCAACAAACACAAACACGCCAAAAACACACACATACACATACACGGGAGCGTGGTAGTCTGGTACGTGCAGTACAGGTGTTGCATTACGGTGACGTGAGCCGTGAGCCAGGCCACTGCAGCGCTATCGGCCCGGCACAGTCATGACTAGCCTTGCCCCGCCTCGCCCCGCCCCGCCCCGCCCCGCCCCGCCCCGCCCCGCCCCGCCCCGCCCCGCCCCGCCCCGCACCACCTGGACGCGTGGACCCCGTGGCATGCCCGTCTGCACAAACAGACCTGCGCAGCAGGGAGAGCATTACACGCTGGAATTCGGCTTTTCGGGTTAAATCTGGGAGGGTAAGAGAAGGCAGGGCGGAGAGGGCGGCATAGTAAATGTTTGCGCCCCGTCCCGCACCGCGCTGCCTCTGCTGTCAGCTCAAGCGGATGCCGCTGCGGAAATTTCCTATCGTGGCTAAACACTGGTATACCAGTGCCGTGTATGAGCGCAATTTGAAAGGGTGTGAATTTCAATTCATTCACTTGTCTTCTCAATAAGAGAATGGGATATGATTTCTTACAAAATTCACAGCTTACCTTTAAGGACTTTAGAGGAAATTCGCACACCCACTAGAGTACGACATTCACACACGTCCAGAGGGTCACCACCACCAATCACTGCAAACCCTGGAATCCAATTTCTCACCCAAAATGGGAGAGGACACTTTTCCATACTAAATTAGAGTGAGAATTTTTAACCTCACTCTTTTTGAGCGAGATTTTTCTGAGCCTCGCTCTATTTGAGTAAGGATTTTTTAACCTCACTTAATTTGAGCACGAATTCTCACTTTATTTGGGCGAGGTCTCAAAATTATTTCTCAAAAAGGGTGAGAAAAAAAATTCTTACTCTCCAGAGAGTAATAAAATTGCCCTCAAATTCTCACTCGTATGGGGGCGAGAATTAGGATTCGTAGATTTTCAGTGATAACACAGCGCTGTGATCCAGATTCTGGTCTGCTGTGCGGCGCCATCCCCGAGGTGCAGCGGGATTAATGCAACGCTGAACGCGCTGCCCCCAGTAGTCCGGTCTGTCTGTAACATTATTCGGAGGCACCTTGCACATTCTGATAGAGCAATGCCGTTTTGCATGAGTGTTACCCATACCCATACCTTACTTTTAAGATCGGTTGCCACGATGGGACCCACTGCAGAGTGCCCCGTACAGCGGTTGCCTACTTTTCAGGGGCATATAACTACTTTTGCTTATAATTTGTCCTATATCTTGGAGATGGTTGACCGCACACATTTTTCGACGATGCCATCGGACTCAGCACACCTCAAAACATGCCGCCTCGAGATTTCAGCCGTCTGCGGACCACCACCGCCCCGCGGGAGGCGTTCGAATCGCCGCAACAAGGGCGTAATAGTAGTTATCGTGTTTCTCGCTTGCTTCTTCATGAAATACCGTCGCGAGTGGTCAGCAACAACATTAAGTGTATTATCCATCACTATGGTAAAAGTGCCGACTGTAAGGTCTGTCGTGGGAGGAAAGGCTGCGTCCGAAAAGACCACCAATATTATTAAAATCGAAGAGGGAGTGACACCAAGGAACATTGGGGCAGTTGGCGGTTTAGTTTGGGGATGTGTGAGCGAGTGAGAGAGAAAGAGAGTGTGTGTGTGTGCGCGCGCGCGTGCGAGAGAGAGAGAGAGAGAGAGAGAGAGAGAGAGAGAGAGAGAGAGCGCGTTAATGTCCATGACAAAAATGGAATTTTACAATGTAGAACGTAATTATTGCAACTAAATTTGGTATAAATAATAAATATATTGAATATATTAATGGTATGTCTTAAAAATGAGGTAACTCATACAAATTGCACTCAGGTTCCCAAGTTAGTGAATTCATTATGCGCATTTACAGGAGCATAGCTCGCGGCATTTGATGCCTTTCTTGCGACAGGAGCAATTTCCAGAGCAAGCCAGTTTGCATTTGCACCTGACAAAGGCGTTGCAGGACTCAGCGGCCACAGGGATTGTCCTCCACACTGGCACCCATTTCCCGTTTTCCTGCGTCCAGCCCCAGTCGGTTGCAAGAGGGAGAATCTGCTTTGTCTGGAAAGCCTGTCTCCAAATCTGTGCCTGCTGTGCAGCTCTACGTGTATGCTGCAGCAAAAAATCGATAGTCGGCGGAAGATCATCAATCTGGCGACTGTTTTTAGTGAAAAGCGCTCTGCGGCAGGCTACTAAATTTTCGTACGTTCTCGACCTAAAAATAATAAATTACAGGTAATTTTTTTTTTCAACTGTTTTGTAATATTGCCATATTCTTAAACTACTCATGGGCTGTACAACTTGATGACAAAATTTTGAAGCACTGGAAATGCTTCTTCCAGATTTCCGTTGCTTAATGCAACAATTGCGTCAAGACACACCGGGTACGCTAGTTTAAGAATATGGCAATATTACACTCTTAGCCCGTAACTGACTTTTCAGACCCCTTTGTCAGTATTCCTGCTGCCTAAAAACCTTTATAAGATACTGACAACTTTTTTTGTCAGTAGTACGAAAGAATTCGTTTTTACGTTACTGACAATTTCATCTTTAATTAGTAGATTAATGACAAAACTATACAGAATAACTGAAGAATTTATCAGTAATCCTGCTGCTTAAAAACGTAGGTATTTACTAAGAATAAAATCAGTTGAGGTCTGAGAGTGTACAAAACAGTTGAAAAAAAAATTACCTGTAATTTATTATTTTTAGGTCGAGAATGTACGAAAATTTAGTAGCCTGCCGCAGAGCGCTTTTCACTAAATACAGTCGCCAGATTGATGATCTTCCGCCGACTATCGATTTTTTGCTGCAGCATACACGTAGAGCTGCACAGCAGGCACAGATTTGGAGACAGGCTTTCCAGACAAAGCAGATTCTCCCTCTTGCAACCGACTGGGGCTGGACGCAGGAAAACGGGAAATGGGTGCCAGTGTGGAGGACAATCCCTGTGGCCGCTGAGTCCTGCAACGCCTTTGTCAGGTGCAAATGCAAACTGGCTTGCTCTGGAAATTGCTCCTGTCGCAAGAAAGGCATCAAATGCCGCGAGCTATGCTCCTGTAAATGCGCATAATGAATTCACTAACTTGGGAACCTGAGTGCAATTTGTATGAGTTACCTCATTTTTAAGACATACCATTAATATATTCAATATATTTATTATTTATACCAAATTTAGTTGCAATAATTACGTTCTACATTGTAAAATTCCATTTTTGTCATGGACATTAACGCGCGCCCAGACGCGCGCTCTCTCTCTCTCTCTCTCTCTCTCTCTCTCTCTCTCTCTCTCTCTCTCTCTCTCTCTCTCTCGCACGCGCGCGCGCACACACACACACACACACACTCTCACACACACACACACACACACACTCTCTTTCTCTCTCACTCACTCACACATCCCCAAACTAAACCGCCAACTGCCCCAATGTTCCTTGGTGTCACTCCCTCTTCGATTTTAATAATATTGGTGGTCTTTTCGGACGCAGCCTTTCCTCCCACGACAGACCTTACAGTCGGCACTTTTACCATAGTGATGGATAATACACTTAATGTTGTTGCTGACCACTCGCGACGGTATTTCATGAAGAAGCAAGCGAGAAACACGATAACTACTATTACGCCCTTGTTGCGGCGATTCGAACGCCTCCCGCGGGGCGGTGGCGGTCCGCAGACGGCTGAAATCTTGAGGCGGCATGTTTTGAGGTGTGCTGAGTCCGATGGCATCGTCGAAAAATGTGCGCGGTCAACCATCTCCAAGATATAGGACAAATTATAAGCAAACGTAGTTATATGCCCCTGAAAAGTAGGCAACCGCTGTACGGGGCACTCTGCAGTGGGTCCCATCGTGGCAACCGATCTTAAAAGTAAGGTATGGGTATGGGTAACACTCATGCAAAACGGCATTGCTCTATCAGAAAGTGCAAGGTGGTAGCTGCAGACCGACCGGGCTACAGCGCAGAGCCACTCTCCAATCAGCAGATATCAGCGCCCCGCCCCGCCGAGTCATGGTGAATGCAAAAGGATCCAGCCGGCGGTGACTGCCCCCTCGAGGGCGATACACGCGATCATTATCGAACTCACACTAGAACGCGCTAGAAAAACGAGAGTGCGAGCGAGCTCCCTGATGGAACCGGTGCGGATGAGTTGCGGATGTCAGTTTGGATGAAATGCGGACGTGATCGGGAGGTAGCGGATATCCGGAACGCATCCGATTTGAAACAAAGGCGGATTTTGCAGACATCCGCTCTTTCCTGACAACGTCCGCAGTTCTTCCAAACAGACATCATTCATCCACAGTGCGTCCGCCACATACGCAGTGCATCCGAAGTGCATCCGCAGTACATCCGCCACATCCAAAATACATTCGCAACATCCAAAATACATCCGTCGCATCCGCAGTACATCCGCCACATCCGCGACTCGTCCACAGTGATCGGCAATGAGTCGCGGATGTACTGCGGATGTGTCGGACATTGCGGATGAACTGCGGATGTGGCGGATGTACTGCGGATGCAGTCCGGATGTGTGTGGATGCGACCCAGATGTGTGTGGATGCAATCTGGAAATGTGCGGATGCAATCCGGATCCGGATGTGTGTGGAAGCAATCCGGATATGTGCGGATGCAATCCGGATGTGTGTGGATGTAATCCGGATGTGTGTGGATGCAATCTGGATGTGTGTGGATGCAATCAGAATGTAAAGGATGCATTCCGTAGGTTCACGGATATGTACGGATATTTTCCGAATGATTGCGGATGTGTTGGGGATGTAGGTTGGTTGGTGTTCATCCGTAACGAATCCGATTTGAAACAATTTTGGATATGGATATCCAGAATTTCGGATGCGATGTGGATATCCGAATGGGCTCCACAGTGCCATCAGGGCTGCTACCACAATTTATGAATGTGTGATTCATGGATTTCCACAAGGTTGTTGTTGGGGCGAACTTGCTTGAAAATTTTTCACACTTTAAAGAATAATGAAAAAGCATATTAAACTTTACGTTACATGACTAAAAATGGCATTCACAAACTCGAATCTCTGGAGTTATTGTCGACACACAATGAAAATCGAGAAGTCATTATTCTGCTCGTTCTGTACGGGTGAGCATATCAGGGCAATTTTATTACCCTCTAGAGAGTGAGCCTTCTTTTTTCCTCACTCTTTTATTAGAAAAATAATTTTGCAAACACACGCCCGAATACAGTGAGGATTCTTGCTCCAAAAAAAAATCGAGGCTAAAATATGAAAATGATGCTGTGCGCTGCAATCGAGGGACAACGACTTGGGTACGGCTGACAAGGATTGGTCGGATTACTAGCGGTAATCCGGTAATCCGAGGAAATTTGGTTGAAATTTAGACTAGTTTAGCCAATTTTTAGATGGAAACCGATAGTTATCCGGGTAATCCGGGATATCTGGGTAATCCAGCTGACACCGACACCTCATGGCAAATCTGAAGTCTGGGATTCCCAGGTACTTTTCTGGAAACGGCAAAAAGTACCTGGGAATCCCAGACTTCAGATTTGCCGTGCTTGAGTCGTTCTCCCCTTGACTGTAATGGAGGCGAGACGTCGCGCTCCTTCCGCGGCAGATGGTGTCCGGGACTCCGAGTCCGTGTCAGCCGCGCGCGGGCTGCTGCTGCCGGCCGGGCCGGCGCGGCCCTCCCGGACGTCACCCAGACCCAGGCGGAGGACAAGGCGGGGCAGCGAGGCAGCGGGGTAGAAGGGAGGCCGAGATCCTCATCACTTATTTACCGCCAGCAGATCCATGAGTCCCGGCTGCTTCCTAAGCCCGCTGAACCTGCCTCCTCAACGCTCCGCGCTTCAATGACCGGAGGCCACTGCTGCATTTTCGATTCACTTCGAGCAGACTTCCGGTTTCCCGGACCCCCTTCCCCCGACCCAATGCTGCTCTTCCCCTCTATTTCTCACTTTTGCGCCAGCCTCGCTACTTCCTCTTGATCCCGAGAGCGTCCGGGCGCCGCGCCCGGGTAGAAATACTCATTACCCCGCTCTCAATGGTTCAGACATCAAACAATTTTCTACCAGCGGGTAAACTCCATAGACTGTGCGTCGTCAAATCCTTATTTCATCTGCTGGTATCACGCAAAAGGATTTAAGACATTGTCCTTGCAAAATTCACGTGTGGTACAAACGTGACGTATCGGAACCTGACAAATATTTACCTTGCCACTGCTCATTTCCCGGACTGTTTTGCCCAATCAGTTGCGTACCTGAAAAAGACAGAAGACCACGGTATAGACAAGGATGTCAATTTTAACAGAAAGGAAGACATACCTAGAATATCGAGCTCTGCAAGAAACCAACAAAATGAGCGCGTAACTTAATCATTTAACATATGGAAGAAAAAGAAACAAAACCTCTTCATGGCCGTCTAACGCGCGGAGAGGTACACTCACCAAAAACGTTTTATAGATACAACAAAAGTATACTTAAATTTAACACAGAACTACCTTTTATACTGCTGCTAATAAAAAAAAAAATGTTGCAACCAAAAAACAAAGTCTGGGTAAAAGCGACAGAAAATTCTTTTTCTTATTTGCTTTTCTTAATTTTTTAAAGAAGAATTTGTTCGATAGCCACAGTAAAATTTGGTGTTGTACATGTCTTACGTACACTTTTCTTGGGTGTGGGAAACTTTTCTGCGAGTGTATCCACCAAGAGAAAACGTCGATGCTCCAACTAATCGCCACGAGTTCTATCCGCGTCCCGCCCCGTCAGACGGACTACTGCGCGCAGGGCAAACCGTGGGGAGAGGAGAGAGGAGGAGAGAGGAAAGGGGGGGGAGAGAGAGGAGAGGAAAGGAGAGGTCCATCGCAAAGCAATCTGCTAGTTTCTGCTTCTCCCGGTGCGGGCCGGGGCCGGGCCCCCTGCACTCGCCCAAGTTAGGCAGACCCGGCGCGCCGGCGTGTGCGGCGGGCCTGCCTACCCGAGGCCCTGCAGGCGGTGGGAGCGAGCCTAGCCCAGCCCGGCCCAGCCGGAGAGTTATTGGCTTACAGTTTCGCTTTTCTAGCGGCGAGGCAGCACGGGACGGCTAGGAACGGGACAGGGCGGGGCGGGGCGGGGCGGGGCGGGGCGGGGCGGGGCGGGGCGGGGCGGGGCGGGGAGAGGCGGGGCGGGGAGAGGCGGGGCGGGGAGAGGCGGGGCGGTGTCCTGCGGCAGCGGTAGCGGCAGTTTTACCTGCCCTCTACGTCCGACGCCAATTTACCCCACCCATCTCTCTCTCTCTCTCTCTCTCTCTCTCTCTCTCTCTCTCTCTCTCTCTCTCTCTCTCTCTCTCTCTCTCTCTCTCGTTCGGTCTACCTCTCGATCTCACTCCTTTTTCACAAAAACTTTTGAATAATTTTCCGACAGTTATTGTCATTGACTTTATCACCCATCCAGTGGGAGAGAGGAGAGAGGAAGAGAGAGCAAGAGCAGCAAGGGGAAAATACTCAAAAAAAGAGGGAAAGAATAAAGAAGAAATAATTGTCGCCGGAGGCCGTTTATATGTGTGAGTGTAATTCCGAAGCGGTCCGTCTTCCTACCCAGGCGCGGCTCTTCACAATCATCAATCCCTCTGCAGTAAGAAAAAGTTTTGCGGTCGGAGGAGAAGAAGAGCGCGGTGGTGCTGAGCAGGGCAGGGCAGGGCAGGGCACAACGGGGCCACTCCCGCTAACTGCCAAACCAGACGCGGGGCATTCGATTGGAACCGCAGCACGGCCCAGCGCTCAACTGGGGAAAATAAGGTGAAAAATTGCGAATCTTTCTCGGGGTATTTGGTATATATGTGGGTGGAGCGGGAGAGGGAGGGGGGAGAGCAGTGGTGCCTAAATAGGGTCTGAAGTAGTGCGGCTGCACGGGTCCATGGGAGGGATGGCAGACAAAGGAGGGAAGGAGAAAGGGAGAGGGAAAGGGAGGGAGAATAGAAAGGGGAGAGAGAAAGAAAGAAAAAGAGACATAGGATACAGCGTTTTTCTGGACTAAAAGGGCACAGAGTAGGCCATAAAGGTAAGTACAACGACAGCTTACCAAGGGTACACAGAAAAATTATGGGCACCACTGAGAGAAAGAGAGGGAGAGAGAGAGAGAGAGAGAGAGAGAGAGAGAGAGAGAGAGAGAGAGAGAGAGAGAGAGAGAGAGAGAGAGAAAGAGAGGCTTATGGAGAGTATAATTACACTGATAAGAGAGAGTGCCGACGGATTGGCTCGCAGGGGAGACGAAGATGAAGGGGACTAAAAAAGGAGAGAGAGATAGGGATTTGGAACGCGGAAAATGTGAAGTGCCGGAGAAAATATAGAGCTCACGTGGCCCCGACCGAGACGGTCAGCGCAGCAGGCGGAACCCTTCGCTTTTTTAATTTAAAACAAAAGAAAAGTTGCGAATTTATGCGGTAGCCTGGGCTGCCTTGGCCACTGGTTTGGCCCGAAAGCATTATCCAGGCCATTGACCGCAACACTCCTCTCTCTGCTGTCTCTCTCTCCCTCATTCCCCCTTTTCCCTCTCTCTATTCCCCTTCCCATCTCCCTCTCCGTCACGCCCTACCCCATTTTTGCGGTTGGCCGAAATAATATCGCCGGGCTCCAATTCTTTCCCTTACCCGCGCGAATTGGCTGAATAAGTGAAGTATTTTTTTCGATCGGTGACGACGTCTTAAATATGGCATAATTCATGAAGTTTCACGGGCCGCTCGTTGGTTTCACATTTTCCAGCAGATATCATTCGGATCTGCCCGCTGGTGGTGGTGGGGGCAGGCGGAGCCTGCTGCGAGTGGAGAGGAGAGAGTTGGGGAGGCGGGGGCGGCCTCTGAAGGGCGAAAGCGGGAGTAATTCCACTCAAAATTATACCAACGAAATTAAGGTGTTAAATTTGCAAAGACCACACAAAGCGAGGGTAGGTGGTCTCATGGGTCTCATGTTGGGGTGGCTCGATGGATCGGCCGCCTCGCGCCTAGCCTGCTCGCGCCTAGCCTCGCGCCTAGCCTCGCGCCTAGCCTCGCGCCTAGCCTCGCGCCTAGCCTCGCGCCTAGCCTCGCGCCTAGCCTCGCGCCTATAGCCTTGCGCGTAGCCTCGTGCCTAGAGTCGTGCCTAGCCTCGCGTATAGTCTCGTGCCTAGTCTCGTGCCTAGCCTCGCGTATAGTCTCGTGCCTAGTCTCGTGCCTAGCCTCGCGTATAGTCTCGTGCCTAGCCTCGTGCCTAGCCTCGCGCCTAGCCTCGTGCCTTGCCTTGCGCCTAGCCTCGCGCCCCGCTGCAAGCGCGGCCTGTCCTCTCCCGCCGCGACGGTCACGTGATGGAGCGACGGACAAGCTGCGGACCGCGGTCCTCTCTCCACTGCCCTCCGCCTCACCCAGCGCGAGCTGCATTTTCACTTTCCGTCGAACAAAAGACTGACGTCACCGGGCGTCATTTTTCTTGCTGTCCGCCGCCTGTTCGTCTGCCGCCGACGCAAGCGAGTCGCCTGGACAGGGGAGGGAGAGAGATAACATCGACAGGGAAATTACTCCCGCCAGTTCCTCTCCACCTCACTCTCTTTCTCTATCTCTCTTTCTCTCTCTCTCTCTCTGTCTGTCTCTCTCTCTTTTTCTGTCTCTCTGTCTCTCTCTCTTTCTGTCTCTCTCTCTCTCGCTCTCTTCTTCATTTTTCCTCCATCTATATCCAACCGTTTCTCTCTGCTTCCACTCGCCAATCAAAGCGACAAGGACAAGGACAGGACACACTCCCCTCCTCGCCCCGCCCCAGCTCGACTAGGGAGCATATCGACGCGTCCGGTGAGAAAAGGCGGATCTGTGCGCGAACTCTTAACAAAGGCGCAACTGTTTCGGCGACAAGTAAGAGGGGCGCAACCGACATTTTTGAAGGTTTTGAGTTGAAGGTGCTAAAATGTTCTACGAATTTTTTGCAATTTTTTATATTTTGTCCAAAAAATGGTGAAAAATCCCGTTTAAAAGATATCTTAAAAGAACCTGAAAGGCGTATCTGCAAACCCGCCGCTCGGCGCGCGGAACAAAGGCGTATGTACCTACGCCACTGTTGTGGCTTGCGCGTCGAGCGCAGCGGCAGTGCGGCGGCAACGCGAGAGGTGGCAGACCGGTCGTGATCGTTTGTGTATAAATCTTTAAGATTTCTATTTCATGACTAGGAGGAGCCCACGCAAGGGGTGTCCAATAACAGGACACCCGCACCGTGGCTTTAGCCCCTTGCGTGGGCTCCTCTTTTGCTCTGCAGGAAAAGCGTGACAAAACAGAAGGTGTCCAGAAATAGTGCGACCCAAGTCGCACAGGTTTTAGGGTCAGGCACCTTATGTCGCACTGTTGCAGGACACCCTGAATTTACAGTGTAGCCACCTCGGCCCTCCCCGTTCGTACCCAGCAGTATGACAGTGCAATCTTTACAATACTTTACTTACTTACCGAACAGGGATACTCCGTGGCGCGTGGCGTCTGTAGCCGACGCCCGCAGATGCGCCTTTGTTGGCCGAACATGAGTCGCGCGTCCGAGCAGATACGCCCTTGTTGAAGGAACACGCCGGTCGTGCTTCTGACCAGATACGCCTTTGTTGATGAAACGTGCGTCACGCGCCCCAGTAGATACGCCCTTGTTGACGAAATACCTGCCGCGAGCGAGACTTCTCCTCACTTCTCTCATTATAATGCGAAATGTATTCCACTTTAATAGTCTTAAACTAGCTCAATCTACTCAGAATTGAACAAGGAATAAGATCAATCATCTTCCAGGTCGATTCGACACCTATACGAATTGTGAGAGCCACTCAAAGTTTCTTTTTAAGATTACTCGAAACGGTGCGCCGAACAGTTGCGCCCCTTTTACTTGTCGCCGAAACAGTTGCGCCTCTGTTAAGAGGTCACGCACAGATCCGCCTTTTCTCGCCGGACGCGTCGATATTATACATCTTATTCCAGGGTTTTTGTAGCGGGAGGTGGCGCGGACCTAATCCGCTGCGCGCTGCGATACCGCCCCCTAGGAGGAGGCCGCGCTGGCCTAGCCGAGAACAGGATGACTCGTAATACGGCTTTTCATCCCCCAGACAATTCGTCCTCTGCAAGTCGTACCCAGACAGCCTGACCCCAGACTTTTTGCCATCAGTCATTTCGTTCCCAGTTTGAATTTGTTGTCAGAAAACTAGTGACATTTACAATCCACTCAGGTATTTGGGAAAGGGTTCTTTCATGCAGCTCATCCATGACGTCTTGCTCTCATCTTTTGTCTCACTGTGCCTCTTGTAGCTTAGAATGTAGCCTTCTTGTTCAAATGACTAATACTCCTCCTTACATGTTGCCTTCATGTGTCTTGTGCGGGTCTCAGGATGAGGGTGTGGGTGGGTGGGGTAATACAGCAGTTCCAGCGCTGCAAGGAAACATTCATGGCAGGCACTTCCGTTAAAAAAGGGTTGTGCCTAGATTTTTAATCCTTCTCAGTGCATGCCCATCATTGTAATTTTAAAGGAAACACATGTTGCCTTAAATCGGCGACACATAAATGTGTTTCCTTTTTTCGGTAACACATAAATGTGTGACCTTTTTCGGCGACAATTTTGTTTCCAAAACCTCCGTGTGTTACCGAAACGAACACGCATGTGACCTTTTTCGGTAACACACGGAGGTTTTGGAAACAAAATTGTCACCGAAAAAGGTCACACATTTATGTGTCGCCGAAAAAAGGGTCACAAAAAGGGGATGTTTCCTTTTTTGATGTGTCGCCACAAAAGGTCACAAATTTGTCACCTTTTGAGTTACAGTGATCTTAAAAGAAACACAATGCCGAGGGCCAGAGAGGATGATTGAGGACAAAAAATATGTGTACGAAAAAAAAATAGTAACTAAATGACTAAGGAATTAATGACTGAGTACCAGCCATCAGGGGGACGAATAGTGAGGAGACGAATCGCCATGGAGCCCCGTCTCAGCCTCTCTGTGAAAAATAAGTTCGTATATATACGATATAGTTTGTAATTTACCATTTTCAAAATATATGTACCACCTCCCACTTTTGCCCGTCAATTGATTATATACCTATCGATAAGCAGTTCTTGTACATTGACGATCTTAAATTCCAATTATACGACATCTTCCTTATTGAAAAATTTTCCTGTACCCTGTACGACAATTTTTCAGAGTTGACACTGTTTAAGACGACGGAAAAATAAGGGCTCTCGTTAAAGGGCTGACCTATACTTATCACCAGCCGATGTGCCGGGCGCTGCCGCAACGCAACGAACAACCGGCCAAAGCCGTGATTTATATCCGCCTGGATAAACGGGACGATACATACTCTGTTGCAATAAGCCGCACCGTCTGTTTACCTCGGCAACCACAATGATTTTATTTTAAAATAACAATAAGAAGGGACTTCCACCTCGGCGCAGCGGAATGGACTGGGGTGCCGCAAAGAACAATAAAAGGCTCCGCCCGCGGCAAAACGAAAGGGAATAGAGCAGAAGTGAGGAGCTTAACTGTGGTGCGCTGTTTGAGGCTCCCGCTCCTGCATCCCTCTCTCTTGTTGATATTTGCCAGCAGCGCTGCTACCACCGCCGCCGCCGCTGGCAATTATTTAAAGTTGCGGCCGAAATGTATGGTGGCTGCGAGAAACGAATTGCTGGCTGGCGACGGCTGGTGGCTGGCGGGGTCGCAGGAGTGGGATGGGGCCGTAGAAGGGGGTTGCTCATCGGACAGCAGGACAGCAGGCGCGGGGGCGCGGCTCAGAGAATGGCAGCAGGAGTGGCAGCCTGGTGCGGGGTGCGGGCGTGGCCAGGCCGGGGCGCCGGACCACCGGCCCCGCAGCAGCAAGGGGCCTTAAAGCCGATTACATGCTGTGAACGAGGGAATAGGGGTGGTTGTGGGCGGCCGGGCCCCAGTAGCGCTGCCCGCGCGCGCCCCCACGCCGGCTCAGGAAATACTTTTCGTCCCCACGACAAAGTCCGGTAGGGAAGGGCGGCGGGCGCGCGCACAAGCCTTGTACCGGCGCCAAGCTGTGTCCGTCCGTTCGGCCCCCACCCCCACCCAGCCCCCACCCAGCCCCCACCCAGCCCCCACCCAGCCCCCACCCCTGCCATCTCACGACAGGTCGACGGCCGGCACGGCAGGTAGTACATGGGACGGCCCCGCCACGACCAGCGGACCAGCGGGGGACATTCTTACCGGTCTTACCGGCCTTTTTCCCCATGTGGGAGGAAGGGCAGGCGGCAGTGAGCAGGCGGGCGGGCGTGGGCGAGGGGATTAGGAATGAGTGAAGGACAGGTCTGCGCGGAGCGGACGGCGAGGAGCTCAGCGCGAGCGGGCGGGGTGGGGCGGGGCGGGGCGGGGCGGGGCGGGGCGGGGCGGGGCGGGGCGGGGCGGGGCGGGGCGGGGCGGGGCGGCGCGGCGGGGCGGCGCGGGGCTCTGTGACGGCAGAGCGGAGCAGCAGAAGTTGGTGGTCTTGGCACGAGTGGCAGCCCTCCTACCCTGGGAGCCGCCCGACGCGGCCGTCAATGCGCGGTTGGCCACTCGAATAAATTGAAATGGAAAAACGTGTCGAGCTCGGAGCGGGACCGCGGGGCGCGGGGCGGGGCGGGGTGGGGTACGGTGGAGGGAGAAGACCTCCAGCCTGATGACATACGGGACGGAAAGGCTGTTTGAGAGGAGCAGTAAGCGGCATTGCCCGCCCTGCTGCTGCTGGTGCTCGTATGGTGGCCGCGGTAGTGGCAGGGCTGGTGTGCAGCGCGGCGGTACGCAGGGGCAGGACGAGGGAGGGTGGAGGAGGGGGGAGAAGCGCAGCGTAGCCCTGTGTGCGTGTATGTGTGTTTGTGAGAGTGAGAGAGAGAGAGAGAGAGAGAGAGAGGGAGAGGGAGAGAGAGAGAGAGCGTGTGAGTAGGACGCTTTGTGCGACACGTGCTACACATAAAAAATGTTCACTCATTTCTATTTACTTTTTATTTTACCTAGAAATGACAATTTAAAAAATCTAAAAATAAAATTGCCGAGTTCGCAATGCGTGTCAGGGTGCGCGGCCGGGCTCGCGGTTAACTTCGTTACACGGCAAATCTGAAGTCTGGGATTCCCAGGTACTTTTTAGCGTTTCCAGACTCAAGTCTGGAAACGGGAAACTATTTCCAGACTTCTCCTGGGCGCGCGGCCCTTTTCCCAGGCAAAACCTGGGAAGCTCCTCTTTTCCAGACTTTACCTGGGAAAGAATCACCGTTTCCAGCCCCTAACCTGGGAAGCCGTGGGCAAGTCGCGGAGTCTGGGAAAGAGCCGCTTGCCCACGGCTTCCCAGGTTAGGGGCTGGAAACGGTGATTCTTTCCCAGGTAAAGTCTGGAAAAGAGGCGCTTCCCAGGTTTTGCCTGGGGAAAGGGCCGCGCGCCCAGGAGAAGTCTGGAAATAGTTTCCCGTTTCCAGACTCGAGTCTGGAAACGCCGAAAAGTACCTGGGAATCCCAGACTTCAGTTTTGCCGTGTATGCATCGAATTCATTTCAGCTCCAAAATGAAATTATGATAACAGCCATCAGCAAAAGCTGCAGCTACAGGAGCAAGCCGAGCGTCATCAACGCGCGGTTGTTTGTGGGCCCGATGCTGCCCCGGCCGCACACATGCGAGGTGGTGGCGGGGTGATTACCCTCCCGCGAGTGCCGCGCCGCTCCATAGGGGCCTCTGCGCACCACTTCATCAACACGTCATCCTCATCGTCGCACCAGTAAATACGCAAATATGCTGTGTGCGAACGCAAATTCACACACCTCCAAGTGTGCGACTCTCATACACTACTTGGATTTCCGTGAGCATAATCCGAGTCAGTGCTGTCCGAGGCAAAAATGCGGATAAATACACCTGTGTAAAACAGACGGGTATCTCCGCCTGTCTACTAGGCTGCTGTACACAGGTATATTCATCCGCATTTTTGTCTAATTATCTGGCAACACCAATCCGACGGAACTACCATTTCATTTCACAATAAATTATTAAATCTTGTTCCAAAGAAACATGTTTTCTTTAATTTTTTTTTAAAGTTTGGTCCAATTCTTTTCTTTTAAACATTTTTAGGACACCAACTTTGACTTAAAAAGTAAAAAATCATGTTGACAAACAATTATTGTGATGGTATACATCATTAAACCTTGAGAAAGCTGCTTGGCTACCTCTGGAGCCATAAATAATTTGTTGAGACTTTGTACCCCAGGGCTGGGACTTGGTTTACTTGGTCCTAACGCTAGACATAGAGTCTCGGAGGTGCTCATTCACATCTAGCACTTAAGTATACGCCCTAACTTATCTACGAAAATGTAAAACACCGAAATCGATGCACGTATTCCCGAGCTAGGGCCGAAAGAAAAAAAAGTGGGACTTTGTACCCCGTCCTCCCTTAATCCGAGGTAAGCCGGGGTACTCCGTAATCCAGCTGACACGAAAATTGGGTTGTATGTCGTTTGCGGCGCTAATCCCCCAGGTCAGAAAAGTCGAGTTGCGATTGCGGCGCGCCCGGGAGTCATGCATCGTTTGCGGCGCGCGAAGGGAAAAACCGAGGGAAGAAAGAGAAATCTCTCTCCAGGCTGGGTTCGGGCTTACGTGTCGATTGCGGCGCTGGAGGAGGGAAGAGGCTGCTGACTTGCACCGAGCCACCTCTGGCGAGGCGAGAGGGGAGGAGCAATACTCCAATATAGAAGTGAAGGATACTAAACTGGTACCAGTTTATTTATTTATTTATTTATTTATTTATTTATTTATTTATTTATTTATTTATTTTTATTTTTTTTGTTACGTCTAATTACGTCTCGCGTAACAGGCTTCGCGATGGTCACTGGAGTAATAGACCTCGCAATCGCTTAGCTAATTGCTGTATTTTTTTGCAGGTTCATCATTCGATGTATCACTCCATGTATTGTTTTGAGAATAAGTAAATAAAGTGCATCCTTATTACTGCACTCTAAAATAATAGGGACAATTTTTGTTCCTAATTGAGCACGAATCCGTGCATACGCAGCGTGTGTATGATTTTGTGCCTAATAACGTAGTGAAACTGCACAAAAGTACACTTTTACTTCTTTACTTTGGAAAGAAATCGTACACATGTTGCGTATGCACGGATTCGTACTCAATTACACTGTGAAAAATATCTCCGTAGATTTACGATAAATTTTGTAAATCGTGATTTACGAAATATGTTGTAAATTTACGACGGACCTTTTTTGCTCGTGAATGAATTTCAAGCCGATATGTAGTGCTTGTAATTTTACGATTTGCAATTGTAATTTTACAACTGCACTTCGTGGAAAATTTTCCCGTAACCTTACGACTATTTTTCACAGTGTAGGAACAAAACTGTCCCTAGTATTTTTGTGTGTATTAAACTTATTCAGTGAGAGAGACGCCCCTCCCCTTCGGTGCCTATAGCGAGCGGCCGCCTGCTCCCTCCCTCACCTCCAGCGCCGCAATCGACACATCCACGGTGCCGTACGCAGTCAGGAGAGAAATTTCTCTTTCTTCCCTCGGTTTTTCCGCGCCCGCGCCGCAAACGCAAATCCGGGCCCTCGGCCCCGCCGCAATCGCAACTCGACCCTTCTGACCTGGGGGATTAGTGCCGCAAACGACAATATGCCGAAATGACAGTCGTTCCCCTCTCGAATAACGTGGATATCTTTCGCTTTGAGGAGACAAACTTTCAAGACAACTTGTGTCAAGGTCGATTCAAAAAGGGGAAAATAACTGGAAAACTTTGTATCAGCTGGATTACGGATTACCTTATTGGATTACCCGTGGATAAAATCTGAATTAAATTCAAAAATTTCAAGGCAGGTCCATGAATTACGCTAAATTACCATCATCCTGGATTATCCTGGATTACCTCAAATAAGGTCCGGATTTTGTAATACGGATTAGGGATTACTAACCTGATATCAGTTGGATTACCCAGGTCATTTTCCCCTTTGATTCAAAGTGTTCACTAATTACTGGCGCAATGTGTCCCTAGCGATTGAAGTGCACCAAAACACATCCATTATTGTTCTCGGGACAAAACTGCCCCCTTCTCATTTAGAGTGTGCGCCGCGCAGGTAGCTATAGAAATACCGACTTGTTTTATTTGTTTCTAACCATCGCGGATCACAGGGATGACTGCACACGAGGCCCGCAGCGCACGCAAACGTTACGCTCATTGCGAACGCTTCCTATACCTCCTCCCCCTACCCTATTCGTTCTCCGACACGCTGACCTGAATTAGCAGCCGGCCGCCGCTGCCGTAACGCTGCTGCTGATCGTAACGCTGCGCCCCTCCGCCTTTCATTACGACTCTCATTTAACGTCACACGTAACGACCCTTTTTATACGGGCGCCTCCACATCGCTCATCTTTCGCGGTGAAGGGTGAAAAATGAATCGAGGTGCGCGAGCGAGTGAGATAGGCCGGGCGCAGATAAGGGAGCGAGCGAGAGAGAGGACGAGCCCGGCAGAGCGGGAGCGTCATTCGATTCATGCAGTAACGTAAACGTTATACGTGAAAGAGAGGCCCCCCGTGGGTCTGCAGCCCGGTACACACACGCAGTTAGCCGGGATCTTTTGTCGAAGCACAAATAGAACTGGACTGGTAGAGGAACTCCACCTCTCTCTCTCTCTCTCTCTCTCTCTCTCTCTGACTCTGTGTGTGTGAGTGCGAGCGTGTTTCTGTCCGCTTGCTCGATGCCCGACAGCCCGACTGGACCGAAGCCTCCCCCTCCCCCTCCCCCCAAACCATCCTGGACCTTTGCCAATCCAGCAAAATGGCTAATGCTAGGATTGGCCGTGGAAACGTTATCGGCACATTAACCGCCGCCCCTCCTCCTCCTCCTCTCCCCCCCCCATTCCCCCTCTCTCTTGTGTAACACCAGGCGTAGTCCTGCAACGCGGCAGTAGGTAGCGAACTAGCGAACACCATATCACGTTTGCGACAAACACTTCAAGAACAGGAATAAAGGGCGGAAATAAAAGGTACAACATTTCTATTAAATCTAAAAGTTTGGTTTCTCGCGCGAGCGCATGTCTGTATCCCCGTTTCATCCATTCCGACCAGCGGCGTTATCCATCCTGCCAGATGGTCTTGACCTCTCTGCGGGAGCACAGCTGGACAGCCAGCCCGAGGGGGTCAGTCCCTGGGGAAGTGTCCAGCTCATGCCGGTGGGGCGCGGCGGGGCGCGGTAGGAAAGCACGTAGTGGCGCGAGCCCAGGGCTCAGGGACTGCTTGCTGGGACTGAAGGCACCGGCAACACATGTTGGTCTTGCGGTACACCGCAGCAGTGCCCTGCCCGTCCCCACCCAGATCCAAGACAGGTACACCCGCAGAGCAATGTAGGTCACGAAAGACACCCCCCCCCCCCCCCGGTCCCCTTCCCCCAACTCAGAATCACGACCGCTTCTCTGCCTCCTTCTGAATCGTTAAATAATTTTATTTCCGGCTTCGCTTTCTCAAATTTGCTTATATTTAAAAAAAAATCAGAAAAGAGAATTTGTTTACACGAACTGCACTTCGACGACGTGGCCCGCTTTTCGTCCCATGATCGATCCAAATTCCGTCTCGGGCGGATTGCTTTACGGCTTTCCCCACATGCGGCCGCACTGGGACACGCCCCCTCGCCCCCCCCCCCTCTCTTTCTCTCTCTGAAGCCCTCGCACGATGTGTTTCCGTCCGTGACTCGGAGCCCTTTTCAGTCCTCCCCGCGAATCAGCCTTACCCTCTCCGGTCGTAACTAAACACACTAAACTAGCGAGAAGGCCGTGGGCGGTCCTCCATTCCGTTGCCACGCCCCGCCACATGACCTTGACCTTGACCCTCAACACCTGTACCTCCGGCGGATTCACACCTTGCTGCACGCACACGTCACTCTGCTGCCTCGGCGCACCCCGCCCCGCCACGCCCCACCCCACCCCAAGCCACCCCGCCCCACGCCCCCAACCCTCCCCGCCCCACCCCACCCCGCCCGGACCTCCGAGCCCTGTTCATGGTCGAGTCTACCCCTCCTCCCCGAGCTGCGGCCCGACATGACATCAAAGCGAGCGGGCCGGGTAGGATCGGCGGCGGAGGGAGTGAGAAATAAAATAATCTTAAAAATAATAATAAAACAAGAGGAAAGGGGAAAAAAACGCCACGGCCGAAAGGGAACGGCTTTGCAAATCAAAGTGAACCCGCCCCTGATTTCATGGAGTGCTGGACTACCGAATGACAATCCCGCCGACCCCGCCTGAAAAATGAAAAAAGTAAAGGTAAAATAAGCGCGCTCTTGCACGCGGCGTCGCCTGTGCCAATGTTTCTTCCATCGTCCGAAATCTCTTCTCCCCCCGCAATTATCGGTCGGTAGTCGCCAGAGATGATTGAGATACGGCCAAGGTCATAGGCGGTCATAGAGAGGTTCAAACGCCGCAGTGGGATGTCGGGAATGTCCCCTCCGCAAGGAGAGAGAGAGAGACCCGACCGGCACTGCCCGGCACGGCACGCACGCCTCTCGACCGCCCAAAAGAGAAAGGGAGAAGGAGAGAGGGAGAGGCGACCGCGTGGTATCTTAACGGCGTCCTTGAAAAGACTTAATCTCATTGGCTGAACACTAGACTACACCCTGTGGGCCCGTGGGGCGTAGGCAGGCGGCCGCGCCCGCCCGCCCGGATGGGGGCCTTATCATGCGGTTCCATTGTTGCAACAATTAGCAAGGCGAGAGAGGGCGAACGGGCTCGCGCGCGAGAGAGAGAGAAGCGGGAGAAAAGGATCTTCGAGAAGAGGAAGAGCGGGGCGCGCGCAACAGAGAGAGAGAGAGAGAGAGAAGGAAGGTAACCTCCTGCTGGGTGCGGGAGCGACATCTTCTAAACTGCCATTAGAATGGGTCGGGCAGGCGGGGCTGGTAGCCCTGTAGGAAGGCAGCCAGGCGGCGCAAGAAGTGTTTCGGGCGAAAAAGGGCGCGCCGTTAGAGATAAGGGCATTGTTATTACACATAACGCCTTTGCACAGCTCCCCAACCGGCAGCCATTAGAACCATTCCAATTAGGACGACTCTGCGCTGTACAGGTGCATCGCCCCTCCGAGATGTCGCTGCGCGCGAAGCAGAGAGAGAGAAAAAGAGAGAGAGAGAGAGAGAGAGAGAGAGAGAGAGAGAGAGAGAGAGAGAGAGAGAAATAAAGAAGAGTAAAAGACGCAGCTAAATTAAAGCCAATTAAAGTACTGTTCTGCCCCATTTGACAGAAGCCTGAACATTTGTTCGTATATAGTAAAAATCCACCTTAAAAAAATATAAAAATGTCAACCAAAAGTCACGTTAAACAGCAGCATTGTGAAAAGTTAAAGATGTGACAGTCATATTGCACTCACGCACCTGATAGAGCGCTTTTCAGCGGTGAAATAGGAAAATATCCGTACATTGAGCTCAGTATTTTTTCGTGATTCTCAACACTATTCACATGACCAAGAGGGGACGGCGGCCGGCGGCGTCGCATTGCATATAAAAAGGCCCGCGGACCTCAGACCACCGCGCCACACAATTCCAGCTCTTTTCCTTCTGTCCTCCTTATTCTTTCTCTATCTCCCTCCCTCCCCCACACCGAGTCTCCTTCCTTTTCCTTGTGAAAAGGGGAAAGGGGGGGGGGGCGAAAAACCTTGCACGCTTGCGCTGGTGAGGGGGGGGGGGGGCTCTGCGCTGTGCCTGGATGCCTACAACAGCTTTGCATCTATACATTATGTATCACCATGCAGGCAGTAGGGTGAGTAGTTGAAAGCGAGGCGGGGCGGGGGGAGGGGGGGGAGGGGGGGGAGGGGGCTGCAGGAAGGAGTTGGTGGCGTGGGGCGGGTTCTAAGCGGCGCCCGGGCCGGACTGGGACTGGACTTTGACCGGGCGAGAGTGGACGCCTTCCCCCCCCCCTCCTTCTCCTTCCCCTCCAGCCTCGGGCAGGTCGAGGTCGCCATTTCTATTCACCACGCAATGCGATTAGCCACACATGAATTCGCCTCGGGACTCTGCCACCCCTCTGAAGGAACACTCACCCCTCCAAAAAAAAAGAAAAAAACGCGTTCACTGTTTGGCTTACAAGTCACGAATAAAACCAAAATCAATAACAGAGGGGTCCACCACTCTGGTAATCTGGTTAACACTTTGCCCGATATCAGGGGTCCGCCGCAACTTAACAGAACACACATCACTTGTTAGTTACAAATTTGAACAAAGCCGAAAATAAAATTTTAAAGTAAGTTAAATAACGTAACGTAACGAATTGGAATTGGCTATTCTCATAACGTCTTAGGTGTAACCAATTACTTCAACGCTAAATGCCACTTCGCTTGTGACTGATATCGCACAGACATGAAAAAAGAAATAACGAACAATTCCTTCCCTTACACATGTGGGTTAAATCTATAACCAGTAACTTTACATCGACACTGAATACGAACTGTGAGGAACTCTTGAACCGGGTACGGGAAAATTTTCTATGAGAGGTCTTGTACAAGTACGATTCATATTGTAAATGTTTTATAACTATACGTATCAACTCAGAATCGAATGGTGAGCAACAAAGTCGAAAAGCGTAAAGTCGTACATGTACAAGGTGGTACAAGGTATGTTGTACATAGTGAATTACAAAATATACTGTGCATCTACGGAAATATTTTTAACTGTCATGTGCCATACTACGCGTTATCAGTTAACGGGTATAACACTAACGGTTAACTTAACGTAAAGAGGTGCTTTTGTGATAAGTTACGAACCCTTGCCCGATATTTGCTGGTATTGACATCCCAAAAATTCCTCCTTTCATAGTTTCTCAAGATGTATCGGATTTTCCATCGATAAAATGTTCCAAAAAACTACAAAAACTACAAAAAAATTAAAGTTTCTTCGAGAATATTAATGAAAACTGTTAGTAATTACTGGTCATCGGTAATTGTGTATGCTCCCCAGGACCTCGGCAATAACACAAGCTCATAGTCAGTATCCATGCATGGGAGAAAAACAAGGGGAAAAAAGAGTTATTAAAATAACTAGATTTAGATAGATGTGCATACAGTAAGCTATGGCTAGATAGATAGATAGATAGATAGATAGATAGATAGATAGATAGATATACGATGGTAAGAGCAAAGGAGTGCGATAGGCGGCCGTGAGAGCGGGAGGGTAAAGCAAGCACGAATGGGGTGATGTTGGCCTGCCCGCGCGCCGAGCCTCACCCGCGTGGGCTGCTACACTGCGCAAGACCGAATGTGTTTTGTGTCACTGCAGGCGCGGGCGACGCTACGGGCGACACATGTTAGGGGTCCGAGGCCTTTCGGCCTCAAGAGGCTTCAGCCGCCACGCCCCGCCTCACCCCGCCACGCCCCGCCACGCCCCGCCACGCCATGCCCCACCACGCCCGGCGGTGGCCCAGGGCGCCCCTAGGGCTAAAGGCCCCTTGAACGTGTGATGGATGTCTGAGAACACGCACCGTCGTTCAACTTCCGCCTCCGGCCCGTCCCCGCGGACAAACACCCGGACGCCCCGCACCCCACACCCTGCGCGCCGGGGAGAGCTGAAATATTCAGCGGCGTGTTGTTAACATGGACCCTCTTTGGAAAGGAAAACATCACCGGACTAAACCGGTCATTTTTCTATTTTTCCGTCGGTACTTTACGCTTGCTACGTTTCTTCTTCTTCTTCTTCTTCTTCTTCTTCTTCTTCTTCTTCTTCTTCTTCTTCTTCTTCTTCTTCTTCTTCTTCTTCTTCTTCTTCCTGCTGACGTCCCTACTCGCGCCGTTATTGCTATAACTTTAGTGCCCCCACGCGCGCCGCGCCTCCTAGCCTGGGCAGGACTGCGAGATCAAAGTGAGTGAATGTAACACACTTGCACAAGTGTTTACTCATATTTACACACTTGAACGAATAAAAGTATGAATATTCCTGGAGATTGCGCACAGTTGAGGTCATAAGTATACGAGAACAATTTCACTCGTCTACGCGGCATTTACACGCATTGCGTGCGCCTGACCTGCAGAGCCCTGCACTTGGCGGGCGTCGATGCCTGCTTGGCGTCCGAAAGCGGCTAGTGGAAGTGAGTCGGTCGCTCCCGGCCGTAGCTCCCTCTCCATCCATCTCGTTTTCGGACGCAAGCGGGCATCTGGATACCCGCCCGGTGCAGGGCTCTGCTGGCCAGCCGCGTGGGCCTGGCGCCTGAAAGACACGCTGCCACGTGGCGTGGCGCCACCGGCGCCAGAGACCGACCTGCATAAGTTTCAATTTCCCGTCGGAAATGGTTCGCCCTCCGCCCCCTCTCTCCCCGCCCTCTTGGAGCCTCCCTGGAGCCCTCCTGGAGCCCGATCCCATCGCCGCACACGAGCAAATTCCAGGGGACTGGACAGGGTCCATTTCCTCAGACCCACCTCCCTTCACCACCCGTGCAGGCCAGTGCGTCGGGTAGGCTGCTGGGGTGGCGCTCGAGGTCGCCGTCCAGAAGAAGCTCGTAAATGTACCAACTTTTACGGTTTGCTGTCGGACAGGCGCCGGCGCCCCGCGGCCCAGCGGGGAGCGCCGCAAGGCGCCAGCCGCGTGATTGAGCAGAAACCGAAAATAAATGGGGATTAACCCTCACAGGTGTAACGGGTCGTTACTCTTTCTATCTGTCTTTCCTTTTATTTTTTATTTCTGCCTCTTACTTTTATTTTTGTCTATCGTCTAGTTTTCTGTCTCGCCCCGTCGTCTCACACCCCACCCTCAATCGCCTTACATTACCCATCTGGTCACTCCCTGCCCCCAGCCATCCCCCACCTCATACATCGCCGACCGGGTTCACAATTTCGCCACCAGAGCGCACCACCTCGCTCGCTCCGCGCAGCGCCGTCACGTCGACAGGCTCGGGCCTGCTTGATTCTCTCGGTGGACGCCAACCAGACATCATCTCCATATCTCCGCGAATAACCCGTTAAAATCAGTTTTCACCTTCATTCCGCGAGTCATCCGTCTTCCACTTCACCACCAAAGTGTTGTGTAATGCTCGCTTTAACGGTTCGTACCATCTTCGTTTGCGTGTAGTCCTCGGCTCGGCCCATTTGGCCGATTCGCTTGCCAGCCAGGTTATGATGTCCAGTGTCTGACCATGTGCTCTGTGTCTCGCCTTATTTCAGGGTTTTTCTACCTTAGCTTTTGACAAGCTTTAATCGCCGTGATGTCCGGCTAAATCTTACGCGTCCCCGGGATGGATCCGGCGGCGGCTGTGCCTCTTCTTGTCAACTTCTTCCAACCACTCGTGATGGCCTAGGCCTCACGTAGTAACGCTGCGCCGCTGTAACGCCCTCCACTCCGGGATTTGTCACCAAGTATGGTCTTGTATTGTGACTGTTTGCCTCATTATATCACTGGGCTTTGATTTGTATTCGACTTATGTCGCTCCGGGCTCGCCCGCTGGGCTTCTCCTTGGAATTGTAGTAGTTTATCTACTTGGTATTTTGTCTTTTAATTGTCGTCACCATGGCGCTTCTCATAGGAGATAGTATATTTGCTCGACTCTACGAGTCGCACTCCAGTTCTTTTCACAAGCTCAGTAAAATTACGTGTCTCCGTGGTGGCAAAGTCAGTGACGTTAAAATGGTACTGAAATCCATCCCTTCATCTGAATATCCTTGCTCTGCCGTGCTACTATTAGGCATCAACGATATGTTGCACCCTCATGATTTTAACGAGGTGTGGTCCGTCTTTGTCTCTCTAGTGAGATACTTAATTCGCCATTTTAAAAGAATAATTATATGTGAACTGTTGCCTGTGGCTAACACCCATAAAGCTTATCTATCTCCTGTATTAGCCACACTCAGTTCCCATTGTTCTTTGTTCAAGCTTTCTTTAAATGTTTAAGTAATGTTACAATAAATGTTGTGGTATCCATACTTACTTTCATCTTATGCTTTAGCTTGGGGGTAGCTTTGCTACCTGGCGCCCATAATTATATTTCCATACTACTAGCCCACCCCACTCTCCGCATTTCTACTTTGGCTAGCTCAAATACCCAAACTTAGCTTATACAGGCTCATGGAAGGCACGCGCCTGGAAAAGAAAACTTCTGCAAATTGATCAAAGATCGGGGACGTTTAACTTGTAACATCGTCAGCTGGAAGAGTGATTTATGCACGCCCACGGCATAAATGGAAAAGGGCAATTTTGTAGCAAAAATGTGGAGATTTTGTGCACTGTTTTTCAAAATGCAACGATCATTGCCGTTTTTCGGCGATGATCATTTCATTTTGTGGCAATGACTGCGTTTTGGCATGAGCCATTTGCATTGCCTTTCCAGCGGCAACGAGCCGCTTCATTGCCAATCCAGTGGCAATGTTCATTGCATTGTAATGGCGATGAATGGAAAAGAGGTCATGACAGTATCGCCAAAATATTTGGCAATGACTTTCATTGCCAAATGTTTGGCAATTAACCTTCATCGCCAAAGTTTGGCAATTGTTCATTCCATTTCTACTTTCTCGGAAATGAAAGTATAGCTTCAAACTTGAATGGTAATTTAACTTTAAAACCAACTTATTGCCGCTGGAGAGGCCATGAAGTGACTCACTGCCGCTGGAGAGTCAATGAACTGAATCATTACGGCTAGAGAGGCCATGAAGTGCTCACTGCCGCTATGGAGAGGCAATGAAAGTGGCTTATCGCCAAAGCCTCCATGAAAGGTCCTATTTTGATTGTCTTCTGAAAACCAATGAGGACATCACCAGCTTGGGACAAATTTGTCAAACTTTTTGTGACAACTTGGTGCAAGTTTAGATTCGCGTATTGTACCTTTTAATGTATACAGTTTGTCCTAAGCATGTGCCGCAAAATCTCAATATTTTTTGCAGCAAAATCTTTCTTTCCCAATTAGTGTGCAGAAAGATTAAAATGGTATAGCAGCCATCTTTCTGGTTTACTTAGGGACAACCATAAAATAATGTTTGAGACAGCAGTATTATTGATGGTGATCACTGAAATTCTTGTCTGTTATAGTCATTACGATATTTCCACTTCAACCCTGAGGGAACGGTTTAAGGGTTGCCACAACTTCTCATTTTTATAGAGACTCACTCAGTGAGAATTCCCATTCGAACATTATGTTAACCAATTAAAAATGCGAATTATCCTGGGTATTTTCGCAGCATCAAAAGGACAATGGCGTACGAGTGGATTAGGCACGCATATTTGTGTCTCCTGTGCAAGCAAAATGTCTAGTTAAATAAAAAATAAAACAGGCCACCTTTCTGGAATAAAAGCAGTGATGCAACCGTGCACCGCGATATCGTGTGTTCCATTTATTCTAGGCTATACATAACAGAGTGCGCGTGTCGCTGCGGGTGTCAACACAGAGACGCAAACCTCTTGCCCCACCCCGCCCCGCCGTAGTGCAGACCTGGGCTCCGCAGCACCCACGCTGTGTGTTTGAATGGTATGGCCATTGGGGATGTGTCCCGGCGCGGCGCGCGGTGCGTGGCCTGTGTGGCGAGGCTTGTATGCGGGGCCAACTCTCAATAATGCATGCACGAGACGGGGCCGTATTGCCATTCGAGAGAGAGAGTGTGTGTGTGTGTGTGTGTGTGTGTGTGTGTGTGTGTGTGTGTGTCACCGGTGGCCCGCAGTTATTATTCGACCAGGTGGACAGCTGCGTGGCATCATCCTACTCCTACTCCCACCCGCCTAACCAACAGTACCCCACAGTATCCCCCTCCCCCCTGACGGCGTATCAACCGCCTCATTACAGAAGTGCAAACTTGCTTGTCTGTTTACGCAGGTGCCGTGAAAGTGGGAGGGGGGGGGGGGCGTGCCGGGTAACGTAAAAGGGGTAAAGCCAGGCAAGAGGCCACGCCAGCCAGAGGCGTTCGCCTGCTCGCCCGCCCGCCTGCCTGCCTGCACTCTTAACTTCTTACGAAGAAAATTCCTTGCATTACAAAGAATTCTGTGCAACCGTAAAACAAAGCAAAATTTTCTTTGTAATGCAAAGAAAAATCCTTGTAGTACAAAGACAAACTTTGTGTAATACAAGAAAATTTATTGTTTATTACGGTTGCACAGAATTCTTTGTATGCTACGAAAAATTTATTTGTAGAAAGTTTAGAGTGTGCCTGCCTGCCTGCCTGCCTGCCTGCCTGCCTGCCTGCCTGCCCGCCTGCCCGCCTGCCCGCCTGCCCGCCTGCCCGCCTGCCTGCCCGCCCGCCTGCCGCCTGCCTGCCTGCCTGCCTGCCCGCCCACCTGCCGCCTGCCTGCCTGCCTGCCTGCCTGCCTGCTTCCTTGCCCTTCTGCATGATGCTCTGACGAAGAAAGTCTCACTTGGTCCCACCGGCAAGGGAGTTAAAGGAGGAGGATCTCAAGAGGAGCGGTGAGGAGGAATATTGCGAGGTACACGTAAGAAAGGGGAGAGAGCTCTGCCCTAGCGCCGGGAGCACCGACCACGAAGAAAATCTGTCAGTGTAGTAGAAACTTTTGGGAGAAAAGTGCCTACGGTCCGTCCAGTGCAAACCGATACGGAAACTGGTTTACCATAAATGAAGCGTACCTACTGTACCGCAACATGTTTTCTGGCAAATCATACCCAACAAATGCCGTATGATTATACAGTTACTTCTTAAACTACTATAGTTTCGAGTACCGGGTGTCCAGGCTCAGGCCGGACAGTCGAATGGGTGGCCTACGCGCTGGCCGCAGGCGCTGCCGGGCGAGGGGGGGAGCGGGTAGCGGCGGCGGGAGGCAGGCCTCCCCACCACCTCTCCGGTGCTAGAGTGCGCTGCGGCGGGGAGTAGCTCAGCGGCGGCTGGCGGCCACCTCG
Organism: Frankliniella fusca; assembly: GCA_029379305.1. Lineage (NCBI taxonomy): Eukaryota > Metazoa > Arthropoda > Insecta > Thysanoptera > Thripidae > Frankliniella > Frankliniella fusca. The sequence goes on along the minus strand of JAHWGI010000497.1, from coordinate 22,735 downwards.
GCAGGGGAGGGGCGGCCTACACCTAAGGGGCTGCCAGCCTATCGCCCCGTTACTCCGCGAGGACCGAGGACCCGCGGGGGTGCGCCGCGCATCCCTCGCGGTGTCCGCAGTTCACGCCCTGCCTCCGTGAGGACCCGCGGTGTAACGCCACGCATCCCTCGCGTTGACCGCGGTTCACCCTGCCCCTCCGCGAGGACTCGCGGCGTAGCGCCAAGCGCCACGCATTCCTCGCGGTGTCCGCGATTTTGAGGAACTCATGGGAAACCGCGGACAACGTGAGGGATACGCAGCGCACCCCCGCGGGTCCTCGGTCCTCGCGGAGTAACGGGGCGAGGCTGGCAGCCCCTGAAGTGTAGGCCGCCCCTCCCCTGCCGAGGTGGCCGCCAGCCGCCGCTGAGCTACTCCCCGCCGCAGCGCACTCTAGCACCGGAGAGGTGGTGGGGAGGCCTGCCTCCCGCCGCCGCTACCCGCTCCCCCCCTCGCCCGGCAGCGCCTGCGGCCAGCGCGTAGGCCACCCATTCGACTGTCCGGCCTGAGCCTGGACACCCGGTACAAAATAAAAAAAAATCTGGAATTTTACAACAACAAAAAAATCTGTTAAATTATCAGAAAAGTAATTTTACAGAAAAGTGTCGGAAATCTAACATCGTCTGTAAAATTACCCAACACCTCCTGTAGTAAATTTATAAAACTTCTGTAAATCACTAATATTTTCAACAGTGTGTCTCACTTTTGTATACAACAAAAGTGTTCTTCGTCCCTGTAGGGATGTTTTTAATAAAATTTGACTGAAGGTAAAAAAAAAAAGGCTAGAATATGGCTGCGTTACGCACTGGTTTTTCAGTAGTATGACTCTACTTTCCACTCCAACACCAACCACCCACCTCCCAGCATCGGCGGGTACGCCCTACGCATACCTGCGGCACCTCAACCCGCCCCGCCCCGCCCCCGCGCAGTGCCCCAGCGGCTCCTTATCTAAACCGTCGCCTCATCGCCGGCCCGCCCGGCACCACCACGCCCCGCCCTGATAGGTTTGTCTCGAGGGCGATGTATATAAAGAAGCTGGGGGAGGAGTGAGACAGAGGGGAGGAAGGAGGGGTACGCCTGCAGATAAGGCCCCCACCGACCGATGATGGAGAGGGATTATGGAGGCAAAACGGCGTGCCACAGGGCAGCCTAGCTGGCCAGGCGGGGGCGCAGCGATGTCTTCCTGGCACCAGACCTGCTTGGCCTACACGAGAAGCTCGACAGCGAGGGGGCAACCACTCCCCATTAATGTGTACTCATGATTCTCGGAATGATTGATTCCCCATGATTCCCATCCATGTCTTTCCATTTTTAACTGTTTCTAGCGACATAAAACGCTGACTTCGGCTAATTGTAACTGGTTCCAGGTGTTCCCTGCTTTGATGTAGTGGTTTTCATTGATTTTCCTAAATTTTTATGAAGATGATTCCCAGGCTTGTGAACACATGATAGCCAAGTCTGTCGCCCCCTCGCTTAACAGCCCACAAGCAGCCCATTCACAGTGTTGCCAAACAGTTTGCCGAAATTACCGCACGTCCAGCCCGTATGAGGGCTGACGGGTATCTTCGCCTGACAAGTGGGCAATAAAATGCGTTTCTTGCGTGGCTGCCTATCACATCACGCAAGGGCGTCTTCGAGGGAAGTTTCGCCTACTTATCTGGCAACACTGGGGCCCCGCGCGCTTCCTTCCGCACAATGTTCTAGTAATCTGTCCCCTCCCATTCTCTGCCCGTTTTCCAAATGACACGCACAATGAATGAACGGGGTGCGGTCGAGCTGGTGGCACCGACGGTAAAACGCTCGGCCCACTCTTTTATTCTCTCTTTTTCACTGCTCTCTCTCTTTCTCTCTCTCGCCTGCTCCCGAGTCCCACTCTGGCTGCGCCCGGGCCTCATCTAATTTAAAACAAGGCTGAAAGCATTCCAACGAGTTCCATCCACCCCGAGCGGTCTGGGTCAGGGCAGGGTGCAGTCCGCCGCCCCCACCAGGGTGCAAGCGGGGCGGGGCGGGGCGGGGCGGGGCGGGGTGGGGCGGGGTGGGGTGGGGTGGGGTGGGGCGGGGTGGGGTGGGGTGGGGCGTAGCGGGGCGGGGCAGGGCGAGGTGAGCCCCTCCGAACTACGTCTCGTCCCTCCTCCCGTCGCTGCGCAGCTAAGCAAAAAGAAACCTCGCGGCAGGACTGTTGGGACGCGCCGCGCGCCGCGGTCCGCCCGCGCCAGCGGTAAATTACTTTGATCTCCTGATTGGAACGATTTAACTTTGTCGTCGCGGGAGAGAGAGAAAGAAAGGGTAAGAGAGGGAAGGAGGGGGGGGGGGGTACCATCTTCCATTTTCCAAACTTGACGCGGGACGGCGCACGCCGGGCATCTGGGGCGCTTAGCCCGCCGGGACCACAGTGGCATCCACCGGCATCCACCGCTCAGCGCAGTGCCGAATCACCCCGCCCCGCCTCACCCCGCCCCGCCTCACCCCGCCCCGCCTCACCCCGCCCCACCAAACCCCGCCCCACCAAACCCCGCCCAGGCCCGGCACTACACCCTGCTGCAGCGGTGGCAGCATGAACACCCCCGTCGCACGGGCCGTGCAAAGATAGCACGCGCAGTGAACGGAGAGAGGGAGGAGAGGGGATGGTACCGACAATAAGGAGAAGAGAGAGGGAAAAGCGAGAGGGAAGAGAGAGAGAGGCGGAGAGGAGAGGGAGCAGAGGGAGGGGTGTGGTGGCTGACAGTCCCCTACCACCCCGGTCCCCCTGGCATTCCGATCGGCAATTAGAGCGCCGCCGCATCCTTTGTACCGATGAAATGGTTAATAAACAACAACGGCCACCCTAACGGTCGTCGCCTCACCCCTATCTCCGCCACGCGCGTACACACACACACACACACACACACACACACACACACACACACACAGGAAGAGAGTTTAACCTATCACCCTCACCCTCTTCAACCCCCTTGTCGCTTATCTCACTCGCCAATGTTCACGCTCCCACGCAAGCTGAACCAGCGAGAGAGAGAGAAAGATAGAGAGAGAGAGAGAGAGAGAGAAAGAGAGGGAGAGAGAGAGAGAGAGAGAGAGAGAGAGAGAGAGAGAGAGAGAAAGAGAGAGAGAGAGAGAGAGAGAGAGAGAGAGAAAGAGAGAGAGAGAGAGAGAGAGAGAGAGAGAGAGAGAGAGAGAGAGAGAGAGAGAGAGAGAGAGAGGGAGAGAAGAGGGTAAAACAATGCAAAACTTTGCCACTGAAATATGAACTTAATAAATTCATCAATCACAACAATTCCGCACGCTTATATATCAATTTTATTTCAAACCGATGACACCCCGTCTATTATTTCACACGTAGCGTAATACTTTTTACAATTGACATCCCCCCCTCCCCCCCCAATCGTGAATTTCCGTGCGCTTTCAGCAAGTGCGCGACTGTGTGCAGTGCAGAGACACAGGCGTATGAACACCGAGACAAAACGAAAAAAAGTGAGGCGCGCGCCGAGAACAAACAGCGCTACTGGAGCCGCAGGGGCGCCGGGTAGGCAGAGCCGGCGAGCACGGACGCTCCGCTCCGCCTAGGCGCGCCTGTGACGTGACTCACGCACGGCTATTATTCGCAGCGAGAACGACGCTCCCAGCCTCTCGTCCTCGAGCCGCTCTGCGCGCGGAATCCGAAAAGTTGAAGCAGCCCGCGCGCACGCACACGCACGCACGCACGCGCGCACACACACACACACAATAAAAGTGTTCAACTGGCGTGCACACTGAAGTGTTTAACACTACGTTGCATACTTTCATGTGTTAATTTGTGGAAATTTACATTCTTAAAAGTAATGAGCAATAAACTTGAACACTTTATGGTGTCCAAACCTGCGCGTTTAACCCCCAAGTAAAACACTTTTACGTGTTCAAATATACTGTTAAACACTTTTTATTATTGAGATTTCCTGTCAAACACCTAAAAGTGTGCAACGCAGTGTTCAATACTTCAATGTGTACACCAGTTGAACACTTTTGTTATTAGTGCACTGCACACCGAGGGGTACCTCACCTTCTCCAATCAGTGTACGCCCTGAGTTCCAATCATTTTCCAATCACTCACAAAATTTTTCAACAAAAATCTGCTTTAAGCACCCTCAACTTGCAAAATATCTAATTCGTGCCAAAAATGTTGGGCTTTCTTTAAAGTTACGTCAAATTTCTCCTCCAATCACACTACAACCCTCCAATCTGTGTACACCCTTTTCAAGAGTGAGGTACCCTTCGCTGCACACACACATACAGAGGAAACTTGCGTGTTCTTGTTACACACTTGTTCGCGTCTGTGTGTGCGTGTTTATATGTGTTTTCATTTCTAATATGTGATTTAAAAGCGAGGAGGCCACTACTCCCGTAATCATGTGTACAGTTGTAAGTGTGATCCGTGTCATACTTAACCAAATTTTAAAGAATTATCACTAAATTCCGCATTATTGTTCTTATTCAATGGTGATAGCCCTCGAAATTCGATTTCTGATCCTACGAAATTCATGTGTAAATCCCTGCAATCGCGTAATCCAGTGTGTAATTTACCGTGTCCGCATAGCGCATGCGCACACATCACTCTGAAATACGCGGGAAAATCGATCATGAATTCCGATTTTTTTTTTCTGGCGGTGGACTCAGCGGCGCGAAGCGCAACGACACACAGCAGTGGGCGCCAGTGGGCGCGCGCGCCGGGCGTCGGAGCGGTCCCCCGGTGACAGCGTCCTGAGAGCGCTGGCGCATGGTGCGTAGATCTGCGCGATCCCCTTGAGATGCTAAGCCCACACCCCCTCCCCTCCCTTCTCTCTCCATCCCTCTTTACTCCCAATCCATCAGCCGGTCAGTGAAGCCCTTGACCGGTCTGCACGGTGGCGCGGCCCACCAAGCTCCCCCCCCCCCCTCCCCCCGGACCGCTCACCCTCCTACCGCTCCGCCGACCCGACCAGCAGTCTGCTATCCGCCAATAGGCGCGAGATTGCTATCGAGTACCATGGCCGGTCCCGCCAGCGCTCTCTCTCTCTCTCTCTCTCTCTCTCTCTCTCTCTCTCTCTCTCTCTCTCTCTCTCTCTCTCTCTCTCTCTCTCTCTGATTCTCTCGCTCACTCAACAGAAAGCAGGTGGCTCAGGCAAAGAGGGGGGAACGGTAATAAATCGTATGGACCGCCGCGCTGGCGCGCTCTGGTGGCGAAAAGAGAAACGACGGTGCCCTCCTCCACCATCATCAAAGAGGTGGGCGGTGGCGTGATCGAGGGCCGGTCAAACACCGCGCCATTTGCGAAACGACAAGCCGGGAGCATTGGAGTATATGGTGCGCGCTCAATCCCATCCGAGGGCGACAGGCAGTCATCAATACTGTACCCGCGCTCCAGCGCTGCCAGAAAGGTAGGCAATAAGTTGCACGAAAACAACATAATGGGTTAAAGCGGGAAGCAACTACACCTGCCTGCCGCAAGGCAGTGGTGCCTGCGTGTGTGTGGCCCAGTAGGCAGACGCGGCATGCTGGCGGCTTGCCTCGGCTGCGTTTGGCTTACCGATAGCTAACTTTTTTAGACGAATTGTTTTCTTAAAGGCGACAAAGTCATGACCCATAGTGGCCACAAAATTTGAGAGGGAGATCTCGCTTTTTTTTTTCATGTCGCCTCAAATGAGGCGAAACCTCAGCTGAGATGTCGCCTTAAAACATGGCAACGTACTCTGGAAACTCAGGTGTGAGACAATCTCACACCAAATGTTGCGAGGCAAAATACCTCACACCAAACGGTGTGAGGCAAACATACCTCGCACCAAATGGTGTGAGACTCATTGTGCCTCACACCAAATGGTGTGAGACTCGTTGTGCCTCACACTAAATGGTGTGAGACTCGTTGTGCCTCACACCAAATGGAGTAATCCTTCCCTATACCAAATGGTGTGAGGCACAGAGGGTCTCACACCATTTGGTGTGAGGTATGTTTGCCTCACACCGTTTGGTGTGAGACTGTCTCACACCTGAGTTTCCAGAGTATTTGTGGCAAAAAAAGCAAGCGGTATATTACATTTAAAATTTATTAAAAGAATAAGGAAACTGTAATCTTCTTTGAAAAAAATTAAAGGCGTTACACAATGATATTCACTCGGCTTAATACATGTTCGTAGATGAAGCAAGAATTTAGTCGTCCAAATATATACAGCACCACCATACTTCAGTATTACTGACTACTATCAATGGTTTTATATTCATGAAAATAGAATCACATATAGAAAGGAATGGCCGTTTTCCTTACAATAAAAACTAAATGGAGAAGACGTACACATCTTGCTTATGACTTACGAGTCATGAAACTAACAACGTAGTTTTCTAACAATACAGAAAACATTTACCAGTTGCCTAAAAGAAACATACATCACAGGGCCGTACAGCCCCTTTGTCATCGGGCACAAGGGAGTAGTGGTTTTCAGCGGAAGCCAGGCCCCAGTGCCGTCCTATCCCTTTCCACAAAGACAGTCCCCCGCGCCCCACCCTGCCCAACCTTCCTTGGCTGGAGGCGCAACTCCAGCACACATTTCAACGCGCCGTGCAGCTGTTGCACCGTACAGTGCGGCGAGCAGTACCGCCGAAACATACACGAAAGCTCAACATCTTTTTATTTTATTTTTAGGCCTTTTTAGGGAGCCTTCTTCCTTTCGCTCGAAAGCTTTATTTTTCTCGACAAGGCATTATTACGACCACAGCAATTTCTGTCGTACAGATTCAAACGAAATTGCAATAGAAAATAGTTCGTAAAATTAGAAAATTTTGAAACAGTGTCTGATTGCAAACTGTCTGGCCAGATCGGAGTAATTTCAGCGGCGTCGTCGATGCTCCCCGCTTCATATTACCAGTACTTTATTTTAGTTTGCTAATTTCTCAACTCAAAGCTTTGAAAAGCATTTACTTTGAACAATTGCCTAAGCATGACCTTGTGTCTATTTTTCTGCAATGTCTAAAAATATCTCTACAAAGTAAAGCCGAGTTGTTGCAGTTTGATATAATACTCCATGACTGCGATTTGAGGCATCGTGTAAAAGTATCTGCTGTGTTTATTGCAAGTTCTCAATATTCTTGATATAGTTATGACTCCGGCTCTTTCTCATTTTTTTTCTTTCATAATAACGCTAAATGATGAGTAAGGCTTCTCCACTTTGGTTTATGATATTACTTCAAAGAGGGGAAATATTTCTATCTTTAAAAGGCATATAGCTTTCAAGCCCTAATGTTTGGTGCAGAGTGGCAGTGTGCCCAACAGCCAACATACCCTGCCCTGTGCCTGTCCCCCGGCCCGTCCCGAGCCCGGGACCCTCTGCACAGATATTATAAGCACGCGCTCCAGCGGCCGGGCCCGGGTGGTGGCGGAGACATCAGACGTCATGTAACTGCCAAGAGAAAAGCGAAGAGGAAAGCAAACACAAACACACACCTAAAACGAAGAAGAAGAAAGGGGAAAACGCAAAAAGGGGTTTTCATTAACGTTCTTCGGTCGCAAAAAAAAAGTTTGAGTAAGAGAGAGAGAGAGAGAGAGAGAGAGAGAGAGAGAGAGAGAGAGAGAGAGAGAGAGAGAGAAGGGCACGACCGACGTTGCGAATAAGCGCTGTGCTGCGCGTCGGAATGCAGCTGAGACAACACGGGAGGTGTCCCGGCGAGAGGGCAAGGGTTGTAGTAGCAAGGATGGAGCAAGGAGGCGGGGCGGGGCGGGGTGAGGTGAGGTGAGGTAGGGCGGGGTGGAGCGGACCGGGGCGGCAGGTCTCTGTCCCCAGCGGCGAGGCCATGACCAATTCATGAACACGAACACTCATGAGCTGCGCAGATAACAGCGCACGGCGGGGACCCGCTCCCACGCCCCACCCCACCCCGCCCCACCGCGCCCCGCCCCGCCCCACCCCACCTCGCTCTCACCTCTGTTCCAACCCAAGGGCGCTGGGCTAGGCGTAGCCGTGCTCAGTGCTCACCTACCCATGGCAATCGCACACGAGAGGAAAAAGGTAAAAAAAACTTTCTGTGACAACTTCCAAACTATAATTATTGTATTCTAGTCTAGTTTTAAATTCTACGTGAAAATGAGAGGCGCAAATAATGTACCGAAATAAAAATAAAATAAGAAAAGGGTTAAAATTTTATTATCTTGATAATGATTGAGCCAAAATATTTCTCTACTTGTTTCGTTGGTGAATATATAGAACTCCTGCGAGTCGTCATACAAAGACCCCGACGCATCCTGGCACGTTTCACTCTCAGTTTGCGCTCCGGCTCTCTCATAAATGCGAAACGCATACAACTCTCGCACCCATTACAGCTGAAGAGCTCTCTCTCTCTCTCTCTCTCTCTCTCTCTCTCTCTCTCTCTCTCTCTCTCTCTCTCTCTCTCTCTCTCTCTCGTATAAGGCAGCAGAGGTATTTAACACCAGCCTACCGCTTATTCCACTTCGTGTTGGGGTCGGTTGGGGTGGGGCACTTGGGGGTGGAAGGTAAGAAGGGTTGAGTGGTGGGGTAGAGGGTGGGGGTAGAAGGGTTGCTGGGGTAGGGGGGGGGGGGGGGTTGCTGGGGTAGAGGGTGGGGGGTGCGGCCGGGCCCGGGGTCACGGCTAATGAGGCGCACAGCGCCGGCACAGGCCGTGGTGGGTCCGACCCGAACGCGCTTTACTCGCTCGCCACCGCCGCGCCAGGGCGCCAGCGCACTATAGCTACACTGTTAAAATTTCCGTACTCCCATGCCCCAGATACTACGGTAAAACCCGTTTCGTTTGGTGACAGGACGACCGTATCTGAAAAATACGGTGTTTTCCGTGACCAATTCCGTATTTTCAGTTTCTTGAAACCTCGAAAAATAGGCCCATGTGAAATATACGGTCATAGGTAGTACGGAGGGACCGTACCCAATAAAAATGGTCCGGACCTGGCAAAAAATTAACGGGAAAAAACCGTACTAATTACCGTGGAAATTTCTGGCAGTGTACCACGCTCGTAGAGCCAGAGGGGGCCGTCCATATGCTGTCGCGCTCTCCTCCTATACTGGTGATAACCTCACCCCCATCTCATGCAGCCACAGTATCACCCGTCCTCGTGACTCCACATACATTAAAATGTAAAGAGAACAAAAACAATTCTACAACGCTTACGCTAACACGTTAAACGGCCCCCTTGGTTTGAACACTTACCCCAACTTCCAAAAGAATTTAAAAAGAAAGAGACCTATTTGTGGGAGCCAAACCATGAATTTCATCCAGCAAACATCAGGCGCACAAAATGTCGCCCAGCGGGAGCGGGCCAGTTGTCAACAACGCCGCCTCACTGTTAAAAATACTGTAAGGAGTTACGGTGTGCCTATAAGGTCCGTACCGTAGTTTTCGTGTACGGTTACGGTTAGACCGTGACGTATCCTTACGGTACGGACTGTGCTTCACTGTGGATGGAATGCGCACCATTGAACTTTCCCGACATATTTGCTGGCTATGTACCAGGTGGCTGACGGACGCCGTGCACTTTTTGTACACACTAAACCCTTATGCACAATTTTATACAACCATAGTTATGCACAACATTTTATGCATAACTATGTTGCACGTTGTGCATAATTCTGCATGAATTTGTGCATAAGGAACAGAGTTAAGCATAGTTATGCAGGAAAAATTGTGCATAACTATGGTTGTATAAAATCCTGCAAGGCTTATGCACAAAAAAGTGCATAAGGGTTTAGTGTGTACGATGCAACCCGCCCGCACCGCTCCATCCGGGACTGCATACCCATCAGGCGCCGGGGACCGGCTCCAAGCCTGGACGCTCCGCTCCGGCACTGATGTTGCAGCCATCGTCCCGAAAGGGCCCTCTCGCGGTTCGCGCGGGCTACGACGGGGCGTTACCGGGGAGGTTCACGGTTTCTCGGGAGTCACCCTCGAGTCCGCCGGGAGAGCTCGCGGTCTGCGAGTCGCTCCATGGGGGTATCTCGCGAACCGCGGATCCTCCGCGGGGGAAGGTCGAGGTCCACGGATCCTTCTCGTGGGTTGCTCGCAGTCCGTGAAGGACCCGCAGAGGATCCGCGGACCGCGAGCTTTCCCGGCGGACTCGCGGGTTACGCTCGCGAAACCGCGAACCTCCCCCCTGTAACGCCCTACCGTAGACCGCGAGAACCGCGAGAGGGCCCTTTCGGGGCGTTCGCTGCAACAACAGTGGCGGAGCGGAGCGTCCGCGCCTGATGGGTATGCAGTCCCGGATGGAGCGGTGCGGGCGGGTTGCATAGTACAAAAAGTGCACGGCGTCCGTCAGCCACCTGGTATATTGTACCGTTCGACTCAGGCCGTAGTCAAAAATTATGGTCTGGGACCATGCAGATAACAAATTGTCAGCGCGTACTGTAGGCATTTACCGTGGTATTTCTTCACAAGCATATATATGCTTGACGACCACTAAATTGAACCACCAGCGCTCACGTAGGTACACGACCGCACCGGTAGGGTAGCGTGGGCTCAATTCTCGGCTCACATGTTATGGTAATCGACGCGCAATGACCTCCTCCCCGTCAGCCCCCCCCGGGCCCACCTGCACCCCCTGCTCAGCACGCGCAACAGCCCCCAGCCCCCCGCCCCGCCGCAACCCAGCGGCATTTGCTCACCCACTCGGAAGACCCCGCGCCGCCGTCGCCGTTTGCCACCACTCACGTGTGAACGAGAAGGGAAAATGTGCGTAGCGAGAAGGGGCCGTGGGGGAGTGTGCTCGCACCCCGCGCCGGCAGTTCGTACTGTAATCGGATACGTCCGATGGGACAGAGGCTGCGTAGCCAGCCGAGCAGGCAGGCAGGCGTGCCGCCGCGTCGCCGTGCGATTTGAAATTGCCGCGCCGACGAGCCCGAGCCAGTCCACGCGCGGGCTTACCTGTTGCCCGCGTGCAGCCTAGAGGGCGGGGCGCGCGCGGTATCATCACCACAACAGCAGCAGCAGCAACAGCAGCAACAACAACATTCAGCAAAAAATAATAGAGGGAAAAGGAACACGACAAGAAATGTCGCTGGAGGAAAACCTTGACGTCGGCCCGCGACTGGGACCGCGGGGCTGGGCGGACTCGACGTGGACCGGCATGGCCTTGCGAAGGGCGGCCAAAACCTCTGCGGCTGACCTGCCGATGCTCACCTGCGACAGAAAGGAGGACAAGGGAATACAGCAGTAATAAAGAAACGGCACCGGACGGGTGGGTTGGCGGGTGGGGTGGGGTGGGGTGGGGTGGGGTGGGGTGGGGTGGGGTGGGGTGGGGTGGGGTGGGGCGGGGCTTGATAGAGGCGGGTTGGACCGACGGGGAAGTAGAGAGGAGGCAGGTCGAGTCTGAGCGGAGTGGATTGCTGGCAATTCGCGCTGCGCCGAGGTCCCCCCCCCCCCCCCCTCTATATCTGATCGCGCGACGCCCGCCACCGCCTTCATGAAATTTCAAGAGCCCCTTCCCTCCAATATTCCTCCACTTCCCCTCCTTCTTCCCTTGCGCGTCGTACCTGCCTCTGTCCCCGGGGGGACCTTTGCTTCGTGACCTGGATGCCAGGTGCACAGACATCGCCCCACCCCGCCCCGCGCCTCGCAGCGCGCCATACAAGCAGCTCCGCCATTCATCTTCTTGCGGCTCTACATGACCGCCGCGAGCGGCAGCGCGCGCCTCGGAGCAGGGCAGGGAGGAGGAGTAGCCGCACACCGACGAGTAGTTGACCTCATCTGCCTGCCTGGGGTGCGCAGCGCTACCCTGCTCCCCGAACCACCGCCCTCCCCCGGCCACAGTTTAACCTCGGCAGCGCACGCGCTTACAACTCAAAGTTAGTCAACTTCTCGGCTGAGCTCGGCGCCGGCACGGCCGCCGACCGAAACTCGCAGAGTGAGATTTGAATCCGCAGGCGTGGAGCGGGGCGAGGAGTATGGAGCATGAGGTGGGGCTAGAGAGACTCGGAGTCTCTCGGGCGGGCGCATTCAGTAGCCTCGCAACAGGCCACGGTGGCGACCGAGTTGAGAGGGTGGGGGGACGTCAAGTTGCAGGAGATACAAGCCCGCCACGCCACACCGCGCCAAGCCACTTGCACATGCCCTACACCGAGTGCTGCAGCCGCCGGCGAGGATGACGTAGGAAGGGAATGAGGACGAGGGAGGGGGGGGGGGGGGGCGTGCAGGGGGTGAGCATGACGGGGGGCGAGCGCGGCGCGCGGGTGGGCGGGCGGGCCGATGTCTGTGGCTGCTTGAGTTTGCTGGCACCCGTTTGTGGTAGCGACTCGCCCCGCTAAGAGGGTTTGAGCAGTTTTGATTGACTTGTCTAAATAACTCTAAGTAACTTTCGGCACAGCGCTGCCGCGCGCAAGCCGACCGTGCGGGCCGCGGAGACGGCGGCAGTGGCGGGGGCGGCCACCTCATCCTAAACCCAAACAACGAGAAGATAATAAATTTTCTCACGAGTCCCCGCACAACAACATTTACACAACTCCTTTTTGTTCTCCTTTTCTGTTCACTTTTCTTCTTCTTCTTCTCTTTTTTTTAAAATGTTATGTTTTATTTTTTAAAGGGACGGTTACGCCACATTTTGCCTTGTTAATCTTCAAGACCCCAACTCAAAGGAATGTTCTGCCCCGGCTGATGGCGAGTCGTGCAGATAATCTACCCCACCCCACCCCGCCCCGCCATCTCCCGCTTGTCTTTCTGACCCCACAATACGCCCTATCTCCCCCTAACTACCAAAAGAGACAACAAAAAGAAAAAAAATATGCGTAGAAAAACAGATGATTATTTTTAAAGCTCCCTGTTCCGCCACGTCACTTATTCCGGCCACGCCTCCCCCGCTGCACTTACCCCCCCCCCCCCCCTTACCGTCACACCACGCAGCGTCACGTGACTCCCGCTCACGCGTCGTGTCCTTGAGCTCAGGCACTTATAACGACCCCAAAGAAGAAAGAAAGAAATGAATGAAAAAATAAAATTAGAATGGAAAAAAGATTTTCAATCGCGAGCCGTCGAGCACGCCGCCCTGACGCTGGTCGAGCCGCATTCTCATTGGTTTTCTATCATACGCAATCACCATGAGCGCTCATGGAAGAGATTCCGGTTTAATTATTTCTCCTGGGGGTATAAGCTTCATTCATCGAAACGACACATCAACGCATGGATTAAAATAATGTCTTCGTCTTTTACATTCATAAAACGACGTTAACATAACATTACAGCTTTTCTCTGAATTAAAAAAAAAATTAATAAAAAAAAATCACGAGAAGAGACATTATATAAAGACACCTGCTCTCAGCCAACACCCAAAATACTTTTTAGCAGATGATACATCTTAGCAAAAAAAAAATAAAAAGAAACTAAAGAGAACTGATGTTTCATCGGCTTGTACTCTCGCAATAGTATAGAGCGGGCCGGGTTGTCACAGTGCGGCATGCGGCGCGTGTGCAGGCCTGGAGAGGGGGAAGCCTGGCGGGCCAGGCGAGGGGGTCGGGAGGGGGAGGTGGGGCCAGCGGGGCCGAGGCAGGGACCAGGCGAGGCTCCGCTCCAACCCTTGGTATTGTTGCCTTGCGGCGCCCGGCGGCGCCACGCTCGTGGCTCTCCCGAGTGTAACACATTTATAGCAGTATGTGCCAGACCATGGGTGGGTCGGTCGACCCGCCAAACACATGTGTAACGATGGCTGACTACCCAAACCCCGTAAGTGCAGAAGGCGCTGAAATAAAATTATTCGTACGCACATTTTCGTAACGTCGCCTTAATACACAAAAGTGCAAGACATAATAAGGTGTCAGCTAGCTGTTACTCCCAAGTTCAAAAACCAAGCGAGTACCCTGGGTACTGGGTATATTGTACCTAGGGGGGACTGATGAATGGCTCAATGGCTCGCAGTCCGCGAGGCGCAACACAGCCAAAAAAAAAAAAATCCTAAAATAAAATTCAGATTTTAGTATCATCTGCTTTCATTTACAATCTTGATTGAATTTTTTTTTTTTTAATACTTCAAAAAACAAAGAGTAATAATCCATCATCGATGGAACTAAATTAAAAGATGATCTGGCTGCGGGCGAGCGAGGCGGGGCGGAGCGCTGCTGCAGCAGTAGGATTGAGGGGGCGAGGTTTCTAATCACACTTTCCCCACGATAGTGTAATTAGGTTAATCGGACGAGCCCTGCCCAATGCCCAAGCTGCGGTGAGCAACCGCGCGGCGGGGCTGGGAGAGGGGGTGGGGGGTGAGATACAGGGTAACACAGTGTGGGCGAGACGGGAGAGAAGGGTGGGGGGGGGGGGGGGCTAGGCTCGGGGTGTGCTGCGCGGTGCGTGTCCGCGTGATCCGCACGTGGTCGCAAATCAACCGGGTGACCTCGACCGTTCATCAGCAGCGCCTCACCCACTACGATTTGTCGAGTGTCTGTCTGTCTGTCTGTCTGTCTGTCTGTCTGTCTGTCTGTCTGTCTGTCTCTCTCTCTCTTTCTCTATCTCTCTCTCTCTCTCTCTCTCTCTCTCTCTCTCTCTCTCTCTCTCTCTCTCTCTCTCTCTCTCCCCCCGCCCCCCCCCCCCCAACAGAGACCTGCGGCCGCCTGCGGCTCGTTTCGCAGCATTCTCAATGCAGCAGCGCACCACTGTGAAAAATATCCTCGTAAATTTACGACATTTTTTAAAATTTTGATTTACAAAATATGTCGTAAATTTACGACAGCCCATTTTTGCTCGTCAGTCAATTCCAAGTCGATAGAGAGTGCTTGTAAATTTACAATTTCAAATTGTAATTTTACGACTTTTATGATGGAAAATTTTCCCGCAACCCTTACGAGTATTTTTCACAGTGACACAACCCAAACCGACCCAAACTGTAAAAGAACGAGGGGTTTTTCGTCATGCTCTGCGCCCAACGCAAACGCGGTCGGTCGCTGCTCTACACCTAGCGGCCTGGCCAGCCTGACCGGCTCGCAATCAGACGATGAACCAGTCGTATCGGTCGGTGGTCAGCTGGGTGGGCTGGGCTGGGTTGGTTTTAGGGTCCCTGGCCGGCCCGTGCGCGTGAGCGTGCGGGTGCAGGCTGTTTGTTACCTGGCCTCGATCAGAGCTCTCTCTCCCTCTCTCTCTCTCTCTCTCTCTCTCTCTCTCTCTCTCTCCTACCCCACCCCCCTGCCCCCCCTCGGCGAGGAATCCCCCTTTGCCCCATGGTACGGATACCTCCGCTCAGGACACGCATTCTTGCCGGCCCCGCCCCCTGTCCCCGCTGGGCGATACTGGCTGAACTCGAACAGCGTTCAGTAGTGTCCTCTCCCTTACTCCTTATATGGTCGTACCCTATCAGGGCGACAAGGACAGAGAGACGACTTTACCATGCGGAATCACTCTACTGGCCTGGGCCGGCCGGCCGGCCACATCGACACGCGGCACGCTGTTTCGGACTGGAGGTTTGAGCAGCTTTGTGAGGGAAGGGGGAGGCTGCGGCCAGCCCCAACCTCCGGACCACGGGCTGCTAGCACTACACGGAGAGTGAGAGGGGGGGAGAGAGAGAGAGAGAGAGAGAGAGAGAGAGAGAGAGAGAGAGAGAGAGAGAGAGAGAGAGAGATGGGAAGCGGAAAACCGGCATGAACGAGGTAGAAAATGAAGAAAGAAAGTAGTTCGATGCTCGATTAAACTGTACGGGGTACGACATGGTGCGGGCTGGAAGAGGGAGGGGGGGGGGGAGGCTGAGGCGGACAGGTTGGACTGCAGCGGGCAGTCCCATCAGGTGAAACTGTTGCAGGCCAAAGCAAAGCAAACCCATCGCGGAGAGTGGTGGCCGGCGGGGCGATTTTAAGTGAGCGAGAGCGGGGAGAAAAAGAGCGCTCCCTCCACAGAAAAGTGGGGGACGGGGCCCTCAACATGACACGCACGTGCGTCCAAGAGTGAACGAGAGCAGAGGAGGGAGACGGATAGGTAATGGGGGAGTGAGGGAGAGGGTATGTGTGTACGTGAGAGAGAGAGAGAGAGAGAGAGAGAGAGAGAGAGAGAGAGAGAGAGAGAGAGAGAGAGAGAGATTGTAAGAGGTATAGAAAGAGAGAGACAGAAATAGGAAGCGAGTCGGGAGATGCAAGGGGATGCTGGGCGGGAGGGGTGAAGGAACGCGACTCGCACAAGCTGAAGTCTTGGAAGGTGTCGGTGTGCACCAAGGGCTGCGTAATGCGGTCTGACAGCGGCCGGGGCGGAGCGGGGCGGAGCGGGGCGGAGCGGGGCGGAGCGGGGCGGAGCGGGGCGGAGCGGGGCGGGGCGGGGCGAGGAGCAGCGGGGCGGGGCCACGGCCACGCGCGCTGTGGCGCTTCCAGGAACCCTCTCCTATAAAAGTCCCCAAACGCGTCGAGGAGCTAGCGCGGCGCGGCGGCGCTCCTGGGCGGGGGAGCCGAGGGGCACATCAGATGAGGGGGGTGGGCAGGGCCAATACTGCTCGCCCCCCTCTCTCTCTCTCTCTCACCAGCCCGTACGGCCTTCTCTTCGGCTTCCGGCCGATGCGAGCTAAAAAATAATAATACTTTCTCAGCGTCCCCCTCCCTCCTCTTTTACTCTTTTCACTTCTCACTCACTCCCTCACTCTGCTTCCCATCTCTGCTCTCTCACTTCCCTCTCTCTGTCTCTCTCTCTCTCTCTCTCTCTCTCTCTCTCTCTCTCTCTCTCTCTCTCTCTCTCTCTCTCTCATGTCAGTAATTGGGTTGGGTTTGTCGTATCTCGAGGAATTCTCTCTCAGCCGGAATTAATTTATCGCACGACGGCAAATGCTCGTGTAGCGAAATATGATCGACTTGGGGGTCCGACAGGAGCGGAAGCGAGAGGGAGTGTGGGTGGAGGGGCTTTATGGATAGGAACAAGTTTCCCTTCGTCCCACCTCTTTGGTGAATCTAGACTGCTAGACGCCGGTTCTGCAAGTATTATGCACTGGGGTGGTAAGTAACACTAGTACCTAATTGTTTCTCCATAAGCACTTCACTTTGCAAAGTTTTGAAAGCCTATTCCTGTGGTACGACACAATTTTCCTCTTTGTTTTATGCTTGTGAATAGCTATTTGTTTGACATCAACTCGTCGGCGTATCCGAGGAGATACCACCTGAGACCAGCGGATGCATAATGAAACAGAGACGAAACCTGGGCGCAGACAGAGCAATAAGGGGGCGGGGGGAGGTGACCAGCCGCAGCCGCTCCTCCAACTGCCCATAACTGAGTTTAGAGAGCCGAACCGTTATTTCACCCAGCCAGCCAGCCGCACCGCTCGCGTCTCTCTCTTCTTTTGATAGACAACAAGAAAACAACCTTTAAACTTGTTTTTCTGCAGACAGTTCGTTACCGAGCTGCCGGAGCTGGTCCGTCCGATACGCAGCGCAGCGCCCGCCGGGCCCCACCTCACCAAACCTTACCCCAACCCGCCTCTCCCCACCTCACCTCACCAAACCTTACCTCACCCCGCCTCTCCCCACCTCACCTCACCAAACCTTACCTCACCCCGCCTCTCCCCACCTCACCTCACCAAACCTTACCCCACCCCACCTCTCCCCACCTCACCTCACCAAACCTTACCTCACCCCGCCTCTCCCCACCTCACCAAGCCTTACCCCACCCCGCCTCTCCCCACCTCACCTCACCAAACCTTACCCCAACCCGCCTCTCCCCACCTCACCTCACCAAACCTTACCCCACCCCGCCTCTCCCCACCTCACCTCATCAAACCTTACCCCACCCCACCTCTCCCCACCTCACCTCACCAAACCTTACCCCACCCCGCCTCTCCCCACCTCACCTCACCAAACCTTACCCCACCCCGCCTCTCTCCACCTCACCTCACCAAACCTTACCCCACCCAGCCTCTCCCCACCTCACCAAGCCTTACCCCACCCCACCTCACCAAGCCTTACCCCATCCCAACTCTCCCCACCAAACCTTACCCCACCCCAATTCACCCCACCTCAACCAACGTCCCCCAAAACGCACCTAGCGCTCCTTCATCTCATCCCATTCCACGCCAATCTACCCCGCGCCATCCCAACATACCCAAAACCCCACGCCACACCAAACAACCCCCATACACCCAGACCTCTGCGCCGAACCACAAGCCCCACTACAAAAAGAAACCAATGTCCATAAGCCTTCACAACTCGAACGATGTCCCCTGTATCTCATCTCACCGGTACACACTCAGTCACCGCCATCTCAATCTCACACCGCCTCACAACAATCTCATACACAACAGACCGCCGCCTACCCCTAAAACCCACGAACCACCAAGCTAAACACTCACCAAACCCCATTACCAAAACCTGACCCCCAACCACCCCAAATTGAAAAAAAACTACGTAACTGCCCCTGACACACGAACATGCCCCCCCAGGAATCAGCCCACACCACGCGGAAGCCCCGCACCCTCGACCTGACAAACACAGTCTGACACCTCTCCCCTCCCACTGCTCAAATTAACTCTACTGACACACCCAGCGCCCCACCCACGCCCCCACCCCACCTACCCCACCCCCTCCACTGCTAAAAGCTACACACACTGACCACCCGTACCACGCGGACATCCGACCACTACGCCCCCCTAAACAGGTGACCAACTGACCCCCCGAGCCAAACATAACCACGCCACTGGACACCGTTGAGTTGAAGTAACCCTAACGACCCCCCCACCAAATGCTGAAACAAATCTAAACTATACCATAGACCCCCCACACTGACCCCCCGGCACCCTCCCAGCTATCCGGCGACCAGCCTCAGCCCCTCCCCCACTCGCACACCATCACCTGGCCGCGTACAACCACCTAACTGAGGGCAAAAAACTTGGAAGAACTGAACATCCACACCAAAGAACTAACATTAAAAACAACCCGCCAAAACCCACAACTGACTGACCAGCGCCCCGTGCCCCCATCGCACTTCATGCTCATACAGACGCTAAACTCTCTGACCCCACCCCGCTGTGAACACCCCCGACCGCCCCCACCACACCTACCCCGTCCCTATTCCTCACCCTCCCAAAAAACTGTGACCGCCGAAAACCTGGACCGCCGGTACCCATCCCACAGGGACCCGCCTCGCTAATCGCTCCGCCCCCGACTAGAACAAATGAAAAGCACACGACCCAACAGCTGAAAGCCAAACAACTGACCGACACTGGCCCCATCGACTCCACCACCCCCAACCTCCCCCCACAGGGACCACAACTACTGAAACTGAACACCTACACAACCACCCCCCCCCCAACGGAACCCTGACCCGGCCCCCACCCTACGGAAAACTGACTAGCTGCCGGCCCCGCTAAATCTGACATCACTCCATCCCAAAAGAAAAAACAAAAGAAACTAACTACTATTACCGCAGCACGGCCCCGACCACTGACCACCTTGACCATGCCAAAACAAAATGACTTGAACTTATCACCCACACCCCCCCTACCGCACACACGCCCTAGAACCCCACACAACCTCCTCTGCCGACAACGAGACCTACCCCCTCCCACTGACCACCCCGCGCGCCCCCCGACCAACTACCAACACACCCCCTCCCTGGAGAGATAAACTGACCAAACCCCACCCCTCTCTGGCTACCCACAATAAATACTACCTAAAACAAACTGAGACGTACTCCCCAGAATCTAAACTAACCTAGCCTAAACTGTGCAAATCCGTACACCCATCTGACATACTCCCCACGGACACCCACTCTTGCCCGCAACGCCGCCCATGACCCCCGCGACCCCCCCACCCAACAACCCCACACGCGCGCAGACAAAACTGAACGACCGCCCCGCCATGTTCCGTCCCCTCCACCAGGGCGCCTACATGCCCGCCGACAGGTCCCTTCCTAACTGACCCCCACCCCTAGATGACCATTACCCTGTCCGCCCCCGCACACCAGTTAAACTGACCGAGACTTACCCCCTAACAAAGTGACCCCCCCAGACCCCCCCCCGACGCGCCCATCCCCCCCCATCCTGACAGTAAACCGGACGTAACCCCACGCTCTACTACCCCGCCCCCCCCCCCCCGAAATTACTTGACCTCACACAAGGATCCGCCACACTAAACCGCCAACTTCCCCAATTTCATGACCAATCCACCGCTCCCCACCCTACCCCACCCTACCCACCCTACCGCCCACACTAACGCCCACAACTAATATAAAGACCACTACCCCCACACTCAACCACCCCACCCATCCCCTTCAACAGTCCCTGATCCAATTTGTAGGCCGGGACCACCAAGAACGCGAGCAGGAAGAAGGAGGGGTCGGTGATATAGCGGCGCGCACTGACGCAGGAAGGCCCTTGTGCGCGCGCGCGCGAGTCACACACACACACACACACACACACACACACACACACGACTAGCAACGCATGGCCCATTCACATCAATATTTTATGATACGGCAGACATGTTGGGTACCTACTGGCAGAGTAGAAACTTCCTCTCCCTAAACTTCCGTTTATTCCAGGACCCCCGAACTCCCTCACCTCGCTGCCCACCACTTCGGGCGAAAATTGTCTTTTCCTTAGGGACCCTGTGTGGATTGACGTGGTGTTGTTAGAGAGAGGGCAGAGTGTGTGGGTTAACGAGCAGGTTGAAAACCGTCCGTGGACCAGACGACCGACACTTATTGCATCTAAAACCAGCTATGTCTAACAGAGGTTACCGACAGCGAATGTGTAGATCTCGAGTGAGATGGGTGTATGTGAGGTGTGAGAGAAATGTTAGAGACGAAAGAGAGTACCAAACAAAAACGTTTCATCTAGTTGACAAAAATAGTGATTCAGCTGAAAAATCAAACAAAAAATTTTCAATACTAAAAATAAGTCAACAAAACATATCAATCAAAGGAGGATAAGAGAAGTGGAAAGTGTAGGAACTAATTCAATCATACCAAAAGCACAAATAAAAGCAAACCAATACCCAAAAACAATTAGTCAACAAGCCACCGCAAATAAACTATCCCCACAACGCTACCGAAACCTATACCCCATGAAGCCCTGTTTAGTATATTTTTAAACCTAACATACCTTCATCACTCTTCTAATTCCCTTCTTCCCGCTGGCTTCATTACCCCACCCTACAAAAACGACACGATAACCACAACAAATGACAAGCTAAACATCAATCCACCCCCATACACTACAATACACATCAGACAAAATCACAATCCTTTATGTCAAACAAAAGCAACGATATCACAACACACCAAAACTACCCAAAACAAGACAAACTAAACAAAGATCACCAAAAAAATAAAAGTACTACTAAATCACTCCAAATCTGCTACTCCTAACTATATGAGTTGTTCTTACCTGTAAACTGGTTGGGGATTAAAAATACTGGGGAGACTCATAACCAGAATGTGTATCATATGTTTATTAAAATATATTTTTTTATGTGTTTATATAAATTTTAATTTATTTAATATAATTACATATATATTTTACAAATCAACCAATTATAATACCATGAGTGGGGGACCAAAAAAGGTAGAGGGTGCAAGATGTGCGCACTCAATATACAGATAGAAGAAGACAGCGCTGGATGGTCAGGAAGAGTAGAATAGAATAAAATTCCATGGGTAAGGTAAGTTAACGGTATATGAGACATAAAACCCCTCAGTTTGGGTGCTATTTGTGATAGAGGTTCAGTTGTATATGATCAGTATATCTCTGATTTCTTTTTGCTGGGGTTGTTCCCCTTGCGTTTTTTTGCTTTCTTATCAGTATGTTAGTGTTCACTATTTCGGGTACAGGGAGGAACAAGAACTTTTAACTGTCGTCAGGGCATTGATGACTGGTTTGTATATTTGAATCCGTTTGATGTCTTCTTTTTGTCTCTTGAGTGTCTTTTAAATAGGCCCACAAAACATAAGTTTATGGCTCAAACAGTCGTACTCATCCTTTACGTTTTAGATTCATTGCTTTTTTACTTTGGCCAATTTCTACGAGAATATTTTTTAACCAAGCATAAATGGATCCCACCCCGTCATCCGCGGCCCACAATGAGAACCAGACAGCGAAAAATATTGAATAAGAAAGGGTATAACCCAATCAAACTTAAAAACAGGACAAACAGGAAGTTTATAGTTACAACACACCGCACCGACATACTACGATGTGAAAACGAATCCCCCTATAGTAAGTCAAAGCAAAACCAACCCAAATAAAACCACTCCCATTCCCCAAACACCCAGCACCAGCCAAAGTATACCCCGCTGCATAACACCACCTCCAAGCACAACACCGCGCCCTAATTCCCCACACCAATTTAACACCCACCCTGTATACCATACCAAAACACAAGCGTCGCACAAACCAAACCCCATATACCTCACACCCAACCAGCCCCCATCCCCCACCCCTCCGAACCCCCTCCACCACTTTAACCCTGACCACCACACAAAAATAAAACCCGCAGGCCACGACCATCCCCCCAACCACATGCCACCATTCCACCCCCCAACCCCAGCCAATACACAATTAAGAACTACCCCCACCCAGGATTCCAACACACCCAACGGACCCAATACAACCACGGCACTCCAAGGAACGGCCCCCCCCCAGCCAGACTCCATGCGACCAACACCACCAGGGTCGTAGACCCCACCCCAACACCACCATCGACCCCACCCACCAACCCCCAAACCCAAAAGGAAAACCACACACCCTAAAAAAAGCCCAGCCCAGACACCCAGGAACCAGAGCATGCGACCCAGGTATGGACACCCAATGACC
>JAHWGI010000496.1:0-19807 GCA_029379305.1 Frankliniella fusca | reverse complement strand
CGTGTAAATTTCAACCCCTAAGTTTGCACCCCTTTTTCTCCTCAGCCAGGAGGGGCACAACATCCGCTCAGGTGCGCGAAGGAGCGCACATTCAACCTTTACCAGGGTGCAAACGCGCAAACCCCTGCGATCATCGTGTCGGCCGCGAGAGCCACGCGAGTGAGCAGTGTTCTTTCCCTTTTCATTGTTGAATCGTTTTTAGCCCGCCCTTCTGCTTTGAAAAAGCTTTAGAGCGGGCTTATGCAATCGATGCGGTGTCTGTCTGTCTGTCTGTTTGTCTGTCTGTCTGTCTGTTCCACTCGAAGGAGTTGAGCTAGAGAGTTGAAATTTTTAGGGTATCTTAAGGGTCACTCCTGGACAACGAAACGCCTGGTGCAAATCCTGCTAACCCTCATTAAGGCACTGAAAAAAATTATAAAAGTTTTCACGGAATAAAAAAAAAGAAATATTCAACTTTTCTAACCCCGTCGACCCGTACCTCTCCGGAAGCGTATTTTCGCGTCTAGTTCAATGGTGCACACCGTTTTACGAAAAAATTGACCCAGCTCGCAACTACACTGTAAAAAGCACCCGTAGTTGGTCCAGTTTTTAACTTTTCTCAACCCCATCGAGCTGCACCTCTCCGGAAGCGTCTTTTCGCGTCCAGTTCGATGGCGCCCACCATTTTTCGATAAAAAGGACCCAACTCGCGACTACACTGTAAAAAGCACCCAAAATTGACCCATTTTTCAACTTTTACGAACTCCATCGACCCGCACATCTCTAAACCGTCTTTTCGAGCGCAATTCAGTGGTGCCAACCGTTTTTCAATTTCCAGTGTTGCCAACCGTCAAAACTCAAACATTTCGATTATTTTCGACATTTCTCGATATTTTCCGATATTTTCGACATTTTTCGTTGTTTTTCGATATTTTTTGATATTATTCGACATTTGCGATATTTTTCGATATTTTTCGACATTTTTCGTTGTTTTTCGATATTTTTCGATAATTTTCGATTATTGTCGATATTTTTTGATATTTTTTGAGATTTTTGATAATTTTCGATGTTTTTTGATATTTTTCGACATTTTTGACATATTCCGACATATATCGATATTTGTAAACATTTTTGACCATTTTTGATATTCTTCGACATTTTTCGACATTATCCCTCATTTTTCGATGTTTTTCGACGTTACCATATTTTTCGATATATCTAAACATTTTTGAGATATTTCGAGATTTTTCGACATTTTTTACGAATTTCTACATATTTCGACAATTTTCAACATATCTCGACAATTTTTGAAATTTTCGACACCCCTCGACGCCTTTACCATTAAAATTGGTTCGACGAGCGTAAATCAGTGTTGACAACTGCTGCCAAATAAAGTCCGAGTTCGACCGTTCCATCTGAGGCCGAACTCACGTATTTCGAGATTTTTCGAGATTTCCGACTCCCCTTTTTTGCCGAATAACTGACCGTGTAGTCACTATCGGCGCGTTATCAAAGCAGAAGGGAGGGCTGTAGTTTCGGTGGTTCACCGTTACAAACTGCCTCTTTCCGAAGAGAATGCCTTTACGGGCCGCAGGCCCGATCATTTACAAGCTAAGAGGACGTTCTGTGTGACTTAGGGGTCGGGCCGAAGGCCCGACCGAACGCCGCCGGCAGGCCAAGCAGGCACGCCCCCTTCCGAACGGAGTTGCCAGCGTAGCAAACCGGAGCTGGCAACGACGTTTGGCGGAAGGGCGGGCCTGCTTGTTGTGGTTTCACATGAGTGCCATGAAGTGGCCTGGCTGCCACATCGGTGACCTCTCAGAGGCCTCAAGTCTTTTTTGAAACTTTCTTGGTTGCGTAGCATCGTTTTGTTAAGTTTTCGGGCTGCTATTGATGTTTTTTGAGATCGACTTTGCTTCGATGGCACATCCAAACTCACGAGCACACCGCCCCGGTCATTTTGTCTGCTCACTCGCGTGGCTCTCGCGGCCGACACGATGATCGCAGGGGTTTGCGCGTTTGCACCCTGGTAAAGGTTGAATGTGCGCTCCTTCGCGCACCTGAGCGGATGTTGTGCCCCTCCTGGCTGAGGAGAAAAAGGGGTGCAAACTTAGGGGTTGAAATTTACACGATTTTGCATTTTTAGCCCGCCCTTCTGCTTTGAAAAAGCTTCAGAGCGGGCTTATGCAATCGATCTGGTGTCTGTCTGTTTGTCTGTTTGTCTGTCTGTCTGTTCCACTCGAAGGAGTTGAGCTAGAGAGTTGAAATTTTTAGGGTATCTTAAGGGTCACTCCTGGACACCGAAACGCCTGGTGCAAATCCTGCCAACCCTCATTAAGGCACTGAAAAAAATTATTAAAGTTTTCACAGAATAAATAAAAAAAAATCAACTTTTTCCAACCCCGTCGACCCGTACCTCTCCGGAAGCGTCATTTCGCGTCTAGTTCAATGGTGCACACCGTTTTACGAAAAAATGGACCCAGCTCGCGACTACACTGTAAAAAGCACCCGTAATTGGTCAAGTTTTCAACTTTTCTCAACCCCATCGAGCTGCACCTCCACGGAAGTGTCTTTTCGCGTCCAGTTCAATGGCGCCCACCGTTTTTCGATGAAAAGGACCCAACTCGCGACTACACTGTAAAAAGCACCCAAAATTGACCCACTTTTCAACTTTTACGAACCCCATCGACCCGCACCTCTCTAGAACCGTCTTTTCGAGCGCAATTCAGTGGTGCCAACCGTTTTTCAATTTCCAGTGTTGCCAATCGTCAAAACTCAAGCATTTCGATTAATTTCGACATTTGATCCGATATTTTTCGATATTTTCGACATTTTTCGTTGGTTTTCGATATTTTTCGATATTGTTCGACGTTTGCGATATTTTTCGTTATTTTACGACATTTTCGATAATTTTCGATAATTTTCGGTAATTTTTGATATTTTTTGACATTTTTGATAATTTTCGATGTTTTTCGACATTTTCCATATTTTTCGATATATCTCAACAGCTTAAAGATATTTTGAGATTTTTCGACATTTTTGACGTATTTCTACATATTTCGACAATTTTCGACATATTTCGACAATTTTTGAAATTTTCGACACCCCTCGACGCCTATATCGTTAAAATCGTTTCGACGAGCGTAATTCAGTGTTGCCAACTGCTGCCAAATAAAGTCCGAGTTCGACCGTTCCATCTGAGGCCGAACTCACATATTTCGACATTTTTCGAGATTTCCGACTCCCCTCTTTTGCCGAATAACTGACCGCCTAGTCACTATATCGGCACGTTTTCAAAGCGGAAGGGAGGGCTGTAGTTTCGGTGGTGCACCGTTACAAACTGCCTCTTTCCGAAGAGAATGCCGGCCCGACCGAACGCCGCCGGCAGGCCAAGCAGGCACGCCCCCTGCCGAACGGAGTTGCCAGCGTAGCAAAGCGAAGCTGGCAACGACGTTAGGCGGAAGGGCGGGCCTGCTTGTTTTGATCCTGGAAGGTAACGAATGCACCGAATCACTTCAAAATTGGTGTGGAGGTGCCTGAGGGGCTCACACATTGTACCGTGACCGCGGCGACCCGCCTCCGCCCCTCCATCCCCTGCGCTGGGGGTTGGAAAGTTAGGGGTTGCAACCCCCACGAAAACGGCTTTACCGTCTGGTCTGCAGTTTGTCACTCCGGGTGTCGATCCAGACGGCTGAAATCAATTGTGCAACGTGATTTTTGACCCTTTTTTGGTCATTTTTGATGATTTTAGTGAAAAATCAAGATTTGGGGTGTCAGTGTTTCGGGGCTGGACACCCCCGGGGGGGTGCGACGGACATGGGGACACTTTTGTCGTGTCCAGGGGACCTCCTGCTACCGCGCAGAACAGTGGAAAAAAATCCGAAAAAATCACCCCTACTTAGGGGTGGTTTTTTTGTGGCTCCGGAACGGTTCGTCCGACGGGGGTGGCTCCGGTATCAATCGAAAGAGGAGCCAAAACTGAGTCGGCCATGTGAATTTTAAACCTCTGCGACACCTGGAAGGACACTTTTGCCCCGGCGAAAGTGTCAAAAATTGACAGGGTCTTACGCGAGGGGTGGAAAAAAAAATGAAGGGGGTGGATTTGATTGTTGCGACTTTAGGGACGTTTCAACAACACTTTGGACCACCTCTCCTCCAAATTTCAAGTTTCTAGCCCTATTTTTTAAAAAATTATGAGCGGAGAAAAAAGTGGACCGCTAATTTTGCACACCAGTGTACAGTCAAGTGCCCTAATTTCGGACTTGTGCCCTAATTTCGGACAATTTGCAGAGAAGTGCTTATTTCAACCTATCTCGGTCACCTTTTGAGATATTCAAAATCCGGAAACGGCATCGTAAAGTTTGCAGTATAGAGTACCATATTTCGTCAAGTCGGTTGAAGTACCTTTAAAGTTTTACAGCACACAGGAATTTAAAGTTAAAAAAAGCGTATAGAACAATATTGCTGTTGTTAAATAAGCTCCCCCAAAAACCGGGGCTCATGTAGGTGTGAGCTGCCCCATGGGTGGTACTTTAACGAATGAATGTATGGTATTTTGGCTACAGAACTACATAAAAATTTATTTTGTAAGTCAAACCATTTTTTGGTACGGGACGATTTTTGAAAGTGCTACAATTTCGGACACTTTTTCTTATGGGCCAAATACATGGAGATTTTTAGAGTGTGTCCTACAGAAATTTCATGAGAATGTTTTTTGTTTCAAAATTAATTTTAAACAAGATTTGTTTTATAGTTTCCAACGATATCTCTGCTAGTTTAGAAGAAATAGTCGGAAATAGTGTGCTGAAGTTGTTTCCTTTGTAGGGCTATAGAGCCTAAACTAGTAAAGATATCGTTGCAGACCACAAAAACAAAATTATTTAAAATTAAATTTGCAACGAAAAACGTTTCCATAAAATTTCATTCTACAGTGAAACTAGCTATTTAGAGCACGTGTCCGAAGTTAGGGCACTTTCGTCCCTAATTTCGGACACTTTCTCGAAGGCTGCTGTAGCTACACACATTTAGATAGAAATTCGGCATGGGTGTCATCCGACGTGTCCGGAGCCATAGTTTTTCCAATCGCAACAGATTTTTCATATTTCATCATGCCTACACGTAAGAAAGGAAAAACCGCTAAATTCGTCCGAAATTAGGGCACTTGACTGTATTGAAAAAAGCCATAAAAAGTCAAGATGAGAGCAGACGCCAAGCCATTAATGACTTTCTCCAGTTGCGAACAATGGACTGGTCCTCTAAGGTCTCATCCAAAGCATCTCTTCAGTTGAAGGAGGCTAAATACAACAAACCAGATCACCTGCCAGACAAAGAAGATATGGTGAAATTAGCTGGCTATTTTGAAAAAAAGTCATCCTCTGCTATCAAAGCGCTAGAAGAGTGTCCCACTTCTGTGCATTACAATGAGTTGACAGAAGTAACATTAGCTAGGGTAATGGTATTCAACCGTAAAAGGCCAGGTGATCTTCATAGAATGACTGTGGAAACTTACAAGGAAAAAATTGAAGATCACAGGACCCATGCAGACATGTGGAACAGTTTAACAGCCGAAGAAAAAAGTCTTGTGAGTTCTTTGAAGAGAGTGGAAACTCGTGGTAAGAAAAATATGAAGGTGTCAATCCTTTTACTAAGGGCATGCAGGATGCAATAAGCTGCCTACTTAAACACAGCAACATGTTCTATTCCTGACACCAATCATTTCCTTTTTGCTAATGTTGGTTGTGATACTGCTATGAGAGGCTCGGATGCTCTCCGAGAATGTGTAAAGAAAGCAGGCTGTGCACATCCTGAGAGAGTGACTGCCACATGCCTGAGAAAGGTGGCAGCAACACTAGCAAAGGTTGCTGGCCTATCGGAAATCGAGGTAGAGGAACTAGCCGCCTTCCTAGGTCACACACTCCGAACGCATGAGGATTATTACCGCCTCCCACAATCTACTCAGCAAACTGCGAAGGTTGGCAAATACCTGAAGGGATTGTCTAATAGTTCTCATGTTAATGAAGGTGAGGAAGAAGATGATGTGGATAGTGATTTGGAAATGGTTGAACAACCCAGCAATTTAAAGAAGAGATCAGCACCATCAGATTTAGAATCAGACTCATCAGCAACTCCACAGAAAAGGAAGATCTCAAAAAAACGAAGATGGGACACCCCTCAGCGAAAAGCCATAGAAAAACATTTCAGCAATGAAATAAGCCTTGGCACGCCAATCAGCACAAAAAGAGTCTGCTTAAAACCTCTAGGGACTGAAACTAAATCGAAGAAAACAATAAATCCTGCAAACAAAGCATCATAAATAAATGATGAAGAACCCAAGTGTAAGATTTCTATCATGTTTTCATTACACTTTGAAGATGTTCACTGTGTTGTACATATCTTTTACTGTCAAGTGTAATTTTCTATATGATTTATTACTGTGATTGCATATGTTAATGTATTGGTCAAAATATTAACTGGTGTTTGTTGTCTCAAATTGTCGAGTGAACTCAGCCTATTCCGGGCTCCACAATTTGTAGCAATTTAAGACCGACAAGCCAACTTCACGAGTATGGGACCCTAGATTTTTAGCGTGAAGGGTGCATTTTATTTCATAGGAACGGCAATAACAGTTTTTAAATTTTCAATATGTATTCAAATGAATATGGTCTGAAGTTTCTTTCAAGTCTAATTTGCTATGTATTTTATTGCTATTGCTGTCATTGTATATGTAACTGTATTGGTTTATGCATAAGATGTTCATGTCTCTTAAAATTTACTGCTGTCTCCTCGTCCCCCGGGGAGGCTGGCAGCCCTGCCTCCCCGGCCCCCGGGCTCGTCTGCGGAGCCAGTCTCGGCAGAGCCGCCAGCCGGAGCAGATCGCTCCCGCCCTGCCTTGCACCTGTCATCCTACGTTATTGCACTTGTACTCTGGACCATTAAAGCAAGGTTTATTAAACTGGCGACGAGTGAACTCATCATACCAGCGGCCTCCCAGGGACTCCGGCTAGCCGGCCGTGCATTTACTTGCAATCGGCAGAAGACTGAGCCAGCCAGCCAGCCCGCAACGAGCCAGCCACTGCAGGTCGCGTCCGAAAACAGTATCCCGGCACGGTAAACAACAACCTCCCGGTGAGTCACATCCATCATGGCCCTAGAGCCACCCAAATTCAACCATCTGAAACCCGAGACGTGAGACGATTTTCTGGAGGATTTTGAACTGTATTGTGACGAGAGAGGAGTTACCGAAAATGCCCAGAAGAGGGGTTAGTTGTGCGGGGCGATTTGAGAGGGCACCTTGAGCAAGCTCAAACAGCGGCTGGCGCCGGCCAAGGTCAGGGATAAAGAGTTCGAAGAGTTGACCAACACTCTCCGGCTCATGATTAGGCCAGCTATTAATTCTTCATTAGGATATGCTGACATCTTGAATTTTCATCTGTTTCCTGTACAGGAGTATTTCGGGTACTGGCTTGGTCAAAAAATTGCAGCCCTCAGCACAGATGAAAAGAGATTCTCAGTGGTTGCAGTGAAGTATGACCCTGCTAGTGACACATTCATTCTGCTACAACATTCACCCAGTATGCTGAAATATTCCCCATGGTGTACCATGAGAAAGGGTTAGAGTGCATTCAACTTCGTGCAGAAATTCCATCTGACATAGTGCCTGGTAGTCTGGGTGACAATCAGGATACTACTGCAGCAGTGGAGAAAAATTCTATGGCTGCTACTAAAAAGGTGAAAGTGGAGTCCCTCCCCCAAAATATACACATTGTAAGTACTTGTTACTGGAAGGCAGTCACAGATTCCCTTTGTCTTGCCTCTGTTCCTCAGCAAAGTTATTGTGACACCTTGTCCATTTTTGTGTTTGCTTTGCAGGAGTATTTTGAATACTGGTTAGGTGGGGAAACTGCTGCTCTCAGCACCACTGAAGGAAAGAAATTCTCAGTGGTTGGACTACAGTTTGACCCAGCTACTGACACAGCTGTGGTAGAGGTACTGTCTGTGACCTTACTCAACCGAATAAGTTACCTTGTGGAAATTGTGCTTACCTTAAGTAACATACTTTCCGTCTTCTTGTGTCTTACAGTACAATTCCACTGAGGCAGCAGCCGCTGCAGTTGCTGCTGGCCTTTGCTTTGAAAGCATTCAGTTAACACTTGAGCAGATATCAGAGGTCCTGGAGGAGAAACTTTCCTGTACTGTTATTATTAGTGGCTTCAATGGACCTATATTCAAGGTAATCTGCGCATTTTTGCCTTGAAGGTTTTTTTTTGCGCCCTCCCCTATTTCAGGCAAAGATGGTTCTGTATTATACTCCGCATCTTCGAATGTAACTGTTTCGTGATTAATTACATTCACAAATGCACATTCATCCTCATCCTCATCTCTTTCCTCCTCTCCTACTCCTTCCTCATATTCATCTGGGTGTAGGACGAATACTTCTCCTACCACTGCGTATTTGGGAATTGTAACGCATTTATCCCCAAAGTTTTGCATGACAATGGCTTGTGGTGCCGTCACACAGGGTACTAATCGCGACTGAGCTACTACTCCAACTTGCAGTTTGGAAACTTTATTTCCAAATGCTGGGTTGGACACAAACAACCCTAACTTCGCATCCCCTGGTAGCTGGCTTTGATTTTTGTTTTAGGTACCCATTGTGTCTTCCTCCAAATTTAACAATCCTCCCCGTTTAGCGGTCTTGGCTTCCGCTCTCCCCCTACCCTGGGAATGAGAGTTTCCACCTGAACACGGGTCTTGTTACCATTTGGCAGGTCGTTGGTTCTTTCCCTGACCAACTCATCAGCCACCGTATCTGTTTTAATTTTAGTTTTAACCTCTTTCTCTGTAAAAGGTTTCAACCCAAAACTGTTCTCTGCTCTTATTCTATAAACTACCTTTTCTGCCACATAAGTCCTGGCACTTTTGGATTCATTTAGTGTGAATGATATTTGTACCATGTTAGCACCTTGTCCTTTCATCCTTTATTCTGAGCACGGCATCATACTTGTGCAAGAAGTCTATCCCTATCAAGTGTTCCTTGATGTCCGACTCATATGTCACATGTGTGAACTCTTTGCCAGCTATAGTAAATTTTGTTAGAGCTGCTCCGTATAAATTTGCTTTGTGTGACGTGACTCCTTTGAGCCTGAGTCTTGCAACTGAAAGGTCTCTTGTTCTGGTAATGACAGTGATAACTGCAGCTGTATCAAGAATACAACATTGTATTTTGTCCATCACTGTACATTTTATTACTGGTGCTGTTGTAACAGTTGAACACGCATTACAAGAAACCTCCCGGTGACTCTGCTCGTTCAAACAATCAGGCATCACTGTCACCGGTGGTTGATCTCTCACCTCCACCTCTGCTACCATAATCTCAGAGGTTGTTTCTAGTTTTCCGAACTGTCAGGTATGAAAGGCATCTCCTTGCTGGTGGATGGTCCGTTAGTTTTGTCACTCTGCTGATTCGGGAACCATTGCATTTTGGCTTTGTAGAGATCTGGTGGCATGTTGGGCATTTGAAAGCCTACCTTGACATTTGTCATGCCACCGTTATTTCTACATTGCCTAGCATAATGTCCCTTCTTTCCGCAAGAGTGACAAACTATTTCGGCTTGCTGCTGCTTGTAGTTCCAGCAGTTTGCCATCCTGTGCCCCTTTTTTTCCACAGTACCTGCAGATCATATCTTGATCTCCTTGGGAAAAACCTCCCAGAGCTCCGCCTCTGGCTCCTCTGGGCCCTGTGGATCCTCTTCCTCGTCGACCTCTACCTCGTTCATTGCTTGAAGATGAGCCGGCTTGTGATGGGAACACCATACTCACTGGTGCTTCCAGTCTGTCGCTAGCTTCCGCTTGCGTCAGTCTGATGCGTTTGCTCGGCGGCTCCTCCACTTCCAGGCTGAGTCCCCTGTTGAGGGTTTTGAGGGCCTCGTCTAATGTAGGTAGCGCTGCATATGCTAGCCTAGCCGCTGCCTTTTTGTCGAGGATTCCCTTGATGAATCTCTCTACTAGGTCTTCCTGTATGTCTTCCTCCTTCATATTTCTGAGGTAAGATCTTCCGAGCCTTTCCACTTGCCGCGCAAACTGCCTGACCGTTTGGTCTCTCTCCTGCACCAATGTGTTGAAGTCTTTCTGCCTGTCCCACATTGATGCTGTTTTGCTGTACATCTTGACCAGCGCTTCATCTAACGTTGCGAATGTTATTTCCGTCCCGTGGTGCTGTAGGTTAACTATAACATCTGTGGCATTCCCTACCAATGCCTGCAACAGCGCTGTTTTTTTGTCCTTCTCGTCCCATTCGTTTGCTTCCGACAACGTGTTGAATTGTACTTAGAAGACGGAGTAGTCAGTCTCTCCGTTGTACTTTGGGACCTCATTGTATTTCTTTATTTTCTGCTGTGGTTTGTTAACAATCGTGTCCAACAGCCTCATGAAAAATTGCGGGTCTTGGTCCTGGCCTCCCCTAGCCTCTCCATCTGCTAGGCGTCTCTGCCTTTCCAAACCCGGCTCCTCCTCTTCCAGGTCAAAGTCCTGGACTCTCTCTCTCCTCCGCCTATTTATGTCGGCCCTTAGGTCGGCAGCAAATTGGCCTTCCTCTACTTCCTGCTCTTCATCATCCCCCTCGTTTTCTGATGCTTGATCCTCGATCCTCCTGTCTCTCTTGTAGAAAACGTCGAAGATGTCTTCTTTCTCGGGCCAGGTGCTTCCTTCCTCGTCCTGCTCCGCGTCCACGTCCGCGTCCTCTGCCGCGTCCGCGTCCACGTCCTCTGCCTCGTCCTCTGCCTCTAGGTGGAGCCGGGGCGGCCATGGTTGGGAGAGGGCCGGCGCGGGGCCGGTGACACGGTGCCTCACGGCGTCCCACCTCAAACCAACCTACAATATATCTGGCAAGTTTTTAATTTGGTGACGACATTAAGTTATGATGCAGGCCTTTAGCACACAGTTCTGGAAGCCACTACACATACACATTCACAAGGAACACAGAGGAAGACACAGAGGCAAATCATGAATTTTATCCGTCTCACATTTCCAACACAAACATGGCGCCGAGCGGGCCAGCTGTGAACAACCCGCTTGGCAACCACTAAATCAAACCACCAGGCAAGAATTAAAGGGTTCTAGTTTCAAATTTGCCACACACTTACCATTAAATGAAATAGAAATTAAAAATATTGGGTCAAAACTCTCTGTGAGAGCCCAAATCGTGAATTTTATCCGCCTCACATTTCCAACACAAACATGGCGCTGAGCGGGCCAGCTATAAACAACGCCGGCTTGGTGTACACTCAAACCAACACAAAATATATTTTGCTAGTCTTAGATTAAGTAACTAGGTAAATTGATGTTGCAGGCTTTTAGTAAACAACGGTGCAAGCCTTCACGCATTAACACGGAACTCACGGGTTGTCTTATTTGTATCTTTCAGTGAAAACATGAATTGAGGATTTACTCTGAGGTTGGCGGTATTGTCACAAGCCCCGCCCTCGGCGAAATTACAGTCCCAGCAAACAATCAGGACCCGCGGCGGCTAGCTAGTGGTCACGTCTGAAAGTCTCCTGGTGGTGAACCCTTTTACATGGCGTGAATCTGCAACGATTCAGACGTGACCACTCCGTGCGGTGAAACTTTTGCACATCGAGGTACAAAGCAACAGGCGGCCGTTTTTATTGGTTGTATTTTCGCGCGAAACATTTCTATTGGCTAGAGCATTTTGGTGGGTGTCAATTTTGGCTCGGAACAGGGTGCTCGCCTCGCAATTACCATAGAAACTGACGATGCAAACTAATTTTCTGCAAAAACGTATGGACAGCTTGACATCATACCCATCTCAAAAATTTTCAAATTTTTCGTTGTATTTTTAATTATAATTTTGTACGAATCGCTTGGGCACGATTGGCTGCGGCCATAAGGGGCCATCGTCAAGAAAGGCTCCCCTAACGGGGGCCTAAAAATACATAAATGAAATTTACTTTCACCTTTTACTCATTATCTTTTCCTACGCGGTATGTGGTGGGGGAAAGTAGCACGTCGACCGGGCGTTGCGTGGCGGCCGGCCGCGAGCGCGCCGCTCCGCCCCGCGTGCAGGCAGCGCAGGGCGCAGGCCGCCCAGGCGGGTTCCGTGCGGGCCATAGCGCGCAAACGGTGCGAAATACGGCAAAACGGACAATTTTTTGGTCACTACGTCACCGATGAATCACGAAAAACATTACGATATGTTTTTGAATTTTCAAAATCGCACTGTTATTTAATTACTGTGACGTCACATTCTTTTTCATGTGAAAACTGTCACATTCCTTTTAATATTAATGTCACATTCTTTTGAATGTGACAATAAAATTTAGCCCGCATATTTTGGCCGATTCACATTGAAAAGAATGTGACACTGCATTTTAAACAATGTGACACTTTACACATGAAAAAGAACGTGACGTCTCAGGAATTGAATAACAGTGCGGCCACTCTAAAATTCGTGCATTTAGGCCCTTTGGGCACCACCATGGTGGGTCGCACGGAGGTCCGGTGGTGATTATAACATTCTACTAACCAAAAGTGACCGTTTGAAATCCCGAACGCATTCAGTGCCCCTATATGCTGCACTGCGCTAGTCTGATTGTAATAGTTGTTTGAATTTCGCAAAAAAAAAAAAAAACAAAAAAAAACAACAACAACAACAACATTTCAAAGCACATAGCACATATATTTTATGCGCTTTAGAAACTTACAAAAATCCAGTGAAGTTGTTGAGAAAAGTTTTCTCCTCCTCGGGAACAATGACTCTGATTTATGGGAAGTCTGACTGAAAGAAACATAAATAATTCTTATTCGTCCCGAACTCTTTTTCTCACTATGCCCACATTTATAATTACATCCATGAATTCTCTGACGGCATCCCTCTTTGTTCGGTTGGCCCATTCATTGTCCCAGCCATCAATAAATGCAGATGGCTGCGTTACGGGGTAGACTCCATACCTGTTTTAAACATGAAATTTGTAATACATTCATATCTATCAAGTCTATCATCTTTCGTCCTCTGCAAATTATCAATAGAACAATAAGTGCCAAATAAGGGCTACAAAAATACCCTGCATAATTTTCGTCTGGCCTTAACTCGGAGGCATACGCATTTATTGTGCCTCCACATGTGTGGCTAATTCTTCTCATAGTAAACAGCAGTTCCTGTAAGAGACACACATAACATTAATGGCCACAGATAGGTCCTGCAAGGTCCCGCCTGTGTCTAAAAGACCATGTGAAAAACCCGCTACCGTTCCGCGGCCACGGCGCGGCGCGCGGGTACTTACTCGGGCTGAGCCCATGCGGCTCGGCCCTCGCGGTGTTCCGCGAGATATTGGTCCACTACCATTCCGCGGCGCGGCGCGCGGGTACTTACTCGGGCTGAGCCCATGCGGCTCGGCCCGCGGGGTGCCGCGGGACACCGGCCCGCCACCGTTCCGCGTCCACGGCGCGGCGCGCGGGTACTTTACTCTGCTGGACCCAAGCGGCTTGGCCGCGGGGTGCCGCGGGACACCGGCCCGCTACCGTTCCGCGGCGCGGCGCGCGGGTACTTACTCGGGCTGAGCCCATGCGGCTCGGCCCTCGGTGTTCCGCGAGATATTGGCCCACTACCATGGCGCGGCGCGGGGGTACTTACTCGGGCTGAGCCCATGCGGCTCGGCCCACGGTGTTCCGCGAGATATTTGGCCCACTACCATTCCGCGGCGCGGTGCGGCGTTACCTCTACCGGGCTGAACACACGCGGCTCGGCGCGGGGCGTCGGGAGCATTCAAACTGAAGTGGCGCCACACGTGTTCATAATGAAGGGCTTCATTATGAAGCTAAACGGGTTAAGGCGCGCGTTTGAAAATGAAGATTCTCCCCTGCGCGCGTCGCGCGCGCGCTGGCGAAAAAATAGGGTTTCATTATGTAATCTTTTTTCAAGCTTCAGTTAAAAGCGATGGCTGGGCTGGGCTCAGCGGGAGTAAAGTTATCAGGAGGCCTCGAAATGAAGCCTTGGCAGGGCGGGTGTTCCGATAGTTGGGCACAGCTCCGGGGGCGAAGGAGGGTCGGCGGGGAGTGCTGCAATAATGTGAAGGTGGCCTGGCCGCGCAGTGGGCCTCGAGTGCAGACTGGATTTTTAGCAGATGATACGAAGGTATCAGCCTGCTTGTACTGTCATACAGCGAGCAGTATGCAGAGAGCAGCGCAGCGAGCAGAGAGCAGCTAGTGTGGCATTATATTATATACAGGGGGGAAAATTTCGCGCGGCGCGCGCCCCTCACTACTCCACGCCACCTCTCGGGACGCTGTGCTGCCGGGCCGCCGCGCCGCCGGGCCGGTGCCCCCTCCCGCCCCGCGCCTCCCCCCTCCTAGCCCAGCGCGACAGCGCTCCGCTTCCCTGCAGCCTGCGACGCGTAGGGACATCTACCATACGTATCATCTGCTTTCAAGTTCCGGCGCTCCGGAACTTTTTGGTCACGGTCGCGTGGTCTGTGGTAATTTCCATTTGATCATTTTGAAGTGGCAAGTCAGATTTCTAGAATTTAATTTGCGTATTTTGCGCTGTGTTTCAGGAGCCCCGCCCCTCTGCCCCAGTTGCTCCTCGAAAACGCCCCTCCGCCACGGTGACCGTGAGTTCATTTTGGTTTGAATATGACTTGGGAGACCTTGGTTATTTATTTGTACTTCATCTTTAGGACGAAGTCTTCGTGTGTAAGCGGAGCCGGGGGGCGGAGCCGGAGGCGAAAGAGGAGCCGGAGGCGAAAGAGGAGCCGGAGGAAATTTCCTTAGAAGTAAGCGCGACTTGCGAATTCGTTTCTGTTTCATTTTTTATTTTATTTTTTTAACAATTTTTTATTTTCGTATGACGTTCCTGCATAACACACTTTATCCCTTTCAGGAAATAATCGAACGGGTGAAGATGAAGGAGCGAAAGGTGAGTTGACTCAAGTTGTTCTTACCTGCTTTTGGTTCTCCGCCCGACAGCGGCCTGCCGCTACCTGGAAGGCCGGGGCAGGGTGAGGCGGAGTGCGGCACAGGCTGCCGGCCTGAGCGGGAGGGGAGGGGAGGAGTGAGGTGGGGCGGGCAGCAGCGCTGCGCTCGCCCGGGCTGGCGGGCGGCACTGCGGCACAGCCCGGCCGGCCTGTCAGTCCCTGTCGAGGCGTCGTGGAGAGCAGATCGGTGCGTGCGTGCGTGGCCAGCCAGCTCGGGGACCCTATTTGACCATTTGTTTTGAGTTTTTTGTGTGAACGATGGAGAAGCATTCTGGCAGTCGGAAGGAAAAAGGTGAGCGCAAGAGTGAAATTGATATCCTGCGAGTAGTATAGAATCCCCCTAGTCCCGGGCCACCATTTTGATTCCCCCTAGTCCCGGGTGCCCCGAGTCCCGGCCCCCTAGTCCCGGGTGACCCCGAGTATCGGGTGACAGGTCAGGACGTGTAACCCAACCTAAGTTCACGACAGGTCAGGACGTGTAACCCAACCTAAGGTGCCCCGGCCCGATCGTGTAACCCACAGGGGCGTTACCCAGAGGGGCGTAACCCAGAGGGGCGTACCCTAAACCTAAGTTGGGATGGCTAACCTAAGTCACCGACGCCAACCCAACCTAAAGAGGCGTAACCCAACCGAAGTTAAGAAAGATGTCAGGACGTGTAA
Source organism: Frankliniella fusca (assembly GCA_029379305.1). NCBI lineage: Eukaryota > Metazoa > Arthropoda > Insecta > Thysanoptera > Thripidae > Frankliniella > Frankliniella fusca. Next base: position 4,181 of record JAHWGI010000496.1, on the reverse strand, counting down.
CCCAATCTAAGTGAAGGGTGAAAGGCACTAACCCAACCTAAGTCATCATCTTTGGGATGGCTAACCCAACCTAAGTTCACGACAGGTCAGGACGTGTCTTTGTGGTGGGTAACCTAAACCTAAGTGAAAGGTGAAAGGGGTCTAACGTCAACCTAAGTTAGACAGGTCTAAACACATTGTCCTGGACCCGTCCCTCCCGCTGAGGTGGCCATGGCCTCAAGGTGGCCGACGACGGGTTTGGCCGTGGCCTCGTGGTGGTCGACGACGGGTGTGGCCCGGACCCGCCACTGGCACCGCCGGGATAGGCGTCAAGGATGGTGGCCTTGGCCTCGAGGTGCGGGACCTCACCGCCGAGGACAACGTGAGCCGGGTGCGAGTCCTTGTCGCCCTTGGGGCGCCGCCCATGAGGTAGCCGCCGGGGAAGTCGCCTGAGCACCGGGACCGCGAAACCGAAAGGTGGTCGTTGGGGAGGGCGCACGTACCCCAGGACAGCATACCGGTTGGAACGCGTAGGTCCGCCGCCGTGTGGTGATTCATGCGTGGCACCTAACTCATCTGGCGGTCTAGATCAGCCGCGAGAGCTAAGGGTAGCCCTCTATTTAGGCAACCATCACGAAGCGGCAAATTTTAGTAACATTTTTTTTATCGTTTGTCTTCGCATTTGAAAACAAAACAGCATTTCCATGCGCGCCCAGGGGGCATGCTGTTACGCTCGTTAGAATTTTTAATGGATAATCCTATCCCCCCCTATTGGGAGGCCTATACGAAACCGTTGCTCAGATTACTGGAGCACTTGTGTGGATCATTGGAGCACTTTTGTGGAGCATGTGTGGAGCATTGGAGCACTTTTGTGGAGCATGGGTGGAGCATGTGTGGAGCATGTGTGGAGCATTGGAGCACTTTTGTGGAGCATGTGTGGAGCACAATTTTTCGGGGTCTTTTAGGTACAGAAACAATGTTTCATAGCCAAATCGTTTAGTAGGATAGAAAGAAATGGATCTTCGGAGTGCTGAATCAAGAACTCTCTTTTATCTCGCCACCCCACCTCTTCATTTGCCAGGTAACGAATGATCTCTTTGAAATTTTCCATTAACTTTTTTTTCATATTTATTTCCGGAAAAGTATCCACGAAGCAAGTTCCAACATATTTCATTCAGAAAGCAAATCAGCTCTTTTTCGGCATTTTCAAGGACTGCGGACCGTATTTTGTGATCCGGTTCCCTCAAGAACCGTATTTTCTCCCGGTGGATTTTTTGATGATCCCAATATATACGAAAAGCGCGATCTGACTCTGACTCGGACTCTTCGTCGCTAACCTCCTCCTCGTCACTCTTTTCCTCTTCGTCACTCATTTCCTCGTCGTCGCTACTAACCTCAACCCACTCCTCCCACAACTTTTCTTCTTCTTCTTCATCCTCTTCACTGTCACTCATGTCGCTATCCTCCTCTCCATCACTTTCATCCTCATATTCCTCCTCTGCCTTATCCTGACCGCAATTCATTATATTGGTCATTTCCTCCCTCAGCCTTACTTCAGGCGGTGGTGTATAAGAAGCCTTGTTGCGTAGAGCAAATAGGCTGTCTTGCGGAAGCGTTACAATTGTTTTTCTCATTTTAGTCCTTTCGCGGACGTTGTTCTGGACAAACTGATATCCGTGTGTGGTTTCAAACCCTTTATATACATCTGCAGTGGCGCGATCCCGAATCAGCAAATTAAAACCGAGGGGTCGCCAACTCGCCTGAGCCGTGTACGGACTATTATATATTATGGATATTATGGATATTATGAGTATTATGGATATTATGAGTATTATGAAGTATTGTACGGTATTATGGGTATTATTAAGTATTATTCGGTATTATGGAGGTATTATAAGGTATTATGGTGGTATTATGAAGTATTATGGCGTCATAATGAGGTTTTAAGGTAATATTATAACGTCCTATGATGGTTTTATGAATGTAATGGGGGAATTATAGACCATAATACACGTTTAATAAAAGCTTGCACAATTATTTTAAAATTTGCTATTTATGTCTCTGAAATAAGCTCAGATTCACTCAAAGGCTGCTTAAGATGTTTACTTAGGAGAGTAATGGCGCTAGGCAGGCAGCTCGCAGTACAGTTGTACCGGAAGGGTCACTGTAAAAAATTTCTATGGTAGATTTCCTATAAATGTATCTGACGCTTTTCACATATACATGTATAGGAATTTTCCTATACACGCGTGTCGTAATTTTACCATACACGATAGTATTCTTACCATACATGTGCCACGTGGCTACGACCTCTTCTTTGCTGTACTCTGTCCTCCCCGGAGCAAAACTCAACATCGGCTCGACGACGTTCCGCTTTCGGGTACACAGATTCGGTAACCACGCGCGTAGTATAGTGTGTGTTGCGAGAGCCGTCGGCATAGTGAGGACGTACGTCGACATCAATGTTATGTTAAAGACAGCTTAGGTGTTGTCCTCACATGCGTTTATTGTAGTGCACAGCGTTCACAGTGTTGTGAGATTTGACACAAATAACGAATAATTTAAGTTTAGAAGGTTCTCTTGAAACCGAATAATATATTGCTTATGTCGGTTATGTTCGTTTCTACTACAAACAGCGGGAAACAGATTGGTTTCAAAATCGTTTCTACCAATTATACGTAAAACAAAAATTTATCGATTTCTAGGAATGTTCCCTACTTTAATTTCATAAAGCCCTTTTCTTCGATAAATTGGTGGATAGTGGGGGATCCCGGACCAGCCCAGAAACGCCCAAAACAATGCAGAATGCCGGTAAGTTTGAAACATTTAAGGTAGGTTGCGCTGAGGTCGGATGGTGACAGGGTCAAGGATGAGGGAGGGGGCGGGGGGAGGTGCGGGAGTTCGTCCCGAGAGACCGAGCAGGAGTCCTTCCCATCCCTACCTCTCCGTACCTCTGAGGAAGATTTGGGAAGAGGTTGCCTAATTGGGAGAGATGAAACGGGCGACACTCCAGGCAACCTGCAACCACTATTCGCACACACTCAAGGCATCCTGCTCGCACCAAGTGCAGTGGAGGTATGCGAGGATGCGCTAGGTCGCGCTGCACGTATAAAGGCCAAATAGGTTTAGTAGGAAAAAGTTAGGATTATTCTTCTTTTTAATGAGATATTATGAAGTATTATGAAGTATTATGAAGTATTATGAAGTATTATGTAGTATTATGAAGTATTATGAAGTATTATAAGGTATTATGGAGAGTATTATGTGGTATTATGAAGTATTATGAGGTATATTATGAGGTATTATAAGTATTATGGGTATTATGGGGTATTATAAGGGTATTATGGGGCCGTGTACGGAGTATTATGCGAGTTGGCGACCCCTCGATTAAAACTATAGGTTTCGAAACTAGGATTGCTTTGCAGCGCCCTCTATCGAAGAACTGTGTAACATCGGTGTCAAATGCATAAAAGCAGGCCCATTTAACAGTCCCACATCAGTTCAGATAGAACTCCCGACACGGCAACATGTCGCATAGAATTGTTAAGCTCGAAGGTGGGGGCAAAAAGCTTGTCTCAGGTGCTTATGAATTTCACGAACGGTTGACCAGAAACAACAAAACGTACTGGAAATGCGTCCAGAGGAACTGCCCTTCCACGGCACTGACGATGTTAAATTACAACGGACAAATCCGTGTTGAAAAAGAGACGCCTCACACTCACAGCGCGACAAACGAGGAGGAAGGGCTCTGAGGAGGGCTCTGAGGAGGACAAGGAGGAGGAGGAGGAGGAGTGGGAGGAGGAGGAATATGAGGATGAAAGTGATGGAGAGGAGGATAGCGACATGAGTGACAGTGAAGAGGAAGAAGAAGAAGAAGAAGAAGAAAAGTTGTGGGAGGAGTGGGTTGAGGTTAGTAGCGACGACGAGGAAATGAGTGACGAAGAGGAAAAGAGTTACGAGGAGGAGGTTCCCGGTTAAAAATGAGTCTCATCCGAGGCCGGCCCGAGCGCGGGTCTAGTCCGGTAGAGGTTCCGCGGACTACTCCGAGTTACACCCAGAATGTTCCCAAATCGGCAACTTGGCGGGTGTGTCCGAATGCCAGACTACGGGCTAATAGCGTTGTTCCGGGCTGCGGGCCCGGCCCGGGCGAGTCCGATGTAGCGTTCGGGCATACCCGCCAGCGATCCGAAACTGCCGGGAGG
>JAHWGI010000495.1:0-20111 GCA_029379305.1 Frankliniella fusca | reverse complement strand
TAGCAGATGATACATCTTAGCAAAAATAAAATAAAAAGAAACTAAAGAGAACTGATGTTTCATCGGCTTGTACTCTCGCAATAGTATAGAGCGGGCCGGGTTGTCACAGTGCTGCGCGGCGTGCGGCGTGCGGCGGCGTGTGCAGGCCTGGAGAGGGGGAAGCCAGGCGGGCCAGGCGAGGGGGTCGGGAGGGGGAGGTGGGGCCAGCGGGGCCAGCGGGGCCAGCGGGGCCGAAGCAGGGACCAGGCGAGGCTCCAACCCATGGTATTGTTGCCTTGTGCGGCGCCCGGCGGCGCCACGCTCGCGGCTCTCCCGAGTGTAACACATTTATAGCAGTATGTGCCAGACCATGGGTGGGTCGACCCGCCAAACACATGTGTAACGGTGGCTGACTACCCAAACCCCGTAAGTGCTGAAGGCGCTGAAATAAAATTATTCGTACGCACATTTTCGTAACGTCGCCTTAATACACAAAAGTGCAAGACATAATAAGGTGTCAGCTAGCTTTTACTCCCAAGTTCAAAAACCAAGCGCGTGTACCCTGGGTATATTGTACCTAGGGGGGACTGATGAATGGCTCAATGGCTCGCAGTCCGCGAGGCGCAACACAGCAAATCCAAAAATAAAAATTAGATTTTAGTATCATCTGCTTTCATTTACAATCTTGATTGAAATTTTTTTTTTCGTATTAAATATTACCTTATTTTCTTCAAAAATAAAAAAACCGGCCTACCGGCGGGTAGGAAGGCAGTCGGCTGATTTTGAATATGACTATGAACGGTAATTGTCACGGGAACGAGATGCGTCTGCGTAGAAATCATGGACACTTTGATTCCAGTTTTAACGTGGCTGATTTTCTGATTTCTCTTCTTACAGGCTTGAATTTTTAACTGCGTTATACTGGAATATATTTTAACTGGCTTCTATCTGAACCGCATTCATTTCATTTGAAATTTAAATCCTGGAACTAGGGGACCAATTGTAATTTTGTCACTTCTTTACTGCGACAAACTGTTGGAAATTCTTTCGTAAATTAACGACAGATAAGTCGCTAATTTTTACAGCGACTGCAGAACCCGGGGGGGTGAGGAACTGGAAACAATTAGGTGCGCCGGTATTAACAATATGAAAAAATATCAAAACAATACGAGACAATACAAACTTACAAAGTGACAATTTCGGACAGAATTAGAATTTTTCTTAACTGGATCATATTGTATTATATTTTAACTGGCTTTTAAATTATTTGAACCACATTCATTATTTATTTCAAACTTAAATATTGGAACTTCGGGACCAATCGTAACTTTGTCACTTCTTTACTCTCTGATACGAGCGATCGTGGTTCCCGGCCGGTCCCAGCTTGCACACACGCTCTTTTTATTTTAACTGGGCTTTATACCAAACTTAAAAGTCAGACAAATCGGCTTCCTAACAAGATTACTGTTTTACAGTGGCTGATTTCTGATTTTTATTCTTAGGGACTTGAATTTTAACTTGGTCATACTGGATTATATTTTAACTGGCTTTTAAAATTATCTGTATTGTACTCAATTCATTTCAAACTTAAATATTGAAACTTCGAGACCAATCGTAGCTTTGTCACTTCTTTACTGCGATATAAGCGAACGCTGTCAAGAGGTGTAACGTGATGAGGGTTCAGCAGCGCGCTTGTATACAAAAGGGTCCATGGACGGCTGGCACGCGGGGGCGGGGCGGGGCGGGGCGAGAGGCGCGGGGGCGGCTGGGAGGGCGGTCGGGCGGGGGCTGGCGAGGCACAGCTGCATGCTGCGCGGGGAGCGCCGGGCCACCTCCTCCAGCTCCTGCCGCCTGGTACAGCGTTGAGGCTCTTGACGCCAGCCCGCAGCCCGCCAGTCCGCCCGCCCGCAAGCCGCACACACGCTCCTCTCCTATATACAGTCTGGGAGGGGTGGGGGGCTGGGGGAGTGAGCGCTGCCTGCTGGCGGACTATTCTAACTGGCTGGCTTTTACTGGATACTGGATCAATACGGGGCTTATATTTTAACTGGCTGGCTTTTACTGGATACTGAATCAAGACGGGGCTTATATTTTAGCTGGTCTTCATACCAAACGTAAAAGTCAGTCTAATCGACTGCCTAAAAATAAAATAATTAAGAAAACAAAACGCCTCCTGCAAATACCATCGTCCTCCTATGCTGTGCTGCAAGCTTACGGCCCCAACAGTTGCCGCTTTTCTCCGGCCCTCTGCGGGCAGCCTGGATGGTGGTTCAAGCAAAGGCGAGCCCACCGCACCAAAACCCGCACCTGAGAACCGCGAGCCATTCCGTGCAAAGTGAAAACCACCCTCTGGAAATATATGTGAGGCTGTTCGAGGTCGAGCAATGTGGTGTGCATCATCTTGGCTGCAGCAGCACCCTCGCCGCCCTGCCTACGCCCGCCTGGCCTGTCACGGGGCTCGTGGCAGCAGAGAGCGCCGAGCTCGCGGCCCAGCCCGGCCCGGCCGCTTATTTCCAATTCCTTGGCGATTCAGCACGCTACGGAAAATTCAGCTGTGCGTTAGGTTAGGTTGGGTTAGGTTAGGGTAGTCCGATCCAAATAGGCCTTGGCCTCTGGAAGACAGAGCAGCTGCTCTGACCTAGCCTAGCATAGCCTAACCTAACCTAACCTCACGTCACCGAACGTTCGTCTTCCAAAACGGCTGGTCGCGAAAGAGGCCGCGCGCAGCTGAAGTTTCCATAGGGTGCTGAATCACCAAGGGATTGTAAATAAGCGGCCCGCCCCCCGAACCACCAGGTGCACTCAACAGGCGCAGGAACGTGGCCAGCGGGCCCCGCCCCGGGCTGCGGGCCGAGCACGCATAGGGCCCTAACTCATCCCCGGCCACCCCGCCTCTCTGCACCGCGCCCCGACCTGCCGCACCGCACCATCCACACGTCCAGGAGCTACACCCTGCCGCCCTTCCCCGCCTTGCTCTTGCTTGCTGCCTTGCCTACAGTATGGGACTTTAGGACTACAGGACTTTCAAAGAGAGAACAGCTCTGAATTTTGGTGTACAAATGTTGTGACTTATTGTAAATTTTACAGAATTCTTGGTGATTTTTTTTTGTGAATTTTTGAGTTTTTTCAAAGATTCTAAATTTTTCCGAAATTTTCGCATTTACTTTTGGAGTTCTTAAATTTTCTGAAAGTTTCCTGAATTTTCCTGAATTTTTTTAAATTTTTCAGAATTACGAGGTCAACAAAAATTTCAGAGCTGTTTCCCACTGCTCGAGGACTCACCCTGCCCTGCCCTGCCTTGCCCCTGCCCTGCCCTGCCCCTGCCCCTGCCCCTGCCCCTGCCCTGCCCTGCCCCTGCCCCTGCCCCTGCCCCTGCCCCTGCCCCTTCCCCTGCCCCTGCCCTGCCCCTGCCCCTGCCCCTGCCCCTGCCCAGCCCTGCCCTGCCCTGCCCTGCCCTGCCCTGCCCTGCCCTGCCCTGCCCCTGCCCCTGCCTTGCCGTTGCCCGGCCCCGCCCGGCCCCGCCCGGCCCCGCCCGGCCCCGCCCGGCCCCGCCCGGCCCCGCCCGGCCCCGCCCGGCCCCGCCCGGCCCCGCCCGGCCTACGCCACCAGCTGTTCGTCGTCGTGCACCACTTCTTGTCCATCTCGCCCGGACAAGATCGGACCGGGGATGTACGTACGTCCCGGCCCGCCCTAAATTACCATTTAAAGGCCCCTCGCACGGTTATTCCCGCCCTGCCTTGCAGATGCTCGCGCCTCTGCCTCGGCTACTAGTAGCTGCCGTGTGAAACTTGACGGGTGTCATGGAGGGCATTGCGAGGCGTGGCGAGGCGTGGCGAGGCGTGGCAGGGCGTGGCAGCAGGGCGTGGCGAGGCGAGGCAGGGACTGCCACGGCGGGAGGTTCTCCTGCTACGAAACGTGCTCCGGATGCGATTTGTCAAAGTTTTGCCCGAATGAGGGGCCTTCTTCATCCCACCGCGGCGCCGCGCTGGCCCCGACCCCGAAGTAAATCGCAAGACGCCCCCCCCCCTCCCCCCCCTGCCGCCTAGTGATGAATCATTCAAGGCGTTCTCGGCCTGCCCCTCCCCGCTACACTGCGGTGCGGAGTATTTTTCATGACGGCTTGACTTATCTCCCCCACTAGCGCGCGGCGCCGGGGCGGGGCGGGGCTGGTTGGCCCCACCCGCCACATTAAATCACCATCGCACTATTTATAAGGCGGGGGGTGGGGGGAGGTGAATATGAGTACTCATGTGGGGCCGGCCCGTGCGGGGTCCTCGTGACCGCCTGCAAACTAGTCCACTAGTCCTTAGGCCCCCCCCTTCTTCCGAACAGCAACGTGCTGCAGGGTCAGCAGTGCTGCAGCCAGCAAGCGCGCGACCGGCGAGTAGGTTCTGCCAGCGGGTACCGTCCCCGTCCACACCAGCAGCCGGAGCGCGGCGAGCGCGGCGCGTCAAACCGAACTGCGCGATAAATCTCTTGGTGGCCCGGCCAGCTCAGCACCCCTTCCCAGAGCAACTTTTTCTCATACGAAAAAGAAGAGGATACCTACCGCAGTGATAATTTATTTTCTCATTGGAGATACCCGCCCTGCTATGGAATGTTTACTTCTGAAGTTGTCTCCACCTTATCAGCCCACGATGAGAGCACGCGGGCTTCAGATGTACAATGACTCAAAAACCATAACGTTGAATCGGAGTAAAACAGATCTTTTTCACAACGACCTTTATCTCAGAACTATTCGCGCCACACCACCACCGCACTGTGCTCTGCCTCTAATAGCCTCCCTCCCTCCTCCCGTGGCAGAGAGAAAGGATACAAATTTTACAATCCAGAGAGCTCCCTTCTCTCTCTCTCTCTCTCTCTCCCCCTCCCTCCCTCTCCCTCTCTTTCTCTCTCCCTCTGCTCGAGCGTCCACTGTTGAGTGCGTCCGTGAGTGTGCGAAAAGAGAGGGAGAGGAAGAGGGGAGGAGGGAAAGGGGAAACGAGAGGGGCGAGAGGGCGCGAACGGCTCGACCTTTGAAGGGAGTACACGATTTGCCGTGGGCCCCCCAGGGCACCGGGCGGGGGCGCTTGTTGACCTAGTGCTATTAGGACCGAGACCTGTTGTCCCGTGCGCACCGTATGGTTTGCACTTCTCTCTCTCTCTCTCTCTCTCTCTCTCTCTCTCTCTCTCTCTCTCTCTCTCTCTCTCTCTCTCTCTCTCTCTCTCTCTCTCTCTCCTCCTCTCTCTCTCTCTCCTCCTCTCTCTACTCCGGCCTGTCTACCCCTCAGTACTTTTACCACCCTACAACCCGCAGATAGTATGGGGTCTGGCGGCCTGGCTCGCTACCATCCGGCCGCTATCAAGCACAAATATTTACACTGATAAATGCTATTACCATTAAGAGAGTAGTTGACGCGTGAGCGGTGCCCAGCCGAGCGGACAGGCGATGGAGCAGCGACGGTTTTCTGTTTGGATGACGCGTGAGCGGTGCCCAGCCGAGCGGACAGGCGATGGAGCAGCGACGGTTTTCTGTTTGGATCGCACTATTATTCATTCGCGTTGTTCGCCAGGGTAAATTCATTATGAAATCGATGTAAACATCACGCCCCGGCTCTGCCAGCAGCGCAGCGCGCTCGTACTCCCCCTACCCTTCGGCCCTTCGGTCTCTGCGACCACGCAGCGCACGAGGCGCACAAACCTACACTGCCAAAAGACTATTATGGTTTTTCCTCTTCGGTCGTTATTGCGTTGATCCCAGTACTTTTAAGGAATGGATAGGATGATCGCAAAGTGCTGATAAGATCGCAGGGGGATAAGATAATCGCAAGCGGCTAAGATGATCACAGTAGGATAAGATGATCGCAAGGATGTTCTGTTGCTTTAAGGGTTGCCTAAATGTTGGTGCTAAATATCTCATTGCAGTCCAATCTGCAAGGTCCCTGACAAAGTAAAAGAAAAAACTAAGGTGCGGGTGAAATTATAAGGTTTCTTTCGGTCATTTATTTTGTTGATTACGGACAGTTTACCTCAAAACAGGACGAAGAGAGAGAAGTCCTATACGTACCTGTAAATGTAAACGCTCTCACTACTGCTTGTAAGAGATTTTGAAAAAGGTCATATCAATTAAAGTTAGTACCTCTGTCAAGAGTGACATCAACTGACAGAAAGTAGTTTTTACTCGTTCTTTACCACCACCTCTCTTCTGAGTGGTGAAAAGAACGAGTATTATTCTCTGTCGTGTGTAACCCCTAACTGATTCCACTTTCATCTTAGATCTCACAATTCATACAGACATGATACTTATACTATTCTGAACTGGAAATGCTGATCTTTATTCCAACAATGAACTCTTTTTTTTTTTCGGGTTCAATAGTATTATTTTGAGAGCACTTATTAAATTTTGTATGTTTTCATTCAAAGTCCATAAGCCAGCTTATTAGTGGAGTTTTCAATCTAAGAGAGCACAATACCTACAGATGTGAAACTTGTACCAATCCTAACTAGAAATATATTACATAACCTTCGTCTGAATTTCAACAATGAACTCGTTTTCACGTCTAATAGTATTATTTTGAGAATTATTAACAAATTTTGTGCTAGTTTTCATTTTAAGTCCCCAACCGAGCGGGAGGACCGAACGAGGCCCGAGCCGAGCAAGGGCGAGTATCCCGGGAAAAACTTCCCCTACACACACTAACAAAATCTCAGGGGCCGCGGAAGTACTATACGACAGGGGGGCCAACTTCGGTGGTGTCGTGGGGGTTGCCTACCTACCCGGCGGTTTTGGGTGCTTTTTTAATGTGAATTTTGTAAAATTCAAAAAGAAACGCTTTTTTTCCAAATAATATATTTTTATAAAATAAGAATAGCCTTTACATTAAAAAATAAAATAAATTGATCTAGCTAATGACTTTAAGCTCGTACTGGCAAGAGTACAACTTACAGGACAAGTTACAGAAACCAAAACTTCGTTTAAATTTTAACATTTTCAAAGCGCACCGTAAATGAAAAGACCTTGTCTAATAACGGGATGCATGTTCTTCACTTCGAATTCGTATGACGCGTCCTAAGAACAAAGTCCGATCTGTTTGCGCGCGTTTCAACAAAGTCCGATCTGTTTGCAAGCGTTTCAAACAAAGTCCGATCTGCTTTCAGCCGCGCTCTGCAGCGCTGGCTTATTTTATTTATATGTTCGTTAATATTAGCAGAAGAGAAAAAGTAATGGATGCTACGTGATCCTAAAAGATTAAAGAAAAGCTGATACAAAAAACGATAGGCAAAGATACAGTAACAGAGTTGTCACAGAGATCTTAACATCCACCACCCGAGCGCGGCCGAAAGCAGATCGGACTTTGTTGAAACGCACGCAAACAGATCGGACTTTGTTGAAACGCGCGCAAACAGATCGGACTTTGTTCTTAGGACGCGTCGGATGTGCGCAGAAACGCATTTTTCTACGCATATTGTTCATGGATGGTAGCCGCGGCCATGCCCTCTATCGCAAAGCACCCTTCACCCTACATCTTGAGGGGAAAATTAGCTTTGCCCTCCCTGTTTGATGCTTTGGCCCCACTCGCCCCCCACTTCCGCGGCCCCTGCAAAATCTGAGATGAAAATGGACTCACTCGACTCACATCATATTATTATTATTATAAATTACTTTTTTAGAAAGTACGCAGGCTTTGTTCCTCCTTGTTATTATTTTTTTTTCAGCCGCATCACTTCCTCTTTAACAGTTTTACCGGGGAAAGACTCCAGGTCCAGGCCCTTCTGCAGGGGCCACAGGCAGGCGCAGGCAGGCGCGCCGCGGGCACCGCGCCGAGCCGAGCCGGGGCCGCGGTACGCGGTATTTACCCTCGACAAATAGCCTAGTGCGGTTTCGTTATCATCGCCGCTGCGGAAACAATGCCGGGTAATTGGCTGATGGTAGACAGACTCGTGAGATCATTGTGCCTCGCGGGAGAGGGAGAGGGGAGAGGGAGAGGGCGAGCGAGCGAGCGAGAGAGAGAGAGAGAGAGAGAGAGAGAGAGAGAGAGAGAGAGAGAGAGAGAGAGAGAAGGAGAGAGAGAGAAGGAGAGAGAGAGAGAGAGAGAGAGAGACGATTAGTGGCCTGCCCTTATTCATCTCTCTCTCTGTATCTCTCTCGGCGGGAGCCTGGCGTGGCGTGTGCTGTCCAGCCGTCCACCGACGCGGATTACGGGGCGTTTGGCAGGCCTCCCTCCCGCCGGGCCCTGCGCGGCGGATTGTCATGTCGCTTGATGGTGTCCGGTCCTCCCCGTGGGCCCAGCAGGTGCGCCAGTGACCGTTCCACTCACTCCACAGAATGTCCCCGGCCCGGCCCCGGCCCCGGCCCCGGCCCCGGCCCCGGCCCCGGCCCCGGCCCCGGCCCCGGCCCCGGCCCCGGCCCCGGCCCCGGCCCCGGCCCTGGCCCCGGCCCCGGCCCCGGCCCCGGCCCCGGCCCCGGCCCCGGCCCCGGCCCCGGCCCCGGCCCCGGCCCCGGCCCCGGCCCCGGCCTCGGCCCTGCCCGGCCGCTAAGCTCACTCGCGAGGGGGTATGCACTCCGAAAAATCGTGACCCGACTATTACGAAATGAGGTAATACGCTGTAATAGAATTCTATTACGTCTATTACGCCTACTACATTCCATTACGTGTATTACGGGTTTATTACGAGACTATTACGCGCCTATTACGCCTATTACTCCTATTACGCCACTATTACAGGCATATTACGTGAGTATTACAGGCGTATTACGCTTGAGAAGAGCACGCCAAACATTCCCTAGGGTGACTGCCAATACCATTACAATAGCAGAAAAGTTTGGAGGAGCAGTTTCTATCTGTTCTTGTTTGTCTTTTTCTGTGACCATTTTCGAAACATTCGTGCACCAGTTTTATTTAAATCTCACACTTTTTGTTTCCGTAGTCAAACACCCAAACTGGATCATTTACATTTTGAGGAAAGTACTCGGTGGGCGTACGTGAAACTGATACCGACTCAAACTTATCAAAATGGCGAGTACGGCATGGACTAAAATGTTACTTGCAAAACATTACACCTTTAAATGAAAGAAATTTTCCTTGAAAAAGTCCAAAGAAAATTCTAAGCAAAAAACCACTGTGGCTGGTTGTACCACCGACTCTGACTTGGGTTAGGCTAGACTACCCCTACCCTCATCCCCTCTGCGACTGCCTCACGGGGAAGGACAACAGTCGAGCGAAGGGTAGAGACAAATCCGTAAATACTCCGTCATCGAGACGTGTCGGAGTGAGAAAAAACTGTGAGAAAAAACTACAATTCAACTACAAATTTTTACCGTTATTTCGAAGTACAATAAAATATTGAACTAAAATTGAACCCGGTATAGGGTAAATTAGTGATGTACGGCAACGAAAACCGTAAACCGTAAATTCGAAACCGTTGTTTACACTGTTAAAAATACCGTGAGGAGCTACGGTATGCGTACGGTCCGTACCATAATTTTCATGTACGGTCAGACCGTTCCGTGCACTTACGGTACGGACCGTACTTTATGATGAATGGAGTGTGCCCCACTGAACTTCCTCGACATATTTGCAGGCTACGGTGATAACCGTAAGATTCAGACCGTAGTCAAAAATTACGGTCCGGGACCAGACAACAAATTTACAGCGCATGGTATTTTCTAACAGTGTAGATGTATGAGGTACGGTTTTTCTCACAGTGTACGCGGCTATTGCTCGGATATTACGCACTATGACGCGGATATTACGCACTATTACGCCGATATTACGTGAATATTACGCAATATTACGCCGATATTACGTGAATATTACGCACTATTACGCGGTCATTACGTCTATTACGCAGGCATTACGTGTAATACATGTATTACGAAGTATTACGTGTATTACGCGATTATTACACCTCTATTACTGGACGTGTGACCCGACTATTACGCAAGTGCATACCCCCTCGCTCACTCGGGTCCTGCTGCCGCCTGCCTCACAAGGCCGCCCCGCCCCGCCCCATACCTCGTCCCGCTCCGCGCGCTCCCCGCGCGGTTTGTCGGGTTTAAGTGGTAATAATTGAAAGGGAGAGAACGCTTTGGTGGTGAGGTGAGGCCATTAATGGGTCGCGTCCCCGCCGTTACAAGCGACTACCTTACGATTATCACACCGGAAAAAAAATTCCGCCTATCTTTTTATGCCATTGCAGCAATCGAGCAGATTAAATGCCTTTCTGTTGATTTGTTTTTAAAAATGGAGTAGAATTTCCAGCTATGCATAAGAAGCCATGCGGTTTAAAAAAAAAAAATCGAATAGAGAATTTCGGTTTTGCATGAGGGACCGCGTGCTAGAAAAAAAATCGGATCCTAAGACAAAACCATCAGGTTACTTCGTGCCTAAAAAAAGTACCGGATCTAAAGATAAAATCATAAGGCTACTACTTCGTGCCTAGAAAAAAAAATACAAATCCCTTGTTAAGGGGTGCTATCGCTCTCGCCTCGCTCATTAACGTGTCCCTTGTTTTGTAAAGGTGCAAAAACTGCTACAAGTAAAGCAAAGTAAGTATTTGCTTTCACGCACTCATGCGGACCCATCCTCAGAAGCACTATACATACTCCTACACAGCACCTTTGTTATTCTTATCCAGTATGAGTTCGCCTAACGCGCAGGAAAATAGAGGGAGAGTAAGTCAAGGGAGAGCCAATAGAGCCCTCCGGGAAGGGGAATAGAGAGAGAGAGAGAGAGAGAGAGAGAGAGAGAGAGAGAGAGAGAGAGAGAGAGAGAGAGAGAGAGAGAGAGAGAGGGAGAGAGAGGGAGAGAGAGGGAGAGAGAGAGAGAGAGAGAGAGAGAGAGAGAGAGAGAGAGAGAGAGAGAGAGAGAGAGAGATGTGGTAGGGTGAGAGAGGAGAGCTGTGAGAGGGCCATGATAATATATCGAGCACTAGTCCCTCCGGGCCCTGGTCACGGTTATTATTGATCCCCCAGGAGATGATCTGGACGGTCTTGCGGACCGTAAATGAAACTCACCGCCTCTCAGCTCCTCTCGCTCAAAGCCCCTCCTCTCCGCCTCTGAATCTCGATGCGGCCCATGTCCACAGCTGCTGCCGCGCCGCTTTCATGGATAACTTGATGAGGTCGAGTAATCGGGTTCCCCCACCCCCCACCCCTCTCCCCCGCGCCCCCAACTGGCTCGGCGCGGAAATGAACCCGCGGACCCGCCAGTAAACCCTTGAGCCAGGAGCGGGGCCAGACTGGAAGGGAAGTGAGAGGGGGAGGCCGGGGCTGGCCGACAGCGCACGGGCCGGACAGCTGCTGGAGGAAGGCATCAGCGTGAAGGAGAAGACGAAAAAAAACAACGTGTGTGTGTGTGTGTGTGTAGGGGCGGTGCAGGTGTGGCCCGGCACCTAGGCTCGTCCTGGGGGAAGCCGCACCCGTCTACGACACACACATACACACGCACACACACACACAACCCCTTTAAAAAATAAAAGAAGTCGGATAGCATCTGTGAGCCATGAGGCAGGTGGATCTGCCACCCCGATCCTCGAGGGATGTGTGGTGTGTGCGTGCGGGCGTGCGGGCGCGTGCGTGTGCGTGTGTGTGTGTGTGTGGGGGAGGGGTTTACGTGTGTGTGTGTGTGTGTACGTGTGTACGTGGGGGGGGGGGGGTTGCGTCGGCGTCGGGTACGCGACGGGTTCACTGCCGTGACGGCCGTGACCTGACGCGGATCTCAAATAAAATGGAAGCGCGCATCTCGAGCCAGGATGCCTCCGCACCGCAGCCCGCTCCGAGGGGTCAGTGACCCCGCGGCTCGACGTGCTGCTGCTCCCGCGCACCCTCGCCTCATGGTCGGTCAGCCCGCCGCGCGGAGGTTTCGAAGCGGCGCGGCCAGACAGCTCCCGCTGCGCCCCGCAATATAAGAGCTCCTCGGGATCGGATCGCAGGGATCGGGTGTAAGGGACGTATAAAACGACCCACGCCGCTCCGCTCCGCCCCGCCCCGCCCCGCCCCGCCCCGCCCCGCCCCGCCCCGCCCCGCCCCGCCCCGCCCCGCCCCGCCCCGCCCCGCCCCGCCCCGCCCCGCCCGCCCGCCCCGCCCCGCCCCGCCCCGCTTCGCCCCGCCCCGCCCCGCCCCGCCCCGCCCCGCCCCGCCCCGCCCCGCCCCGCGACAGCAGCAGTTGGCCCGGACTTTTGTAGCCACTTTTTCTGGGGGCGGGACGGGGCGGGCGGGGCTGCGGGGTGGCTGGGCGCGGGCCGCTTTGTGGTACTTTATGTGTCGTTTAGCGGGGCGTGCACCCCGCGTGACAGCTGCGCGACGTGCAGACGCGGCGGACGCGGCGCGACGAATGGTCTCCGGTCTTGTCTGGTCTGGTCTAGTCGGCAGGCACGTTATAAGAGGGGCGGAGAGGAGGGGCGATATCGAAAGTTGCCTACATTCAGGGGGTCTGTAGCTCAAATTGCCTACCTTCAGGCGGATCCATGAGCTGACAGGGAGGGGCGATTTCCCCCCCCCCTCCCTCCTTTATTACGTTTCTGCTAGTCGGCAGCGTCGGCCCGTTTAGAGTCCCATATTGCTTCGCAGAGACTGGCAACTGAAGGGTCACGCTGTGATTGGCTCTCGAAGTCACGTGGTCTCTGCAGGTCACCATTTTGGATCACGTCCGAATACCCAACCTCAAAAACGAAAGCAAATAATTTTCTTTCCACCGCACTGGACTGACTTACCATTCTATTTTAACTAGCATCAATAGTAGCGTCTCTACAATGTTTGAACCCGTCCAAGCTTGTGGAAGACTCGCTCAGTCGCGGTGTACTAGATCGTCGTCTACATTTTATGTTGGCAATGCCGGAGGCCCGGTCTGACCTGTCGTCTGCTGCAGTCCGGTGATGCACCGCGCGGGCGGCCCGGGGAGGTGGCGGGGGAGGGGAGCGTCTCCATTTTGGATCGTACGGGAGGCTCCTTGGCCGTGCCGTGCCGTGCCGCGCTGGTCATTTGCCAGTCTCTGCGAAGCAATATAGGACTCTAGGCCCGTTCAGCCCCGCCCGACCAGCTCGACCAGCTCGACCCCCCACCCACCCACCCCCCGCTAGGCTAGGCCGACACGACGGTCGGTACATCACAATGGAGGCATTGACGCCGGTATTGCGGTTGGTTCGGTTCTGCTCAACTTGCTCCGCCGCGCCAGTTCCGATGTCGGATGTGGCGATGGCGGGTGAGCTGACAGGACCCTCAAAGGACCCGTCCGCCACGCCTCGCCACCCCACTCCGGTTGTGCCACTTCCAGCCAGCGCCCGCGGTGACCCCTGCTGCCCTCACACAGTGGCCCCGCCCCGCCCCGCCCCGCCCCGCCCCGCCCCGCCCCGCCCCGCCCCGCCCCGCCCCGCCCCGCCCCGCCCCGCCCCGCCCCGCCCCAACGCGCACTGCTTGCTCCCCAAATCTCTCGCCCCGGGACAAACCGTAGCACCCATGCTGCTTAAAGCTCAAAAATAAAGAAGGGAAAAAAAGCAAACTAAACCCGACTTGAATAATAGAAGGAAGGCGCTTGGGCGAAAGCTTTGCGCGGGACGCGGGACACGCTGGGTCGGGTAGCAAGGGCCCTGCTTAGTCTGTTTGTCCTTGGACCACGGCTGCCGCTGCTGCCGCCTCGGACACTCGCGACTGCCCCGCCCCGCGCCGGCAAACTGATGAAAAATTTATCACTCCCCGACGAAATGTAATGACAAAAGGGAGAGCGAGAGAGAGAGAGAGAGAGAGAGAGAGAGAGAGAGAGAGAGAGAGAGAGAGAGAGCAGGAGGGGGAAGGGGGGAAGGTTTGGGGCATTCCCCGCAGTCCCTCGGCACCGCAGCCCGGCAGCCCGCAACAGGCTGCGCGCCCGCCCTGCAATTGTTCCCATCATCTCTCCTCGGGCTAGCCTCCCCCCTCCCGTCCCCCACCTTATTCTGCCTGAATATTAAAACTGACAGCAGAGCTTTGCCGTGTGCACATCGGCTCTGCCCGCCGCTCAGCACGACGCTAGCTACAGATCCCGGATCCCGCTGAATTTAGTGCTCTGCCCGGCTGCCTCTGCCTCGCGCTGCTACATTTTGCAGTCAGAATCGCAAATAGTTGGAGTGTGTGGGGATCAGCTGTGCGGGCTATGGGCTGCTGCGGGGAGGAGGCGGGGAGTTTGCAGCGGATGCGTCTCGTACATGGAGCGGCGCGTGGCGGCGACCATGTTAGCGTCCGCTCAAGTATCTGGTTCCGCCCCTCCCCTCCCCACCCCGCCCCGCCCCGCCTCCCGGAGCGCAGCGCGGTTCCATTCTTCGACGTGTGTGCGAGGCGGAAACACGTCCGGGTATTCAGACAGCTAAGCTTGCAGTCCGGGGGAGGGAGGGAGGGACCAGACAGCGGCCGGACGTACACGGGCAACAGTAGGGACGAGGAATGAGGACGGGGTACCCCCGGTCGGTACCCTCCTCGGGTGGGTTGATCTAAAATGCCGAAAGTTTTCGACAAAATTCGCTGGAAAGCTCTGCGAAAGCTCCACTGTACAAAGTTAATTTTTTTTTTCAGAATTTTAGAACAAAATTTAGGGGTTGCGCCAAAGGTTGAAAGTTAACATGTTTGGCCGAACTCCAGAAAGTTTGGTGTAATTTTGTTCTAAAAATCTGCAAAAAATATCGAATAGTACAGAAGAGGTTAGTGGAACATTTTGCCGATGAGCGCTCACGAATTTTATGAAACACTTTTGGCATTTCGGTTTTTTGTATAGCTGCGAGGCCAGAGACCACGGAGCTGAAACAGGACAGCATAGAATGCATGATTCATCGCCTCCATTCAGCCACTTTCTTTCTGAGCGTAGACACTGGAGAGCCTTACTACCTCTAAACACGGGCCGAGGCGGGGCGTGGCGGGGCGTGGCGGGGCGTGGCGGGGCGTGGCGGGGCGGGCCGGAGACGAGAAGAGCCACTCAGTATGGCACGAGGGCACACTAAAACGAAACACTCCCCTCCGCTTCAGTCCGATCCCAGGGGGCCTATTCCGCTTCCTTCCTTTCTTATCATCATCATCATCATCAACATCATCCCCGTCTTTTCACTCTTATGGCCGCGCAACGCCGCCGCGCCCCACCCAAGGAGTCCCCCACTCTCCAAGATGGTGCACAAAGAGTACAGTGAGCGTGAGCATGCGCGAGTATTGACGACGTGTATCTGCGATTAATCAGGAGTATTCGCGAGTATGCGCGAGTATTATGTCGGTTATCACGCGAGTTTTTCTTGATTTTTTCGCGAATATTGGCGAGTATTCGTGAGTAGCTCGCGGCCAATCGGGCGAGTAGCTAGCGAGTAATATATTTTTCTTTGTACACTGAGTATCTTAGTGGGGGGGCCCCGGCGGCCCCGCCCCGCCCCGCCGCTCACTGCATTGACGACGACGACGAGCAGGTCGTGGCCGTGCACCGAGGGCGCAGGGCGCAGAATCAGGCAAATGAATGAAGCGTACACGACGTCGCTGGAGGCGGAATGAAATTAAACTTTTGAGCAGAGACTTGTGGTGGGGAGAGGAGCCGTAGGCCGAGGCCGCGGCCTGCTAAGGAGGAAAGAGAACTCTCTTGCCCACATAATAAGCTGCTCTGCTTTGCTTCGGAGAAACTTTGGGACTGTGGAGGCCAAGTCTACGGGCCAGTGAGAGGCCCCTTTCACCCCCCACCTACCCCCCCCCTCCCCGCCCCCCTTCACCACTGACCTCTACACTCCTCGCTACAGCTATATAGAGCCCTTTCACCTGCGAGAGGAGGCGGTGGACGCCGCCAGGGTCCGGGTCCGGGCCGCCGTGTCCGGCGAACTGGCGACTGGCGTCCCCGGAGTCCGTTTTGAGCCCCGCCCGGTCCATGCGAAACTTCTTTCACTTTGGCAAACTTACCGTTGAGTTGAGTCGTCCTCTGGCAGTTCAAACTCGACGGAAAGCGTCAATTCGTCTGTCGGACGGGAACGATCTAAGCAAGGACGGAATTCCCTTTCCTTGAGAGAGAGGAGGTGGGCGCTGCTGGTCCCCCCGGGGACGCGCTCTTTCCGCCCGGAAGCGGCAGCTGCGCATCCGGTACCCGCGACTGGTACCCCTCGGTCCCCCGGTCCCTTTGCACTCACGAATTGAAATAGTTTTTAAAGGACGCAGGCGAGCGTCGCATCAAGCAAGGCCCCGCGCGCGACCCTCCCACCCACTTGCGGTCCCTACATGACGCATGGCGTCATATAAATCTCACAGTCGCCCGTCGGTCTGTGGTCCGGCCGTCCCGGCTCCGCCCCCGTCCGCAGCCGTATAATCTATTTCATACCGTACAGATGTGGAGGGATGGATACTTCGTAACTAGAGCACCCAGCCCGGCCCGGCCTGCCTGCACCGCGTGCACACAACTTTTCTCATTTCGCTTCCTGTCGTGAGACGGGCGCACGACGCCTTTTCTCTCTCCCCCCTGTACTTTCATAGATCTACCTCTTATGCTCCCGCCGCCGCTAAGGATGTGCTCATATTATTATGCGCTTCGACGACAAGTAGTGAAGTATCGGCAGTCTCCCATCTCCCACCCGCACGACTCATAGGGTTTAAAACAACTCCAAAGTTTTCGGAACCCGGCGTATGACTCGAAACGAAACGACAAAACTTAAGAGTGACATTTCGTCACTTAGATTTCTGGTTTATCCCCGAGGGATGGATCACTTTGAAAAATCTTTGTATGGCCCCCAAAAATACTATTTTGAATGTCATTGAAAAAAATCAAGAGGAAAGTTACAGAAATATCAAAAAATCGAGAACAAATGAACAAGAAACCTGAAAACAAATGAAACTAGGCAGAAATAAAGCGAAAAAAGAACAAAATGTATCCAAAAGTGACAGAAATTTTCATTATTCTGTTGAAAAATCAAAAGAAAACTCAACACAAAATATTACAAAAAAAAAGAAAGAAATCCAAAAATAAAAATTACTGAGCACATTTTGTATGAGTGATCTCCCCCCCCCCCCCCCCCTCGAGTACCCGTCACTCACTCACCTTAATGCCGTAGTTGCTCTCCTCGTACACGATGGACACGTACGTCCAGTTCATCCGCTTGACGATCTCCACCATGGCGGCGACCTGGTGGTGGTCGCTGGGGATGGTGCGCGAGAAGAACTCGAAGCGCTGCTTGTTGGAGAGCTCTGGCGACGTGGAGAAGAAGGACACCTGCGGGCGACACGACAGGGACGAATGAGCAGGCAGACGTCGTGAAGGGCGACACGGAGTATACACGCGGTGGAAGCCCTCCTCGCACTCCGGTTGCGGGGAGTGTTTTGCCGGCAATTACACGAGAGCAGGGCGGGAGAATGTCGCGGTGTCGCCAGCCGGGGACAAATCAGCCCGCACGTATGTCACTCAACTACCTTGCCTGCTGCTGCTGCTGCCAGTTTGCGTGCCAAAGTGTATTCTGAGGACAGAAACACATCTCTGGAAATGGGGCGGAGTAGAAGGGCTGCTGTGACGCAAAGCATGATGAGCGAAATGGGGCGGGGAAGGGGCTGCGATCCTGCTGGCGTCGTGTGTCCCGCGAATCGCATGAAAATTCAAAACGCTATAAAATATGT
Source organism: Frankliniella fusca (assembly GCA_029379305.1). Lineage (NCBI taxonomy): Eukaryota > Metazoa > Arthropoda > Insecta > Thysanoptera > Thripidae > Frankliniella > Frankliniella fusca. The sequence goes on along the minus strand of JAHWGI010000495.1, from coordinate 2,566 downwards.
ACCCATTGGGATACTAATTCCTAGTTTGGTATGTAGCATTTGCAGACAGTGGGGCCATTGTGAATGTAGATTCGCGGACAATTACATAGTCAGGAGATGCTGTCTGCCCGGCTGACAAGAAAACCGCGCAGATGACGGGGGAAAAAAAGCGGCTGAATAAAAACCTTAAAGACTTCGAAAAAAAGAACAAGAATGCAAAGGTAGAAAGTTAAGGTTATCTTACAGCGGTCGATCGAACCTATCCCTGTCTCGTGTCGACGCGGCGCTTTGTGTTTGGGCGAGGAGCGGAGCGGAGCAAGCGGAGCAAGCGGAGCAAGCGAGAGGCATGCGCGAGCAAAGGGGAGGGGACCCCCCGTCCCAGCACGACAGCTTTTAGGATTACAAAGGCGTTGGAAAAGCGCGGGGTGCAGAAGACTCTAGAGAGGCAGGGAGGGAGACAGAGAGTGAGCTGCATCACAGGCAGTATCGCGAGAGGGCGAAAGAGTTGGCGGGGTGATTGCGGGAATGGACTTCACCTCCACTAAACTGGATTTTTTATTGCACAAGTTTGAATTGTGCTGTACGTCACAGAGCCGACTGCGTACTCTGCTACCACAGCAAACCAAATCCCGCCGATGAGAGCCTCGTCACCATTTGCGTCCTAACCTTCCCCCCCCCCTTTTCTCTCTCTCTCTCTCTCTCTCTCTCTCTCTCTCTCTCTCTCTCTCTCTCTCGTTGTGCGTGACTAATGCTGAGCTCGGCCACGCTTGCTTGACTCGCACGATAAACCGATATGGATTTACCTCATACCGCGGCGCCCCCCCTCCCCTCCCCTGTCCTCTCCGCCTAGTCTTTCCGGCCGGCTGGGCGCGCCTCGCCGCCTCGGCTCGTCGCTGTTCACTTCGGCGCCACTGATGGATGCCTGCTAGCTCGGCCAGACAACGAAAAGCACGGACCCACCCAGCCCCGCGCGCTATCATTCCCTAAATCAATATGGGCTCGGACTTGAGAACATTTCTCAAAAAATCCCTCGCAAAAATATACAAATCCCGCTCGATTAAATACACGGGTATCAGCCATCACCTGCTGCTGCAATACTTACAGCTATCCCACTTTATCATCATCACCTCTCGGACCGTTATTTAACAGCAGCCGTGGCAGAAATAATCTCCAGCAGCAGCAGCAGGCCCGCTCAGCCCAGGGCGGCGCAGGGCGCGTAAATCACATAGATATTGACAGCTCGCGCTTTTTCTTAAATTTACTGTTAACAGAATTTGCCTAATACGTAATATTATAGTTTATGGATTCTGTAATTAATTTTTTATTGTATGTAATAATGTAATGATACACCAATAATAATTACTCGCAGATAAAGAAAAGTGTATTAAAAGGAGAAAATAAAACCACCCCAATTCTCCACCAGCTATAAAATAATGAGTATATACAACCAAACCACTGACCACGAATTTGTATAGTTTTTAATCGTTGAAACGTAACTAATGTTTATGTTGCATATATTCCTTTAACAATACATGGGTGTGTCCAAGGTAAAACCTCATTAAACAGCCAAACAATAAATGATATACAACACCCATTCAACAACAAAGCACCTGGTAACCAACAGACCCAAGGAATAACCAAGCCAAATATCTCCCATAAATTAGATATGTATTAAAACATCTTCCCATAATAAGTCATGTAAAAAGAAGACCCCCACCACATCCCAAACCCAACACCAATAACAATAATACCAAAACCACGAAACACCACCACCAACTCCAGACACACAAAGCCGAAAGGTCCTAAATAAAAAAAAAAACAAACCACAAACTCATCCAACAACCAAAGCCGAAAACAGTACCCCCAACACCCATACAAAAACAATCTAAAATCCCCAAAACAGTTCCAAGGTAAGTTGCCCACCACCACCAAAAAACACCACAACAAGAATTAATTTCCAAAACTCACATAGTGAGATACACACAAACACCACCCAAAACCAGATAAACGACCCTTTAATTACCAAAACCGACCAAAAATAAATCCAATCTAGTAACCACCACATCTTCCCAAAAAGATAAGAAGAATACCAAACACCAATACAATCCAATAACAATCACTGATCAAAGTCAACCAACCAAAACAATATAAAGCACCAGAACATAGTATAACCAAAATAATACCAACCGAGAAAAAGAACTCCACCCCAGTCACACTCAACAGAAGACACAAATTAAAACAAATCATACCACAAAAAATACACAAAAGCACATAAACACGATCCCCACCACACCCACAACCCACCAGATGTGTCCACCCCCCATCCAGCCCACCACAAATAATACCCAAATTTTCACCAAGATATAATACCCCAACTATAAACATATCCACCATACACAGCCACAACCAAAATGATCCACCCAAACCAACACCAGCAACAAAGCATTTCAACCACAACGATGCCATCATCAGCATTCTAACTACGTTCACTACGAAACCAAACCCACCAAGCCCATAAAACAATACAACAGTATATAAACCATAAAAAAACATAATGATCCCAAAAAGAAACCGACCCAACCACACA
>JAHWGI010000494.1:0-14867 GCA_029379305.1 Frankliniella fusca | reverse complement strand
CTGCTGACGCGCCGGAGTCCCTCGAGTGGTGGCTGTGGGTGTGGGGTGTCTCGGTGCGGTTCCAACTCACCTGCAGCAGCCCCCGTGAATGGCGCCTCGGCACCCGTCTCCACAATGGGAGGAGGCCCATTAATCACCCCGCTGATAATGGGGCAATAATGAATGGCAGTGTTGTGTGTGTGTGTGTGTGTGTTCGTGTCGTACTGCGTCGTCTTCGCTCAGCCAATTTGCGTTTTATGAGCGGAAATGTGTTGAAGGGCGGCGCGCATGTTCGCTTGTGATGTGTCGGGGGTTAAGCACGCGTTACGTCTGTGGTTAACAGCTGAATATTATCGCCTGTTCCAACTGTGCTTCTTTTTGTTCCTCTCGAGGTTTTATCTGCAGTTGGCGGCTTTACGCTTCGCGCTCGTCGCCACTTCTCCGGCTCTAGCCGCTTAAGAAAAGGCGAGAAAAAAAAAGAGGCCAACTCCGCAATCATGGTCTCTTCCTCGAATCTCTAGGAGTTGCTGCGCGTTGTCAGGCTGGGTGTGGAGCGGTGCGGAGCCCCACCCACGTGTGCGGCGCGGCAGCGGCGGCACCTGCACCGGGGAGCTGGAAGGTCAAAGAGCGTCTCCTCTCTCTCTCTCTCTCTCTCTCTCTCTCTCTTCTCTCCTCTCTCCGCGATGCGGTCTCGAAGGCTGCCGCCGCCCCCGTGCTGCTGGAGAGAACTTTGGCTGATTAAGTGCACTTTGGAAAGCATCATTTGTGCCCCCGGCCGCGCATGGAGCTCATTACTTTTGCCGCTCTGCCGCTGGCAATCACTTCCAATGCCAAGACTTTCATCCGGACCCCCATTTCCATTATTCTCCTTTTTTTTCCCTCCCCCCTTTTTCTTAGTACTTTTTTTTATTTTTGTTCCCTTTTTTTTTTCTTGGTGCGCTTTGCTCGGCCGTGCCGTTCTGCTAGTATCTTTTAGAGGCCAAGAAAAATGTCGGTCGGTCTTTTTCGCTGTTGAGTCGTGTGTGAAGATTAACGCCCCGCGCGCCGTCGTCGACGCCCTGCTGCTGGAGCGGGAGAGTGACAGACTGCTGGAGAAAGAGGTTCGACGATCCTGGGCGGGGTGCGCGGGGGGGGCAGGGCAGGATTGCGCTCCTTTGGTTTTCTCTTCATTAGTCGCGCTGGGAGTGCTTATTGTCCGGGGTAGGGGGCCATGTTAGACCCCCCCTCCCTCCCCCCTCTCGGTCCCCCTCCCCTCGCTGCCCCGCACCTCTCTCTCTCTCTCTCTCCTCTCTCTCTCTCTCTCCCTCTCTCTCTCGCCCTTTTAGGCAGCAGCGCACTTAATTTTAAAGGACTTTTTCATTTCGCACGGCGCGCGCGGGAAGAATCCTGACCGTGCCGTATTTTTTTTTCTCCTCCCTTGACTCTTCTTCTGTTAAAGCTCTTGCGTATTTTAAAGTAAAAATTAATTTTGCCGCTCTCGCTATCGCCGGTTCGCCCCGCGACCCCAGCCAGCAGCACCAGCAGTATCACGACCATGATGATGTCGGCCGCGGTCCACAGCAGCAGCGCCCCGCAGCGCTCCCCATCGACCGGGGCCGCTCATCTGTCACGGCAACGTGTGCGAGTTGTGTTTACTTGTCTCGCCGGCTGAGCCATATTTCGGTAAGATGTTTGCAGAATGCTCTGAGTTATGGGCTCCGGCCTGCTCCTGGGTTTGTAGTGACACCTGTCAACTGTTTTGGCTCAGCACGGGAGTGGCAGGGGGCGAGAGAGAGCAGGTTCACTCCGCGCCGGACGCAAGCGCTCACACTTCTTTAGGACTCACTACAGTCGAAGTGTGTGTGTGTGTGTGTGTGTGGCGGTGCAGGCAGCGACGGACCACTTGTACCTGGGCGCCTCATTTCAAACAAAGTGGAAGCGTTTGGTCTGCTGCCGGCACAATGCGGTCCCCCGCCCAGTCGCGCACCGCTCAACTACTTACACTCGCGGCTGTCGAACTTGAGATTGGAAACGCTTCAAGATGAGACCGACTGATCTAGGCGGTCCCGTAGGCGGAGTTGGGGTGGGGCAGGGCGGGGCGTGGCGGGGCGGGCCCGCACTACAACAAAGTTGGAATCACTCTTGTGCGCCCCGCTTTGGTGTTCCTCCGCTGCGACTCGCCCCCCCCCCCCCCCTTCCCCCCAGCCAGCCTCTTCTTCTCCTCACTCTCGGAATTTGCCTTTGCTTCCTTATCATCCCCTGCCAAGCTGCGCCACGCCGCTCCACGCCGCGCCGCCACTATGGGAAGTGAGGTGTTTTTTCACCGTGGTTTTTTAGCGACTCTGACGTGCCAACATATGTTGCGTGCGTGCGAACCTGACAGAAGAGAATACGGAAAAAAGTCAGAAGCTGCGGCCGCCGCCTACAAGTCGAGTAGAGGAGATACGACGATTGACCTAAGTAAGCTTTTCTTTGTGTGCCCGTCAGACTGCTACCGCTGCCCCCGCCCCCCGCCACACTCCGCAGACATCAGAGGCCCATTTAGTTTCGCCCTGCGTCATCTTTTGCTTTTTGTTCATGTTTTTAGCAGATGATACGAATGTATCAGCTTGCTTGGTTTTTTTATTATTATTATTTTTTTTTTTAAAAGAGGCTATTTTTCTGCAAACTCAAAGTATATGTGAATGTTTTTGTCTTGTACGTGGGTGTTTTCTCTCTTGCTTATTTGAACAGGCAAAGGTGTTCATTTTACAACGAAATTCACTCGAGGTGTACAGTACTATTTGGAAATTCTCTCCCAAGTCCGCGACATTCACTCATTTCGGGCTATCAATGATAGACGGAAACTATGCATCAAAATAAAATATTATCCACATTATTAAAAGAAAAAGAAAGAAAGAAAATTAGCTACACATTGAGCGGAAACTTTAAGACTTCCTTAGGCTTAACGCGCCATATGGTGATGAGAGCGTGTTCCAGGGGGAAACGAGTCTGAAATTTTCGTACACCTCGTAACTCAGAAAAAAATAGAAAACTGTATTTGGAAAAATTCTGGAACCGGAAAATTCACAAAATTTCTCCAAAAGTAGTAGAAGCTCATTCAAAAGTTGCACCAAATTAAAAAAAAAATCGCTAAACTCGTATACCAAAATTCCGAGTTGTTTTCCCCTCGGCGTGGCGGGGTGGGGCCGCCCACCTCGCTCCCCCGCTGATGTGCGTTTTTCTCCGGCCGGGGCCGGGCCGGGCCGGCCTCTTTGCACATTAGTCAGAGAGACAGCGGCCCACGCAGGAAGCCCCCCTTAGTGCTTTTAGAGCAGGACGTCGCGCCCTGATGGGCCAAGCGGAGCAGAGCGGAGCAGGTAGCGGAGGAGCAGGAGGAACGAGGTGATGAAGATATAGTGCGGGGCAGGTCCGCGATAAATCCAGAACAAAGAGTGTCCGTCACCCCGTCATTGGGGTTGTGTGTGTGTGTGTGTGTGTGTGTGTGAGAGAGAGAGAGAGAGAGAGAGAGAGAGAGAGAGAGAGAGAGAGAGAGAGAGAGAGAGAGTGCGTGTGCGCGCGCGCGACTGCCCTGCACCGGGCTGGTGAGCAGGGCGGAGCAGGGCAGCATGCCGCTCGCTGATTTTTATTGGGAGATTTATAGCGGTACCGAATGAGTTGAAGTGCGTGTGCCATTGTGATTGAGTAAAACGAGGGTGCGGAAGAGTCGTGGCTACAGCGGCCGAGAAATAAATTGTGAAAGAAAAGTGAAAACAAGTGTGGGATTTTTCGAGCTGGCCGCCCCTTAGAGGGAGCACTGCGATGGTGGGCGTCCGCCGGGGCCGACTAGACTCCAGCTGCGCCGGAACCTTGGCAGCGGGGAACGAGCTGGTGCCACGCCGCGTGCGGTGCGGGTGCGGGACGGCAACTGCCCGAATCAAAGCTGACAGCTGACTTGGCGTGGAGCCGGGTGCACGGCAAAAGCCCACGCCCGGGTTTCGGAACGGCCGGGAAATTCTTTTACGGAGAGGCGCCCTGTTCGAGGGGGGGGATCACTTCGGAAAATCATTGCACGGCCCACGAAACCCAAAACTCATTCATAAAATTAAAAAAGGAAAAAAGGTCAAACTTAAATCGAGAAGACAGAAACACCGAGAAAAAATTAGCAAAAAACGAAATAAAAGTGGTAAAAATTCAGAAATGGGGCTAACAATTTCTTTTAAAAAAGTGACATAAATTTTTCTTGAAAAATGAAAACAAGAATCAAAACAACAAATAAAATAAGGAAAAAATAATTAAAAGAATTTAAAGGGAAAAAAAAACAGAAAAAAAAAACACATTTTGTATGAGTGCGTCGAAGGTTTACGGGAAAATTTTCCACGAAGCGAATTTGTAAAATTACAATTACAAATCGTCAAAGTAAAAGCCCCGCTTATCAACTTGAAATTCAAATACGAGCAAAAATGTGTTGTTGTAAATTTACAACATTTTTCGCGAGTCATCATTTACAAAGTGTACCGTAAATGTACCAAGACATTTTTCACAGTGACCGCGTGCACCGCAGCGGCGGCGATCTGAATATCACGCCATCTGTGGCACCGCGGCGCGGCCGGCAGCGCTCGGGCGCGTGCACAGGGTGTGGCAGAACACGGGGTGCACCGCGTGCTTGGCGCGTGGCCAGACCAGGGTCAGCCAGATCCGCGGGGGCGTGGCGGCGCGGCGCATCGGGCGCTGGAGAAACCGCCATACCCGCTACCCGCCATACCCGCCGCCGGCATAACGCCTGTCAACTTTATCAACTTCGCGCTTTAATTTCGTGAGCAACCCCCCCCCCCCTCCCCCTCCTCCCCATGGCCGCCGCGGGGGCGCCCGGCCCGGCCCGGCCTCGGCCCCAGCCACGCCGCGTCCGGGGGCGGTGTCGGACCCGCGGGGCTACGAGTGGGCGGGGCAGTGCTGAGGGGCCGTTCATGATTTACCGACACAATATAGAGCGGCACAGCGGCGGAGGCCGCCGCCGCCGCCGGAAAGTTCCCGGGGGGGAGGTGGGGGTAGAAGGGGGTTGGGGGAGGGGGCGCCACGCGGGGGCGGACCGACGTGGGAGAGCGAAGTGTAGGGTTGCCACACACATCACCGGGCAAATTTTAATAATGCCGCTGCAAGAGTCTGCGGCGCCGCCGCTCCGCTGCCCACGCTCGCTCACCACCGTGCGGTTCTGTCCCCCACCCCCCACCCCTTTTCTCTTTTTCATTTACGTGCTCCCGGAGCCCTCCGCCAACCAGCAGCCCTTGTATCTCTCGACCTCTCATAGTGTCGCTTTCATAGAACACGGATCCGCGGAGCGTGGCTCGCCGCGGCGCGGCGCGCTGCGCCCGGCAGCACTCGAAGCTCCACCACCGCGCCTCAGCCGCGCCTCGGTCCCGGCCGCCTCCCCCGGAGCTGTTCATGAGGATCGTTATCTTCCCATCGGCGCATCCCCCCTCCCCCCCTACTCGTACCGTGTCTCTGACACCCCCGGCGCTATCGCCCGCGCGCCCCGCGCCTCGCTCCCCCGCCGCCGCTCACCAAATTGTTTCCTCAATTTTTATCGTCTGCTCCCTGGCGTTGCTCCCCTTTCGCCCCGCCCCCCCTCCCCCTCGGCTTCTACTTCTACTACTACTATTTACTACCGCCGCGCCGGGCCGGTGCCTCTGCCGCTCTCAGCAAGTATCCTGGCTCTAATTATAGGCTATAAAAAAATTGCGAAGAAGCGTCTTTTTTCCCCCCTCCACTGTTTCGTTTTCGTCGCACTCCGCGGCGGCGACCCCGCCGGCCGGAGGCGCGGATAGCAAGGGGTGGTCGGTCCGGCCGGAGGGCGCGCGGCAGTGCCGGGCCAGCCGACTGATTCCGAAGAGCGCTTTCCTGTCTGTCTCTCTCACACGCATGGGCTTCGCCGTATAGGTGCGAGAGAGACAGAGCGAGGAGAGCGCTCTTCGGAATAAGTTGGCAGGGCGCCGCGCCACCCAGTCTGCGCCGCTTTTGATGAAAGTCTCCCGGTTTACGAGTCATAAACCAGGAGGACTCGACCGGGCCGGGACTAGCAGCGCATCTCAGGTACAGAACAGGCGGCAGCTCGCAGCACCGCGCTGTGTGTTGTGACATCCGCTTTGTTAGCGCGTGCCCGGCCCGGTGTAACAGGGTGGTTGTACCCCCGGGACCAGGTGCCTCCTGGTACTCAAGTCCTAGGGCCAATGTTCCCCGGGGTACACCAGCCCTTAGGCACATGTACCCCCGGGAGTCGACCCCCAGGGGTACACGTACACTCCACGGAAAAAATAGTTTCTTTTATTTCAAGATCTTTCTTGGATCTTATGGAGAATACCAAGGGACATCCAAGACATATCTTGAAATACAAGAAACTATTTTTAACAGGTACGGGCACGTGTATCCCCGGGGGCACACCAGCACTAGAGCACATGTACCCCCGGGGTTACATCTACTCTACTCTAGGGCAAGTGTAAACGCCCCCCCCCCCCCTTTCTTTTTTAGGCAACGGAGATCTCTGGAAAACGTGTGTGTTTTGTTTCATACGGCCTCTTACCACAGAACATAAACTGACGAACGGCATTTGATGATATTAAGCATACCCATAGAATTTAATCTTGAACATTCGATTCTGAAGTCTAGTTGAAATCCGTCTTGTAGAAATTTTGTAAATTTCAATTGAAGTTCGAGTTTCTATGGTAATACTCGACTCGTCAGGCAAAATGAACAAGGGGAGGGGATATTTTTTCTTGGAGTGGGTAGGCCGAGCCGAGCCAAAACGGAGCGAAAGAGAAACCTCTAAAGTGTGCGTTCAAATAATACCAACCTTTAGTATAGAGCGCAATAATAAGATAACACCACTGAAATTTGCATGCGACAATTATTCTATACATCTATAGAACAACGTCATAGTGGTTTCTTACAATTTTTTTTTTAAAGTCTAAAAATAAAAAAAAATAAAAAAAAATCAATGGAAACATTTTGTATGAGTGATACCTCCTTGCCTCGGTCTGCTTGGCCGGTCCTATTCCTACGTTCCCACCGCCTCGCCTCGGATCTGGTGCGGGCGGGGCGGGGCGGGGTGGGGCGGGGCCCGGGAAGTGCGAATCAGGCTGGGCTGTGCGGGGCTGGCCCGCTGGCCCGCCCCGCCGGCCCGGGCCCTGCGAGACGCTGTGACTGATGCGTTTGGACGTGCCCCACCGCCCCCGCGCTGCGCCCCCTCTCCCCTCCCCCCGGCCGGGACGCCCAGGGGGTGCTTTGTCACCCCTTCGCGACGTGATCGCGTGGGCGGCGGGGCGAGGCGGTGCGGGGCGGGGCGGGGCGGGGTGAGCCAGTCCGAGGCGCAGGGATCCACTACTTACACTGTTTGAACACTCGTATCGTGTAAGCAGCGGCGCAGAGGCTCGTGGCCGTCTTGCGCGGAGTTTTCCAGAGAGGCCCTTGCCTCGTTACCTGGATCCGCCTCTTCTGCGGCCCGCGTTGTATTCGTACTTTTGGGCCCCGAACTTAGCCGTGCAGCCTAATTATGCAAATTGCACTCGAGATAACCACGGGCTCCCTATACGCGCTCCCCCATCCCCCACCCCCGGGCCGCGGTAGCCGTGAAGCGCTTCTCTCTCTCTCCCCCGACCTACTCACCCTCCCTCCACTGGGATTGGGAAAAATTGGCCTTGTTATTCCTGTGCTCGGAAATGCGCGGGGAAACACCGCGCCTCTCTCTCTCTCTCTCTCTCTCTCCCCCTCTCTCTCTCTCTCTCTCTCTCTCTCTCTCTCTCTCTCTCTCTCTCTCTAACACTTGTCTTTTCCGAGTGCTCCTCCGTGTCTCTACTTCCCTGTGTTTATAATATCAGCGCAGTTTGCTGAGCTCTCCTCGTTATTACTCTTCTCATCTGTTCTTCATTTTGCACGCTGGCCGAGGTGACTTATTCTTTTAATTCCGGCCGCGATCATCGCCACCTCCCTCCCCTTTCCTTTTTCCTCTCTGTTTTGGTTTATTTTGTGTGACATTATTGATATACCATTAACGACGCGCGACCATTTTGTCGTGTTTTTGTTTCAAAAACGGAACAAATAATATCCAGCCTTGGTATAAATGGTTGGTTAGCTTAGGTTGATCACCTTCTGGTTGATATTCAAGCCATGTTTCTCTATCAGCTTTTGGAAATCATGACTCCGTCCTGGATTTCAGATGAAGCAATCTTTTTACGGCCGCCAGACTGTGCTGGTTGAAGAGCGTAAAGCAAATATAGTCCCTGCTCTCCACATTCGAATGAATGGGAACAGAATCGAATGGGTAACGATCCGCCGGTCGAGAGTGCCTTTCTAGGCAAGATCTCAATTACCTGTGATCAACTGTTTCAGCTGCAGCCATGAATTGTAAAACGACATCTAATTCGGACTACCCAGTACAATTCGATTCCATCTATTTGCGTTTCTAATCACCACGACTAGGCTAACTACGCCTGCCGCGACCGAACCCACCAAAAATGTCACAGGAAAAAATGGTCGTGGCGCGGCTGACGTTAGGTTGCCTCAGTCAATTCTGTCTCGCTTTTTTTTTCCCCGTGTGCTCGAGACAAAATCCGCGGCGGCGGTGGCGCTGCCGCTGTCAGCCAGACAGGGACGAAGAAAAGTGACGCACCGCCTCGGTCCGGCGGGGCGAGGCGGGGCGAGGCGGGGCGAGGCGGGGCGGGGTGGGGCGGGGTGGGGCGCGGCGGGCCCGCAAGGGACACCCCGTAATCATCTCTCACCCGCCAGCACGCCCGCACCTCGCTCGGTATATGCACAAAAAACAGACAGAGAAAGATTTCAAACGCGCCATGTCGTCCTATTTGTAATCCCGAAAAGAACGTTACAGTGGTTATTTCCATGGGTCCTTTTTGCCCATACGAAACACCAATACCGCCATTTCCTTTACCCTGGAATTTAAAGTGAACGAATGCCAGTCACCTACACAGATGAGTGAATTCTTTCGCTCTTTTGTTGGTGAGTGAAAAATTCGCTCACTTTGTAGTTGTGCGTATAAAATGTCGCTCACTTGTAGATGCTTGTAGAAAACCGGAAAGGGAGAATCCGAGTGGGGTAATTACTTTGCCTAGGGTTTGCCATTTTCCCCGTCCATGGGCATGGCAATGTCACACAATAAGCCTTGGGCAGGCAGAGTGTCTTTGCTTGCCCACGGTGGTAAAATAGCAAGTTGTGCATGTGGAGACACCCTGCACTCCCATTGGGCGGGTCACTTTCATAACCCTCTGGGATTGTCAATCCACACTCCCACTGGGCCGGGCATGTTGATCACTCTGGGCCTTATTCTGTAGGATTGCCAAGCCCGGGGTGGGTAAAATCGTACTTATTTAATTTATTTTTTTTATTTTTTTGTAGTCTGAGCCAATGAAAATTCACACACACAGCTGAGAGAATTTAAGTGGCAATTTTTTTTACACACCTTCAAGGGTTCAAGTACTTTTCACTCAACTGCAAGTGAGCGTATAAATTCACTCATCTGCCGGGTGCCGGGTGAGCGACACGACGACTCTTACACTTGGAACTACGTAGTTCCGTATACGGCGTATCCCGCTCTCCAGACTTGATCCCGCCGCATTGCGCGTATGCTCGGCACCAGTATTACAATCCTTGCGCGCCTGCTGCGCCTGCTGCTGCTGGAGCCGGGGCTGCGGCCGCCGGCGGCCGCTGTGCGAACGAGACGCGGTAATAAGCGCGCGGCCGGGCCTGGAGTGCGCTGGCAGGCAATGAAGGCAAGCCGATTTCCGCTCAGCCAATTAGCAGCATAAACCGAGCAGGGCGGCGCCAGCGGAGAGAGAGAGAGAGAGAGAGAGAGAGAGAGAGAGAGAGAGAGAGAGAGAGAGAGAGAGAGAGAGAGAGAGAGAGAGAGAAGCAAGGAGCGGACATGCCAAGAAAGAGGGGGAATAAACGCTTGAGACTTTTTGTTACAAAGTGGAGAGTGCGACAAAGTACGAAGCAATTATGCCCATAGCGAACCTGGCTAACGCACGGTGCCGATCAGTTGCTGGAGCAGTCTGACGCGCAGTCTGCGTGTAACAGCAGTGCACTGTTACACGCCATGGCAGCGCGCCACATAGGGAATCATCTTACGTTTTTCTCCCTTTTTCTTCCGGTGTTTCGTCGTGTGGGCGGAGAGACTTGGTGGTAAATGGACAGGTTATTGAACGTTCGTGGTTCACACTTCTCTTGTACTTTTGCCTTTTTTTTAAAAAAAAATACAAAACGATTTAGTGTATTTTCGAGCGCCTCAGCTATGTCAGCCTCGGGGGAAATAAATGAATACATACTTTTCCTACGTCAAAATATCATTTGCCAGAATTAAAAAGAAATGAAAAGGCGCCGTGAGGGCAAAAGTGTGCATGGTCCGTAACGAGTCGAGTTTCTTTGCGGCCAGGCCCGACTATGCCGGGCTGGCCAGAGGGGCAAAGGGGGCCGCCGTGCATTTCCAGCCGCTGCTGCCGGAAAGGGAATGCGAGTTCTGCCCACTCTCTCTCTCTCTCTCTCTCTCTCTCTCTCTCTCTCTCTCTCTCTCTCTCTCTCTCTCTCTCTCTCTCTCTCTCTCTCGCTCACACACACACGCATTCATTCAGCTGGAATATGCCGGTGGAGATCCCTACATTCGCAGGTTGCTGCTACACTGATAAAACAAATGTTAATTCTAATACATGTATTAGATTGGTGTTTAGTTCCAAATGTTCAAAAGCTATACACCTGCTGGTGAACAGTTGGACCAACTACACGCTCAGATCTCTAACTGCCTTTGTTCACTGTAATGTGTTAGGACAATGAAATTTGTCTACAGATCATAGACATTCGTTTACGGACATATTTAGCTAGAGACAAAAACGTCAGGATCTAGAAATTACAATGACGTAATGTATGTTTATTTTAGGGAAGTACAGTTTTCTTGTTTTAAAATAAAGAAAACTGTACTACCATAGAAAAAACATTTTTGTCCATTTAAATGACATATTTCTATGTAAACCCGACTTTTTTCTCACTAGAAAATGAGCTCTGTCAACAAAAAAAATTACTTTGAAGACAAATTTCATCATACACCTATGGATATTCCACTTTATGGTGAAAATAGTCCATTTCAAGTCTGAGAGTGTAGACATCAAGTGACGTTTAATAACTTCTACTATGCATCAGCTGGTGCATAATTTTTGAACATTTTGGAACTAAACACCAATGATGTATAAGCGGAGTAAACATTTGCTTTACCAGTATAATAATAATAATAATAATAATAATAATAATAATAATAATAATAATAATAATAATAATAACAATAATCTAATCGTTTATTATTGGATATTGAGACAAAAACCGTTAGGCTATTTCATGCCTAAAGAGGTCGGTACAGTGGTACAGGTCGAGGAGTGGCTCCTGGCAATCACACTGTAAAATTCTTACGGAGAAAATTCTTCGCAGCGTTGCGAACAATTTGGCTGCTTTGTAAGGCTTCGCAATACGAAGTATTTTCTTCGCACACTACGAAGAAAATGCTTAGCAATACAAAGCAGCCAAATGCTTCGCAGCCTACGAACGATTTTCTTCGAAAAGCGAAGCATTTCTACCCAAGGTTTTAACAGTGCACGGGGGAGAAATTGCAGGTAGTCCGTGCTGCATCCATACTATACTCCCCAGGAGCGGAGCCTTCCATCCATGCTCTGCCTTCCCTGGTCTTTTGGTACCCTTTTTCCTCTTTCCGCTCGCCGTCACATCCAGTCAGGGAAAGAAAATCGTGCCTCCTCGGGTCTCGGCTGATTGACGCAGAGAGAGAGAGAGAGGGCGGGAGAGAGGGAGGGGGGGAGGGGCCTGGACGCGTAAGAGAAGGAGCGAGAAGCCGGGTTCTGCTGCATCGGGTGGGTGCTGCGGCAGCCCGAGGGGCCCGTGCCCGGGGGCGCCCAAGGGGTCGGCTACCATTCATTTGTGTTATGCCGGGTAAACAAATGACTTTCCCGTGAGCAGGCGCGGGCCCGGGGCGGCGGGGCGGGGCGGGGCAGCTAGAAGTCGATCCGTATCAGAGAAATAGGGGTCGGGTCGCATCCCTCAAGGTGCTGCAGGGGAGACGTGCTCCCCGCGCTGCAGCCGGTGACGGCGAGGAGCTGATGCCTCCTACTTTTTTCCCCTTTTTTCCCCCTTTTTGGGCAGTGCCCAACCAACCACGTACTGAAGATGGATCATCACCACGACCGACCCCGTTCAGCTTTATCGAAGCAGTTGGACCAATATTTTACGAGTTTTTCAAGCCGGGGCTTCGCCGGCGGCGACCGCGCCAGGCAGACGGGGCGTGGCGGGGCGTGGCGGGGTGTTCTCTGGCGGCGGTCCAGCGGCGGCTGCTTCCCTGCGCCCCGCTCCGCCTCGCCCCGCCGCGCCCTGCCCTGCCCTGCCCCGCCCCACCCCCACCCCACGACGTTGGGCGTTCTTTTGCACCGCTCAGTCAATACCCGTGCGATTGTTCGGTTTACGTCCGCAGTGTGTTTGCCCAGGACCAAGTTTCTCTCGCAAACTCCTGGGAGCAGCGGCGGGTGCGGCAGGCTGGGCCCACAGCTAGTTGTGTGCACTCCGGGCCCGCCCCGCCGCGCCCCGCCCCGCCCCACCCCGAGGGAACAGGGCGAGCAATTGGAGGACAAACTCGTCGTTCCGCCCGTGCATTTGCATCAGCTGGGCGCCGGACTGTACTTTCGCAGCCGCCCGCAGCGCCACCTGCTGGCCGTGCTTGGTTGGGGCGGGGTAGGGTGGGGCAGGCGGGGGTGGGGTGGGGCTGTACCACCGCCACGAGATGTAGGCCAGAGCCGATAACGCGACGAGTATATCGTAAATTTGATTAAGGGGCGTCACTGGCATATTTATGGCGGCGGGGCGGTAGGGGTCCGGTGCCGGGGGTCGCAGAGGTGCACCCGCCCCGCCGCACGCCCGTGGCCGTCCTACCGGGCCGGCTAGATAGTTCACCGCTTGAATCCCAAGTGTCAAACACGTCGTCAAGTTGCCGTGATTCGTTCACTAGCAGTAAAGATGTGAATTTAAAGAGGAATTTCACACCAACGAATTCGAATGTGCGACATTTCACTCCCTTGAGTTTCCAGTGCCGGGTATGGATTGTTCGACCCGCAAAAAAGCTTTTATGAAAACGGTGTTATAGAGGATGGAGGGGTACTTCCTCATCGCGTAAAACACCTGATGATGGTAACAAAAATTCCTCGTCTTGAATTTTTTTAGAGCAGCGCGGGTCCTAAAGAAAGTAAGAAAGAAAGAGAGCGCAAGCGAGAGAGAGAGAGAGAGAGAGAGAGAGAGAGAGAGAGAGAGAGAGAGAGAGAGAGAGAGCGTTGGGATTGGGGATGGTGTCGGCCCCCTGCCTCGCCTCGCCCCGCCATGCCACCCTCCGTATGAATAAGGAAAGGAGTAATATCTGCCTCCCCTTGAATATTCACAGTGTCATCTTCATCGTCTTTTCTCCGTATTTTCCAGAGGCGCCGCGTCGCCACACGTTGAGTAATGAGTTTCCTCCTGCGCACCGATTTTTCGCACACTCTCTCTCTCTCTCTCTTGCTCGCGCGAGTCGTCGTCACCGTGGCCGTATCATTACTCTGCGCGAGCAGCATATTGTGCATCGTCACAGGAGACAATGTCAAGTCGAGTAAAGGGCGCGCTTCTTACTGCGCGACCCTCCCCCCTCTCAACCATACACTGTCATATAAAGTATTGTTCAACTTACACATAGTTTAAAATTTTCCATACGATGTCGAGCGCTTTTGCTTGCTTATATAGAGCCACGTGATTTCGTATGTGTTGGACTAGGGTGCTACTTTGTCGTTTATAAAACATGTCACTTTCTGCCAATAAGCCTCTTAAACTTTTCAACCCTTTGTTAAACACTTGTGTGTGTCACTTTCTATCAACGCGGCGGCATTAAATGAGGAGAAAAAGAAGCTTTCGCCTCATTTGCTCTGACGCAGAACAGCTCTACATTTCTCTGCTGACTCTCAGCGCGCATTCTTTGGCTTTAAGGCCTTTGCCCAGCGGCGGCGCCCGGAGCCATAGTGGTGGTGGTGTTTATCCTTCATGACTGTGCGGACTCGCAAAGGATTGGCCGGGGTTGTTTTCTCAAGGTGACGGTCGGTCCTCTTCGTCCCCGGGGGCCCGGGCAGGCGCGCGCGCGCGCGCTCGGGATGACCGAAACTTTGGCGTGGAGTTGTGTAACTTGCCGCTGGAGTTCGCATAACAAGGCGGCGGGGCAGGCTGGCTGGGCTGGGTGGGTCGCCGCTGCCGCTGCAGGCGTCTTGGTGGAGCAGCCGCTGCCGGCAGCGGCGGCCCAAACGTCCCATCTCGAGTGACTCTCCGAGACGAGTCGAGCCGAGCCGTGCCGAGCCGAGCGGAGGACTCGCGCGCACTCGCGTCCATAAGTTTGGCTTGAGGGTTGAATTGAGATTGATCTGCTGAGCGGAGGCGGTCCCTCCGGGTAGGGAAGCCTGCTGCCGGGGTCCTCGAGGTGCTTGCGGTTGTGCCCCCCCCCCTCCCCCCGGTACTCAGCCTGCACTTGCGGCACTGCAGGCAGAGGGGCGGCGCCGCACCCCGCCCTCCCCGGGCGTCGCTTATTGATTCCTTTGCAAACCCTTTTCATACCTCGCGCGCTGCTGCGAGATGGTTTCCATTTCCGTTAGCAACGGCAGGGATCACTTCCGCGCTCGCCGCCACTCAATTTGCGTCTCTTCTTTAATATATTCGCGAAGTTAGTCCGGCCGGCGGCGGCATAGCGACGGCCTGCTGGAATATTTTAGCTGATATCCTTGCGCTGTGGAGAATGAAAGGCGTGGTGGTCTGTGGGGGAGGGGGGGGGAAGGCGTTCTCGAGTGAGTTTTGTCCTGCTGGAGCGGGGGGGG